>LPNX010502743.1:175792-316445 GCA_001517045.1 Pseudotsuga menziesii | reverse complement strand
AGTTTTAGAAGTAATTAAAAAATAAATTTCATATGAATGCCAAAATGTGTGTATGATACATCAATGGATAGAAGATTCGTTGGTGAATTTATCGGTATCAACTCTTCCCATTTATGTGCTAGGAATGGTAGGGTTTACACCTCTGCAAGGCACAAGAAATTTTTCATTTGTTTGAATGAGGGCTAAGTCTGTTTTTTTAAGCCCTCGACCGAGGTATGAACCTCGACCGAGGTATCTAAATACCTCGGTCGAGGTATTTAAATGCCTCGGTCGAGGGTTTGTAAAGCCCGCAATACCTCGGTCGAGGGCTTGATAAAACCTCGGTCAAGATATTAAGACCTCGGTCGAGGGCTTAACAAGCCCTCGACCAAGGTGCGTTTTTTTGTTTTTGCCGAAATGCCCTTGCCAAAAAGTGTTACCCAGGTCCGTGGATTCACCCATGGATTTTAGTGTAAATTCAAACAAATTAGGGATTTCATCGCAAATTCAAAACCCTAGGTTCCATTGATAGAAGTTGCATTACAAATTGATCCAATGTTTATTGTCTATTGAATCCCAATGCTTACTTGTTTATGCATGAGAACCATGAACATTGAACAGTGAACTCCAATTGTTAAATCTGAAGTCTGAGCTCCAACCCTTTATCTCTAACCATGAAATGTGAACCATGAGTTCCAACCCGTGAGCTCCAATACTAAACTGTGAACAGTGAAATATAACCAATGACCTGCAACTGTGACCATGAAATGTGAACTGTGAGCTCCAACCAGTGAGCTACAATTGTGAAATGTGAACTGTGAGATTCAACCATAGAGCCCCAATAGTGAAATCTGAACCGTGAGCTCCAACCGTGAAATGTGAACCATGAGCTCCAACCAGTGAGCTGCAACTGTAAAATGTGAATCATGATCTGCAACTGTGAAATATGAACCATGAGCTCCAACCGCAAAATGTGAACCATGAGCTCCAACTCGTGAGCGCCAATCATGAAACGTGAACCATCAGCTCCAACTAGTGAGTTGCAACTGTGAAATGTGAACCATTATTTCTAATTTGTGATCTCCAACCAATGACCTCCAACCGTGAAATGTGAACCGCGAAATCCAACTAGTGAGCTACAACTGCAACCATGAAATTTCAATCGTGAGCTCCAACCATTTACATGCAACCATGAAATGTGAACAATGAAATGGTAAATGTCGGTATATTCAATCAAACTATAACGTTAAATGATTACTATATAAACTGATATGAATGCTTAATATATATACTAATATATAATGCTAATGCTAATGCTAATATACTATCACAATATGACACCAAACTTTATATATTGAATATTATTTTTTAAACAATTATAAATGAAAATACATAAGTAAAAATAATGATGACTACGATGATGATAATGATGATGATGATGTTGATGTTGATGTTGATGATGAGAATGAGGATGAGGATGATGATGATGTGGCTGATGATGATGATGACGATGATGATGATGACAATGAGGATGAGGATGATGATGATGATGATGATGATGATGATGATGACGGTAATGATGATGATGATGATGATGATAACAATGAGGATGAGGATGAGGATGGGTATGAGGATGATGATGATGACGATGATGATAATTATGAGGACGAGGATGATGATGACAATTATGATAACGATGACAAAGAGAATGAGGATCATGATGACAATGAGGATATTGATGACAATTATGAAGATCACAATGATGGGGATGATGATGATGATAACAAAGTGTAACGTCCCCATACCCCATAATAAGAATTATTAAAAAAAAATCTTGAAGAACCTCTTTATTCTTCTGCTAAACACTGGGTATGGACGTTAACCTATTCTCCAACCTTCATATCAGGCTTAGAACCACTATACCAGACCTTCCTCCCTTCAATTATCCATTATGCATCCAGAATGGACATTTTCAAACTAACCTTTCCCTTTCCGCACCTCCACTTCCACACTGTCGACCTTGAAAATCACAACTTCAACAGTTCGACGAAGTGTTCCACCAACCTTTCACTTTCGCACTTCCACTTTCCACCTTCCAACCTCAGAAGTCAGAAATCAAAAACATAATATGCAAAGAAACATTTAATGGCCTTTCTGCCATCCGCACTTATGCTTTCCACCTTCCACACATGGAAATTGGAAATTGAAAACTGAAATGTGCAAAGGAAATTTCCATGACCTTTCCACCTTCCACATTCCACACTTCTACTTTCTGCCTTCCAACCTCAAAAGTCGGAAATCAAGGAATCATAGAAACGATAACTAAAATTGTTCACTTTCCTCCTTTCATTGTGGAACTCGGATCATGGAAAACCAATACTTGGCCTTGATCAACTTTCATTCTCCTGTCTTTTGCCTTCCTCCCTTCAACTGCAGATCTTAAAAACCAAGAAATTACAATTTTGACTTACTTTTCTCTGTCCTTCTGACTTCCTCTCTTCGACCTGGGCTGCGAAAATTAGAACAATAAGTTTCCTTAGAACTTTTATGTGTTTTTCTGCTCTCTACTTCCCACCTTCTATGGAGGATCCCAAGAATCAAAAAGTCACCCTTTTGCCTTAGAATTATTTTATGCTTCCAAATTCTGCCTTCTGACCTCGGACATCGAAAGTCAAAAAACCCACTTTCTGCCTTATCTTTTTATCCTGATTTCTACCTTCTATCTTCTGCCTTCCGTACGCGGATCTCGGAAGTTGGAAATCGCACATTCTACTCTGATGGAACTTCTTTCTTCCACCTCCCACATTCCTCCTTCTATTGTGTATCCTGGGATGTAGAAACACAACCTTTCTGCCCATTTCAATTGCTCCTTTTTTTCTTCCTCCTTCCACCTCTCCTATGCATATTTCAAAGGACAGAAACACTGAGTCAGAAGCATTCTAACCTCTATAACAAGCTTTCATCCTCCATGAACTTATGCAAAAATGCATAAAAAACATCTAAGGAAAAAAAATAGATAAAACACAGGAAAAATACGTAAGTAAATATCTATTTCATCATCACTAAGCATTCAAACATGAACAGAACAATTCATAGGAAAATGTACTACATAAACAACATAACAAGAATACTTATCTTGAAGGATTAAGTTTTCCTACAACTAGCTATGTAGCTGCAACGTTTCACCCAACCATAGTCTAGTGTGTTCTTTGATCTCTCAATGCCAATTCCACCCCTGAGCTAGGCATGATTCCACAAGGAACTAGGGAACAACAGACTCATGCACACCCAGATATTTTTAACACACAGTCAAGCCAATACATAGTTGGACTTATCAGACTGTTTAGCCAAGCCAACACCTAGTTAGGTTAATAGGTCGCAGGCTTATGAATCCAACACTTGCATTAAGGGCTAGCCAAGCCAAGAACAACTAGCTTCTCTGTTAGGGAGAATGACCCAAAATGGTGAACTCTCAAAATCATATTGACAATCACCGATAAAAACCACGATTCTACAAATAGGGTAAATGCACAGCGCGCATGAGCAGACTCCATAAAGTGATAGACTGGATTGAAATAATGGAATCACTGAATGGTTGAGGAGGAGTGATCAAAACCCAAATGTGACCTCCTCTAATGGACTAGGAACATATCATGTGCTTGCTTCCTGCAGAAGCAAAAGTGTGGCTTCCCAGACTGTAGGTCTGCGCAAACTTGATCAGTCAAGCCATCAAACTGCCATGCCTTGCTCTTCTTAAGGCAGTAACTGTCTCAATGACCTTCTGGAAGGAATAAATGATTGAGGACAAAGGAAAAAAGGTAGATGAGGGTTCATGGGTTCTCCCATTGACATATGGTCTCACCCTAAGTCTTAGAGGTTTACTAACTCCCCACCCTATTCCTTGAAAAATCATTCCCCCATCTCTTTCATGTTGTAGTTCCATAGCTAGCTGTGGTATTTATTAATTACAGAAATTACATGATATATCACTTAGCACTGTCACCATAGGTATCAACCTTGATCACCTATTCACTAAACATTCATCAATGGTAGGGCCTTGGCCTTGAGCTCCTTGCCATGATCCACACAATATATACATCATGTATAATCAAAATATCATGGGGTCAAAACTGGGGTGTTACATTCCCCTCCCCCTTGAATTAGCAATGTCCTTGGTGCTTACAAAATTGAACAAAAATTATACGTTGGCATTATCCTCAGTGCTCTATAGAATTGAACAAAAATGGGAATTCCAATTGCATGGCATCCTCCAACTCCCAGGTAGCCTCTTCAGGAACGTAGTGCTCCCATTGCACATTTACCTTCCCTATGGATCGGTTCCATAGCATGGTGACCTTCCCATCAAGGATGCGTAGTGGCTCGATTTGGAACTCTCCATCAGGTTCCACCTGGATCACATCCCAATTAATCACATTGCCAAGGTCATGTATATACTTCTTAAGCAAAGAAACATGAAAAACATCATGATATATATGCAACTGGTCCTATTCTTTCAAGCACTTCAAAAGTCCCACAATATCTATGGGAAAACTTGGCACAACTTCCAAGATTCAAAGAACTCTTCTTTTCCCTTACTCTCAAATAAACATGATCCCCAACACATAATTATATGTGCACTCTATGCTCATCAGCATAGCTCTTATGTATGTCTTGGGCTGCCTTCATATTCTTCTTATTCTTTGCAACCTCTTGCTCCATCTCCTTGAGCAATTATGGCCCAAGAACAATCCTGTTCACAGGATTATCCCAACTCACATGTGTCCTACACCTTCTTCCATACAAAGCTCCATATGGACTCATCCCCAAGTATGCTTTTTGTCCATTGTTTTAAGCAAATTCCACCAAGAGTAAGTAATCTTCCCACTTGGTTGGCTTGTCCATCACATACATGTGAAACATGTCTTCCAGCACTTGATTCACCCTCTCGGTCTAACTATCAGTATGAGGATGGTAAGCAGTGCTGAAATTGAGATTTCTACCCAAACTTGCAAACAACCCCTTCCAAAAATTGGAAGTGAACTTGGCATCCTTGTCAGAAACTATTTCCTTAGGTAATCCATTCAATTTGAAAATCTCCTTCATGAATATTTTTTGCAATTTCATCAGTCCTATGTGTGGACTTAATAGGTATAAAATATCCTTCCTTTTTCAACTTGTCCACCACAACCATGGTGGAATCATGCTGCCTCCAAGTCATTGGAAAACTTGTAATGAAGTCCATGGAAATAACTTTCCATTTCCATTTCGGCACTGGAAAAGGCTGCAACAGACCGGTTGGGTGTTGATTCTCAACCTCCACCTACTGACATTTCATGGACCTTGAAATGTATGAATTCAGCAATATCCTTTTTCATTCCTGGCCAGAAACACTGCTTTCTGGCTATAGCAATTGTCTTCTGATATCCTGGATGACCAGAATATGGAGCTTGATCGATCTCATCCATAACAACCCTCCTCAAATCTACTACATGTGGAATGTAGATAAGAATAATATCTTCTTCCAATTTATATTCCTCATATCTCTTATCAATATTATGTTGCTGCAATTTATCCTTGCCCTGCACATACATCTCATCTTCAGCGGTATGATTCACAATCAGTTGTCTTAGATCTGATTGGAAAATACTAAGAGATGCCACATGCATTTCATGCACTTTCCTACTGATTGCATCGGCCACTTTATTCTCCTTACCTTTTATGTGCTTCATTTCAAAATCAAACTCACATAAAAACTCCAACCATCTAGCTTGTCTAGAATTTAGTGTTGGTTGATAAAACAAATATTTCAAACCACAATGGTCCGACCTTAACTCAAATTTTCTGCCCATTAAGTAATTCCTCCACATCCTGAAGCTACATATTAATCTTTAACAACTCTGGTGTGCTCATACTATAGGTTTCCTTAGATATTGGTGCTGCTCCTTGGATAAGGTCAATAGTAAAATCAATATCCCTCTTTGGAGGAAGTCCTGTAACATCATCAAGAAAAACATCCCTGAATTCCTATAACACAGTTAAATACTCCAACCTAGGAGTTTCATTCTCAACTTCCTCCAAGACATGGGCTACATATAACTGGCAACCTTTCCTATAGAACTTCTTCAGCTGCATGGCTGAAAAATGCATAATAGAAACCAATTTTGGAATGCCTCTTACCACTCTTGGGTGTCCTTCTTCATCCATGTATTTAGAAGTCTTATTGTAATAGTCAATATTTACCCTATGAGCTTCTAACCAATCCATTCCAATGAGAATGTCATAGGAACCAAGTGGCAGAACATTCATATATGCATAAGTCATTAACCCATTCATCTCTAATGGACATTTTTCTACAATCTCACTGAACTTCCTCTTGGTCCCAGTGGCTAGTTGAACTAACCATGACTTACTATGCCTTAAATTCTTAAAATTAGAAACTTCAATAATCCTTGGAATAATATAACTGTGAGTAGAACCAGGGTCAATCAAAATAGAGACAAATTGCTCAACAATATTCCCTGGAACCTCAATCACAGTGGGCTAGTGATCTTCCTGTCGGTCCTCTAATGCTGCATAAATCCTAGGGACTGTCCTTGCCACCTAACCAACCATTTCATATTTATGGAAGTTGTAAGTCGGCCTTACATACCCTTCCTCATGAGAACAATTCCTGTGAGTGTGGGGTCCTCCACACCTCCAACATTGGAGGGGTTCCCTGATTTCTTTAGGATCCCTTGTCTTTTCCCCCATCACTCCATCTTGTTGATTTACAGTCTGTGATGGTTTCCCTTGCTGTTGGTTCCTAAATTTGGAAGTTCTGAATACTTTCTTTCTATGTTCAAACTTATCATTCTTCTTTCCCTTCCAATCCTTATGATGTTCAGGTTTTCCTTTTTTCTGGTCATAACAGTACTTATCCTTTCTTATAGATTCTTCCAGCGTTCTAGGATCATCAACCTCAATTTTGTCTTTGTAGGACTGAGGTAATCCACTCAGAAAACATTGGATCTTCACCTTCTCATCTTTGATGCACCTAACATACCTTAATAGCTCCAAGAAATTCTTGGCATATTCTTCCATTGTCATGTGACCCAATCTCAGCTCATGGAATTCCTTAATTTTGTCATAATAATACATGTTAGAGAGGTATTTATGCTTGAAATACTTCTTGAATTATTTCCACTTAAGTTTTATTTCACTAATACCCTTTACCTGTCTGAGGTGCTCCCATCAAATGGATGCTCTTCCATTCATATTGAAGATGGGAACCCTTTCCTTCATGTTTCCTGACTAGTCATGGACTTGTAAATACTTCCTCATCCCAAGAATCCAAGCTTCAACTTCTTGACCAGTCTTTATCTCACCATTAAATATAGGAGGTTTAGCCTTCTTAAATTCATCTCGAGATCTATTCCTGTGGTGCCTCTTTCTCTTTCTCTTGTGCGAAGAAGAGCTTAAACCCCCACTGGATTCATCTGAGTCAGATGACACACTAGAAGTCCTTTTCCTTCTTCTAGTGTTTCTCTTACTTCCTTTTGGATTTAATGTCCCATGCCCATAGTCCATATTCCTTTGTAAGCCTGTCAAAATCTGCAGCATGGCTGCATTCAACTGATTCTAATCTTCTTAAGCCTTGACCAATTTTGCATTGTCTGCTCTATAACTCTACATTTCCACCCTTAGGCTTCTCATGGTGGCTTCAATATTTGGTGGGGTATCCCAATATCTCCTTCCATTAGACTTGGTTTCATCATTTCTGACTCTAGCATTATCATGCATAACATGTTCCTCATACCCACATGGATATAGTACATCATACCCGTTGTAGGTTCTCATGGCTTGAGCTAAAAACCCACCTTTCTAATCTGCACTATGACTCTACAAAAATGTGTTAACAGACATGTTTGTTCGATACATGATAAATTTCAAAAATTAAAAACACAGTTAGCTACAATGCTACAACAAATAGTTCTGGAAACTATTCACATGATCCATCTAGGCCCTATATTGCAACCATTAGCTCTGATACCACTCTGTAACGTCTCCATACCCCATAATGTGGATTATTAAAAAAATTTGCTTGAAGAACCTCTTTGTTCTTCTGCTAAACACCAGGTATGGACGTTAACCTATTCTCCAACCTTCATCTCGGGCTTAGAACCACTATACCATTCGCTCCTCCCTTCAATTATACATTCTACATCCAAAATGGCCATTTCCGAACTAACATTTCCCTTTCCACACCTCCACTTTGGCACTGTCGACACCAGTCTTTATCTCACCATTAAAGATAGGAGGTTTAGCCTTCTTAAATTCATCTCGAGATCTATTCCTGTGGTGCCTCTTTCTCTTTCTCTTGTGCGAAGAAGAGCTTAAACCCCCACTGGATTCATCTGAGTCGGATGACACACTAGAATTCCTTTTCCTTCTTCTAGTGTTTCTCTTACTTCCTTTTGGTTTTAATGTCTTATGCCCAGAATCCATATTCCTTTGTAAGCCTGTCAAAATCTGCAGCATGGCAGCATTCAACTGATTCTAATCTTCTTAAGCCTTGACCAATTTTGCATTGTCTACTCTATAACTCTACATTTCCACCCTTAGGCTTCTCATGGTGGCTTCAATATTTGGTGGGGTATCCCAATATCTCCTTCCATTAGACTTGGTTTCATCATTTCTGACTCTAGCATTATCATGCATAACATGTTCCTCATACCCACATGGATATAGTACATCATACCTGTTGTAGGTTCTCATGGCTTGAGCTAAAAACCCACCTTTCTAATCTGCACTATGACTCTACAAAAATGTGTTAACAGAAATGTTTGTTCGATACATGATAAATTTCAAAAATTAAAAACACAGTTAGCTACAATGCTACAACAAATAGTTCTGGAAACTATTCACATGATCCATCTAGGCCCTATATTGCAACCATTAGCTCTGATACCACTCTGTAACGTCCCCATACCCCATAATGTGGATTATTAAAAAAATTTGCTTGAAGAACCTCTTTGTTCTTCTGCTAAACACCAGGTATGGACGTTAACCTATTCTCCAACCTTCATCTCGGGCTTAGAACCACTATACCATTCGCTCCTCCCTTCAATTATACATTCTACATCCAGAATGGCCATTTCCGAACTAACATTTCCCTTTCCACACCTCCACTTTGGCACTGTCGACCTCGGAAGTCAGAAATCAGAACTTCAACATTTCGACGAAGCGTTCCGCAAACCTTCCCCTTTTGTACTTCCACTTTCTACCTTTCAACCTTGGAAGTTAGAAATCGGAAAAATAATATATGAAGAAAAATTTAATATCCTTTCTGCCTTCCACCTTCTGTACTTTCGCTTTCTTCCTTCCACACTCGGAAATCAGAAATCGAAAACTCAAATGTGCAAAAACTTTCCACGGCCTTTCCGCCTTCCTCCTTCCACACTTCTGCTTTCCACCTTCCGGTCTCAGAAGTCAAAAATCAGAAAATCATCAAAATGATAACTGAACTTGTTCACTTTCCTCCTTCCACCTTCCAGTGTGAAGCTTGGATCACAGAAAACCAATACTTGGCCTTGATCAAATTTTATTCTCCCTCTTTTCGCCTTCTGCCCTTCCAATGCGGAGTTCGAAAACTGGGAAATTACACTTTTGACTTACTTTTCTCTATCCTTCCGATTTCCCCCCTCTGACCTCAACTATGGAAATCAGAAAAATAACTTTCCATAGAACGTTTCTACATTTTTTTTCTCTGCACTTCCCTCCTTTCGTGGCGGATCCCTACAATCAGAAACTCACCCTTCTTCCTTAGAATTTTTTCACGCTTCTGAATTCTGCCTTCCGACCTCAGACATCGAAATTCAAAAAGCCTACTTTCTGCCTTGTATTTTATCCTGATTTCTACCTTCCATCTTCTGCCTTCTGTAGGTGGATCCTGGAAGTTAGAAATACCACATTCTGCTCCGATGGAACTTCTTTCTTCTGCCTCCCACATTCAGCCTTCCGCTCCTGATTCCAGGATGTGCAAACACAACCTTTCTTCCCAGTTCAACTACTCCTTTGTGTCTTCTTCCTTCCACCTCTCCTAGGAGGATTTCAAAGGGCGAAAACAGTGATTTAAAAGCAGTTTGACCTCTGTAACAGGATTTCATCCTCCATGAACTTAGGAAAAATTGCATAAAAAACATCTAAGGAAAAACATAGATAAAATGTAGGAAATACACACAAGTAAACATCTACTTCATCATCATTAAGCATTCAAACATGAACAGAACAATTCATAGGAAAATGCACTACATAAACAACATAACAAGAATACTTATCTTGAAGGATTAAATTATCCTGCAACTAGCTATGTAGTTGCAACGTTCCACCCAACCATAGGCCAGTGTGTTCTTTGATCTCTCAACACCACTTCCACCCCCTAAATGGGCAAGATTCCACAAGGAACTATGGAACAACAGAGTCACACACAACCACATATTTTTAACACATAGCCAAGACAACACCTAGTTGAACTTATCAGACTGTTCAGCTAAGCCAACACCTAGTTGGGTTAATAGGCCGTGGGATTATGAAGCCAACACTTACATTAAGGACTATCCAAGACAACATATGGGTTCACAGGCCCCAATACCAAAACATCTCTCACAGTTGGGTTAACAGGTTGTCCAGCCATGGATTACACACAAGGCCTAGGCAAACTAAGACTTAGCCAAACCAAGATCCAATTGGGTTAATAGGCAATGCCAAGGTAGTATCCCTTGGATTTATAGGCTGCTAAGGCAGTGGAAAGGTAAAATGACTAGACTAGTGGCTCAATAAAGAGCTCAGGACACCTCCACGAGAACTATCTATCCTGACATCCACATTACCTGCATCCCAACACAAGGTAGCATCCCTTTCTTTGCTCAACAATCCTTCAGGTTGTGCCTCCCTTCTAGTGCTCTTCAGGGCATGCAGTAAGGATCTACTAGCCACTCTTATCTTTTCCTGAGGTTCCTTCCTATAGTAGGTTACAAGTCCATTCCTCTGCTCTTCCACTCCTTAGTATTTCAGACCAATCAAACTCAAAACTAGGGTGCACAACACAACAACCACATTGTAGACAAACAAGATAGGCTCCTCACCGTGATATAGGAAACACACTGTAAACTCAGTAAAACTTAGGATTTCCACTGCGGGAAAACACCAACGCTGGGAAAAAACACAGATGACCACTCTTCTCACAAAATCAAGTGATCTCCACTGCTAAATCACTCAGCAAGAACAACTAGCTTCTCTTTCAGGGAGAATGACCCAAAACAGTGAACTCTCAAAAATAGATTGACAATCACCAACAGAAACCACAATTCTGCAAACAGGGTAAACGCACAACGTGCATGAGCATACTCCAGAGAGTGATAGAATGGTTCAAAAGAATGAAATCACTGAATGGCTAAGGAGGAGTAAGAAAAAACCAAATGCGACCTCCTGTAACGCACTAGGCATGCATCACATGCTTGCTTCCTACAGAAGTAAAAGTGTGGCTTCCCAGACTGCAAGTCTGCGCATACTTGATCAGTCAAGCCATCAGACTGCCATGCCTTGCTCTGCCTAAGGCATTAATTGTCTCAACCACCTTCTGGAAGATATAAATGATTGAGGACAAAGGAAAAAAGGTATTTGAAGGTTCAAGGGTTCTTCCATTGACATCTGGCCTCACCCTAAGGCTCAGAGGTTGACTGACTCCCCACCCTATTCCCTGATAAATCATGCCCCCATCTCTTTCACGTTGTAGTTCCATAGCTAGCTATGGAATTTATTAATTGCAGAAATTACATTATATATCAAAATGTAATGTGCTTGACTTAGCACTATCACCATAGGTATCAACCTTGATCACCTACTCACAAAACATTTGTCAATGACAGGGCATTGGCCTTGAGCTCCTTTCCATTATCCACACAATATATACATCATGTACAATCAAAATATCATGGGGTCAAAACTGGGTTGTTACAAAAAGATGATGATGACGATGATGACAATGGTGATGATAATGATGATGATAATGATGATGATGACAATAATGACAATGAGGATGAGGATGGGGATGATGATGATGATGATGATGATGATGATGATGACAATGAAGATGACAATGAGGATGACGATGATGATGACGATGATGATGATGATGATGACGATGACGACGATGATGATGATAATGATGATGATGATGATGATAATGGTGACAATGATGATGACGATAATGACAATGATGATGATGATGATGATGATGATGATGACGACGACGATAATGATGATGATGACGATGATGATGACGACAACAACGATGATGATGATAATGATGAAGATGATGATGAAGACAATGATGATGATGGTGATGATGATGATGATGATGATGACGATAATGATGGAGTGTTGGAGTTATTTAGGTAGCTTGGAAACATCCTCACATGGAAGTAGGTTGCTTTCAAATAGCTTATGTTGTCTAAGTAGATTGAACTTTATAATATTCTTTTTAATTTTTAATTTTGGTTTAGCTTTTTACATATAGTAGAAAAATTAGGTTATATTAGCCAAATTAAGTTATATTAGACACTAGTGTAAAATACAAATTAATTAAATAATCAAATATATATATTATAATTTTTAAATTTTTAATACTTACACAATGTTAATATTAAATTTTGATTTTTAAAATAAAAGTAAAATTTATTATTTAACAATCTAAATAATTATCTCTTAATATATAACCAAAACTATAATCAAACTATAATAATAGTATATTCAATCATATACCAAATATTATCGTTTTTTGGGGTAACTTCACTATCACAATATAATACAAATATTACAGATATATATTTTTTAATTTCACTATTACAATATGATACAAATATTATTTATTTTGATAACTTTACTATCATAATATCATATAAAACTTATATTGAATACTTTTTTTATAATTTTTTTAAAACAATTATAAATGAAAAAATACAGAAGTAAAAATAATGATGACGATAATAATGACAACGATGATGATAATGATGATGACGGTAATGATGATGATGAGGATGATGAGGACAATGAGGATGGTGATGATGATGATGATGACGATGATGATGAAGATAATGATGATGATAATGATGATGATGATGATGATGGTGACAATGATGACGACCATAATGTTGATGATGATGACAATGGTGACGATGATTATGATGATAATGACAATGAGGATGAGGATGATGATGATGATGACTATGAGGATGAGGATGATGATGATGATGACGATGAAGCTATTGATGACAATGATAATGATAACAAAGACGACGACAACGACGACGACGATGATGATGATACAAACAATGAGGATGATGATGATGATGATGACAACGACAATTACGATGACAACAATGATGATGATGATGACGACGACGATGATGATGACAATGATGAGGATGATGATGACGATTATGATGATGACAATGATGATGATAATGGTGATGATGATGATGACAATAATGGAAATGAGGATAAGGGTGATGATGATGATGATAATGACTATGAGGATGAGGATGAGGATGATGATAATGACTATGAGGATGAGGATAATGATTATGATGGTGACGATGACACTGATGATGATGATGATGATGATGACAATGATGATGAGGATTGGGATCATGATGACAATGAGGATGGTGGTGATGAGGATATTGATGATAATTATGAAGAGTACAACGATGGGGATGATGATGATGATAATGAAGACGACGATGAGGATGATGACAATGATGATGATAATGATGATAATGTGGATGAGGATGATGATGAAGATGATGATGACGATAATGGTGGTGGTGATGATAATGGTGATGAAGATGATGACGATAATGACAATGAGGATGAGGATGATGTTGTTGATGATGATGATGATAATGAATATGAGGGAGAGGATGGTGACGAAGAAGAAAAGGACAATGATGATGATTATGATGATAATGACAATGAGGATGAGGATAATGATGACAATGAGGATGGTGATGATGAGGATATTAATGCATGGGGGTGTCGCTGAGGGACAAATATGATAACATGTTCGTTCATCTTGGGGGGTAAAAAATTAAAAAATTTCAAAACAATATATTGAGGGTATATTAAGGGTAAAAGGGCTTATTTTACTTATTATATAAATACCCAATATGCTAGGACCTTTTTTATTGCAAACCTTTGTCGTTCCTTTTCCATATGGACACATGGGGTTTTTCTAGTTTTTGTGGGTTTGCAGTGTTGGAGGAGGGCATGCATAAAGTTTTCCTGGGTTTGCAGTGTTGTTGGGTTTGGAGCATAGGGTGGATTTGTTGCTAGTTATGGCATGGGATTAGTGTAGCCTGGCTCGGTTCCCTTCTTCCTTGGTGTTGCAATGACAAGATCAATTGCTTCTAGTACTAAAAATACTTATGTTGGCTATCGATACAGGGTATTCATAAAAAATGGGATGGGATTCAAACTCAAAGAAAGGGTAACCGAATAACACGCATGTAGTGTCAGGGATTCCCTAAACCTCGAGCTCTTTAGCCAGCGATTCTACATCCTCCAAGGTGGGTGATCCCATCAAAGTCAGGAATGCATAAGGTTTTTGTGGGTTTGCAGTGTTGGAGGAGAACGTTTTCCAGGGGTTTAGGGTAAGCCTGTTAAAGAGTTATTTTATACAATATTCATCTAGGAATTTATTTTTGTTGTAGTTTAAGTGGAAAGAAGAATGAGTGTAGGCATTATTTTTTTGCTTAGTTGGTAGCTTGTTGTATTCATACAACTATTTCATTGTACAATGTACACACAACATTTTGGGGCTACCTGATATTATTGAGCATATATTTCTTGCTTAAGGGTCTATTTTTTTATAATTCGATATGGATGTAGTGGGTTAGTGGTTGTTGACTAGAAATCGCTACTTGAGTATGGCATCTTTGCAATCAAAAACATTACTTTTATCAATAACAGAAGACAATTCTTGATGCCTGTGCAGCCTCAATAGATGTGTCACAAGAGGAGAAAATGTGAGTTCTTACTATTTTTGGTTATATTGGGTTTAGTATGTTTGTTTCCATTTTGATCTAGGTCTGTCTCTATAATTTATGTATTTTTTTGTTGTGTAAAATCATGTTGAATTTAAGGGTTTCATTTAGTTTACTGCTTGTTATTCCGAGACCATGATTTAATGTTTAACCATCCTTCTGATATGTACCACATGATTGCAATCTCCTTATAGTTGTATTAGAAAGAACTTTTGATATGCATGCATATATACTATATATATATATATATATATATATCTTTGTTATATGTATACATCACTATCCCTGTAATTTATGCATATGCATTTTTTTCATGCAATATTATATAAAGACAAAGTATCCTGAGACCATTTTGGCTTGTTGGACATGCAATAAGCCCCTTTGATGACAGAGGAAAACCATTTACAGTAGGTCAAAAAACTTCTCACACACAAAGAGAAAGGCTCTACAATTACCAGTGTTTGAATCTGAGTTGTTTGTGTAGTTGTTGACTGGAACTCGCTACTTGAGTATGGAATCTTTGCAGTCAGAAACATTACTTTTATGAATAACAGAAGACAATACTTGATACCTGTGCAGCCTGAATAGATGTGTCATGAGAGGAGAAAATGTGAGTTATTATTATTTTGGTCATATTGGGTTTAGTATGTTTGTTTCCATTTTGATCTAGGTCTGTCTCTATAATTTATGCATTTTTTTGCTGTGTAAAATCATGCTGACTTTAAGGGTTTGATTTAGTTTACTATTTGTGATTCTGAGGCCATGAGTTAATGTTTAACCACCCTTCTGATATGTACCACATGATTGTAATATCCTTATAGTTTTAATAGAAAGAACTTTTGATATGCATGCATATATACTATATATATCTCTTTCTTTACTATATGTATACATCATTATCCTTGTAATTTATGCATATGCATTTTTTTCATGCAATATTATATAAGGATAAAATATCCTAAGACCATTTTGGCTTGTTGGACCTATGATAAACCCCTTTGATGATGATAGAGGGAAACCATTTACAATAGGTCAAACAACTTCTCACACACATAGAGAAAGGCTCTACAGTCACCAGTGTTTGAATCTGAGCTGTTTGGATTGTGACCTCTTTCCCCAACCACTAAGACACAGCCTAGTGATCTACACCCATAGGGGATTGAACCATTCTTGAATCTTTGTTGTTTGAAGTTTGTTTCCTTTTGTGATTCATAGGCAATAAGTTGATTCAAACCATTCTTTCTAATCTGTATACAGACACATTTTCTTTATAGTTGTAATAAGATAAGATAAGATCATTTTAAATATTATCAATGTCTAACCAAATTATGAATGACATAAAAAGTAGGTCCATGGGACTAAAATATGTATCTAGTTTGAATACGATGTGGGATTGCAAAATCAACTCCTAGGTGGTGTTGAAAGAAAGAGAAAGAAAGTGAAAGAAGTGAAACATAGATAAGTGTCTAGCTAATCTAATCGCTAGGTCTAACCAAACTATATGTAATGATACCATAGGTGTAGTGATACAATGAGAGGGTCCAAGATTGGGAAACTAGACACCTCAAACTTGATCAAGAGATAGAGAGAAATGGGGATGATATCAAGGTATCCTAGTCCTGATAACTGAGGGTGAGGGGGACGTTGTGGTTGTTGGATTGTTGTCAAGCACTACATTGGGATTTGGTTGTGCAATCCTAGGGGATGTAAGAGAAAGGGATTCCTAGTCTTCTACCATCCAAGGTCATAGGAAATAAATTATAGATACATCCTTGACTACTCGTCTAAGGCTTGTGAGTCATTCAACATGTGGGAGGCGCCTTTCTTTGGATTCTTGAGTTGGTACAATTATCACTATGATGTTGTATGTTCTAAGGCCTAGTCCAACATCTCCAAACTATGATGATGCTTGAAAGGTAGTCGTTAATCACCTTGGGTGGTTGATTGAAGACCCGAGGCTTACAATTATATGGTATAAAATACTGTGAAGATTTGTAAGTCTTTGGTGGCCTCAATCTGATGAAGAAATATGAAAGTATGAGGTGATCCTCTTGGTAGTCCCATGGCAAGGTAGGGTATGAAAAAACTGGGATTTATGGTTGAAAATCTTGTTGATGATATTCTGAAATGGATCCAAACCAATGAATGGTTGAAGAGTTCGTCCTTGTAAATGTAATTCGACAATGGTAGAAAGCATTGTAAAAATAAGAAAATGTAAACAAATAATTTGAATAAGACAAATGTGAGAGGAAAAAGAATAAATGAACAAAGAAAATAAAATAATGAGAAGAGAGAGAGAGAGAGAGAGAGAGAGAGAGAGAGAGAGAGATTGAATGGGAAATGAAAGGCCATGGGGGTTGACCTTCCCATTATCCCCATCTCTCCTTTATCCCATGGTATTTTCACTCTCCAAGGGGGATTTTGGCCCTGAGGAGAGCATGAAATAGAGAACAATGAGAATGCAATGTACAAGGGATTGTTGAAATGAAAGGATTTATCCCCATTTGAAGTCGGTTTTCCCATGTGGGTTTTTGGGGTTAAATGTCCGTGTTTATTGTGAGTTTCAATGTCTATGATTGAATTAATTCTTGTGTGCTCTTTCTCTTATTTAATAGTGTGTTGGTGAATTAATAGAATGAGAAATTGGTTGGGTTTCATTAGATATAGAAGGAAATCTAACAACTCTTAAATATAGTCCATCCATTTCCCAAATGAGTTTGATTCTTGAGATACACGACTGACATTGTATGGTTGTTGCAATTTTTGTGGTAGTTGCTAATTTCATTTTCCTTCTGTTATTAATTGTTGGGTGAATCTTTGCTTTAAACCCACTATTAAGAGAATTAAATAAATGTGCATTTATAAACTTGCTAACGTTGCTTGGGAAATTTAACAATTCAGAAGTCTGTTTGTAACTGGGCATTTTATGCGTTTGTAACTTAGCATTTTAATTTATGAGCAAACAGTTTCATTCCAAGGGTGATTTTATCCTTCATGGGAAAATTTATAAATGCTAGAGTATTTTCATAGATGTTGGGGCATATTTAGAGACGTTGGAGGGAAATTAAACCTGTTGGGTGAATTTATATATGTTGGGGCATTTTCAGAGATGATGGTGCATTTTAAGAGACATTGGAGGGAAATTAAACATGTTGGGTGAATTTATAAATGTGGGGAATTTTTAGAGCTACTAGAACGAAATTTAACATGTTGGATGATTTTAAAATTTACCAGAATGAATTTCGATGTTGTGGGGATACAATATTACATTGTTAGTCATAGTATTTTCCATTTCTTCTACATGGAGTGTCTTTATTTAGTGTTGGATTTCTATCTATATATTGCAATGATAATTTGGTTTGCACTTTGGAAGAGGAATCCAATGAACCAACAAAGAAGGAATTTGCTCGAACACACGAGTTTGAAGTTGTTTGGTAAAGAGTATACTCGACCTTGATACCGAAGAAGAAAAATTAGACTTTTAAGCCTCGAACTTGACTACAAAGTCTTTTGCTCAACCTTGAATAGAGAACAAGATCAAAAATTCATTTTTCGTTGAGAATGCCTATGCTTCTTTGTCTAGCATAGATTATATTAAGGAGGTACAAGTAATTGCTAGAGTGTTTATATAGCACTTCTTTGCTTCACTCTAAACTGAAGTAAGAAAACTAACTACTTTAACCTTACCCTGATCCCACTTATATAGCACAAGAATGTCATCTAGGGTTTACAATAAAAGTAGATCCAACTCTTAATCTAATTTCAGCCTTGAGCTTAGTGCTCTCAATATACATGAGACACTATATTTAATGGAGTGCTCAAGAAAAAAGAATAAATGCCTTGGGATTTCCACCAAGAAAATAATGGAAGAATTTAGATGCACTAAGCACTTGAAATATTGAGGTTCTCCTTATCTACATTTTCTGAAGATTTTTTTGAATTGGAGGGGAAAAAATGAAGCCAAATGTTGTTTTAATTTCACCTTCTTTGCAACGTTATGTAATTTTCAGCAGCCAGCATGTCCGACATGATTCAGAAAATAAAATAAAATAAACTGTAAAAACGGGGAGCATTCTCACCTTTACAAACTTATACTATAAATCTATATTTAACAGTGTATTTCATCCATCATTGAGAAAGCATATCATAAAACAAGTAACTAAACTAGTTCAATTGAAAATTGTTTTCATACTGGGGAGTGTTCTCACCCTTCCTGTATCTTTTTTAGATTTTTTAAAAGGAGACCTTCAGTCTCTTACTAGTACATTTATATCCATCATCGGCAAGACTGAGAGGATATCCACATGAAATTATTACCTGTCTGATATCTATCTGGTAGATATGAGGCCCGATTGGTATACAAAATTATTTCTCCATCCTTAATTCCACATGCATGTTTTGCCAACAAATATGCATCCTTGTAATTGTATTCCTTGTAATTGTGCCGATAAATGCAGATGTTGAGGTTTCCCATGAGAACCCATATCCTGCTAAGCATATGTGATAAAAAAAATGTTTGTGCAAGAACTGTTTCTTGTAATCTAGTCGATAGATAGCTTGGAGTCTAAGAGAATATGTAGTACTTTAAATTTTAATGTCTTTGTTTGCAGCCACCAACAAGACTGTATTTATGCTCAGCAATTCTACGTGATTGTTTGTGTTAATTCTTGTAACCCTTTTGAAAGTGATTTTATGATTTTGTAGAATGATGAAACCTCCTGATCCAGATGGACCAAGGTTCCCTTGTGAGGCACCATCACAAAAAATGTATTGATGCATGCAATAAAAAAATGGTGGCTGATTTAATCTTTTCTCCTTTGGATTTTTGAGTTTGATCCCCACAGCACATTTAAATATGTAGAGAGATGCAATAGGATGGGCCTTTTTTTCTAAAAAATAATATCATTCATTGTGATCCATATAGATCAGCAAACCATAAGGGGAATACTCAATTATACATACACATATAACACAAGAGATATCATGGAGAAAACTGATTTGGGAAAACTCTAGCTTTGAAATGGCTATCTTTCTCTAGCTATTAATGGTTCTTTTACAGTCACAAGGATTTCTGGATGACAAAATCTCAAGGGAAATACAAATAGTACCATATTCAAAATTCAATACTTCAACCTCTGTCTGGTTGTTCTCTTTGTTCTCTATTTTGTAGTGCAACAACAACCCAACCTGTGGGTTAGTCCAATGTTTCTTTCCTCTATTGAACCTCCAGTCCAACCTCCTCTTGCTTCTAAACCCTCTTTATTTATCTCATGCTTCCCTTGTGCTTGTCCTCCTATGCAAGTGGGAGGCCAAACACCCTAATAAATAGTTCAACACCATAGCTCCAAGTGCCCTTCTCTCTCTTATAGGCTTCCTAAATGACCAAGAATCACTTTTAAAATTCTTCATTGACACCAAAATTCTATGCAAGAGATGGGATTCTATAGAATTTTTCTTGTCTACCATGTGGTAGTTTTTCAGGCTGAAGAAACATTGAAGGCCCCTTTCAAGTATAATTGTTTCAACCCTTATCCATTAGCTCATCCTAATTGTTTTAACCCTTAGCCATTAGCTCAGCATAATTGTTTTAACCCTTACCTACGAATACCTTCATTCTAATAAAATAAATATCAAAATATAAAACACACTCTGCAATACTATTATTCTAGCTTGAGCTCTCAAAAAAGCCTCAAGCCAGAGGCATTTCCTCTTTAGAAATGACTCTTTACACATTTATAAAAAAATAAGTTTTGTCATTAAAAACAATTGTTGTAGAGGTTCTAAACCATGGAATGATTAAATGTTTAGAAAAAATTTGTGATGTACATGTTGATATCTTAGACAGCTATTGGATTCATGTTTATATCATTCTGAAAAGATAATGATGATTGAGGGGAATTTTTTTTTAATTGTGCCAAACGTGTTCACAACAATACCCTTTATAGTTTTCCAAAGGAATTATAATTGGGAAGCCATAGACCTTTTTCATTCTTCTATTGCTTGAAACTTAGCCACTACTTCTCTTTGTTAGTTTAATCCTTAGCCACTGCTTATCAATGTCTTCTATAAATTGTCCTGATTTGCTAAAGATCCCCATAATGATTACAAAGAAGGTGACTTTGCATGCTCAATGGTATAAGGAAACAAAAAAAATCATTTCAATACATGAAGAAGTATTAATAAGTATGACGAGTATTTATTCTAGAATTCTGATACTCACCAAACTAGGGAATACTATCCAAGGATAGGAAATATGGTATGCATTGACTGATTAATTCTCTATAAAACAGAGTCACAAGTATAATTATCCAAGTATATTTTCAAGGTTTATACTTTCCATGCCAGTTATGGCCATAGTATGATATCTAACTCATTTTGAAAGGATTGTTTGAAATCTATTTTTCTCTATGTTTGGAAAAGTAAAAACTACAAAAAATTATGGTTGATTTGGTTTCAATTCTAATCATTCTCTCTGAGAGATAAATTGAATTCTAGTAATATAGATAGTTTTAAGAATCTTTTTCCCATTCTAGACAGGGGAAATTAAGTGATTCAGTCCAAACAATACAATGAAATCATTGGGCAGACAAAGTTGGTTTCATAGATAAATGCATGCAAACATTTAAATAAAATCATAATATATCCCAACTTAAAATTAGAACATACCTTTTGTGAAGAAAACAAAATCCATGATCTAATACATAATTTAAATCTAAGTTTAAAAGGACAGATACGTTTAGAATTCATATGCATGAAGAAAACAATACCTTGTGAAAGTTGGTATGTTTTTAGTGGTCCCTGGAATTAAGGTTCACCATATCCCTACATGAATGAGCAGTTATGAAATGTGTGAAGAGTTTAGCCATGAATCATGTTACATTATATTAAAATTGAACTTTTCAGAAAATGAGAGCATACAAATGGTTGAACAGTATACCATTGCAATGTAGAATATTTTGTAGGGATGGTTGATTAATATATATATATATATTAAATGAGAAAAGGTCACCTATTTTCCCATTTATTGGTCCTTGTTTAGAGGGTTGCCTATTATTACATATCTTTTTCATAGCGTTTAATTTAGGTAATTTAGAAGAAGAGTAACTCTGAAATTGTATTCTTACTAGATGTCTTTATATGAAGTTTAGATGTCTTTATATGAAGTTTGATAATTCATTTTTGTCATATTATAACCTTAAAAAAACATTTTATGCATCCTATTATATGCCCCTTGCTTACAACCTAAAAGGTGACCAATCCAATGTTGACAGAGAATATTTCATAGCATATCTTCTGCACAGCTAAATTATTTAATAGGAGAAGAGTAATTCCAAAATATATTTAATACTAATTGTCATTATATGAACTTTGATAATTCATTTTTTCATATTATCTAACCTTTATAAAACATGTTATGTGTTCTATAGTATATGTGCCTTGTTTACCAAAAGGTGACCAGTCCACTGTTATGTTAACCAAGGATGTGTCATCACATATCTTCTACATCGATAAAAACTCATGTAAGAGTAATTCCAGCACTGCTTTATATCAGTTTGACTAGGTCTACAATGTTGAGGCTAAAAGGAGTATGCATATTAAGATTATGATGTGAAATTAAATGCCTCCCTTCCAAAATCTTGTTGATTTCTCTTTGTTACCTGTCATTAGAGCTACAATACCTATTCACACTAATGTGAGAGATATAGGTAGCTTAAGGTGTTATGAATGCAATTTCATTATGTTTCTGAGCTATGGAAGCTCTTACAATTACGTAATCTTCACCATTTGGATGCAAAATTGATCTCAAATATATAGGGAGTGAATTTAAGAGTTGTTGCATTTATGTAGGAAGTTTCCAAAATGGTTTAATTGAGATTTGTGAGTGACTATTGAACAAATTTATCTCTCCTTGGACCATTATTCATTTATTAGGCGAGTTCACTTATTACTAAGTTTTTTCTCTTACACTAAGGCCAAACACCATGTAGAATAGAGCTTAGGCTTGCAGGTTGGGAATATTAGTCAACTAGGATGTTTTTATCGTTTCCTAGAGTGGATTGTCATGCTTGGGGCATTTTCATTAAAAAGAACAAGACTAAATTCCAAAAAGAACAAAGACCTTTGATCGCCTCTATGTTTTTTCATCTCTTGTTTTGATCACCTTTTGATCTTCTGCAGGTACGTTGAAGCTGACTATTTAGTTTGGGGATGGATATTTGATTGAGCCATTGACAATACATTTTGTTTCAAGTTGTTTCATCCTGATAGTAATATGTATTCATCCTTTTTAGAGATTTGAATTGAAAGTTCATACCTTGCTTCCTAACTCTTTGTTTTATTAATGAACTAATATGCATGTGTAAATTTGAATTAATTTTTTTTTCATTTATTTATCGATGCACTCACCTCATTTAGTAGCCATATTATATCCAAACTTTTGAAAAAATTGTTATAATTTTATTCATTTCTTAACCAACTAAAAGGTACACATGGATAGAAATGCAAATGGATTTAAGTGATGTTGTGGACTTTGGAATTTTTATTGGTGAAGATAAGTGTGCCTTTGGCACAATCCATTGTCAAAAAGGTTGTACATATGCTGATATCCATTGTGAAATTGTGAATGATGAAATCATTGATTATCCTTTTGATTTTATTATGGGCCCAACTGGATTTCCTTTAAATGCAAACCAAGAGAAAAAAAGGAAACCTACAACAACAAATGTAGGCATTAAGAGGAAAGTAGGCACGATGGTTGCTGAAACATTGGAATCACATGTAATGGAAGGAACACCAATATTTGAAAACATTGAAGGAAATGTGGAGGAACCTATGCATAAACAACCAAGAGTTGATAATGTATCTAAGTCAGTGGAACAAGTTGTGGTTGATCCTAATGTATTGGCATCTTGGGAACATAAAGTGAATAGTTTCATGGAAGATTTGTTAAGGAGAAGCTAACACTGAAGGTATATTCAGAAAATGGAAAACCTAATATAAATATCCGTTGTGAAATTTGTGGCATTGATTATGGAACGGGGGAAGTATCCTTGGCAGTGCGAATAGTTCGTAACTTCAAAAACAATCATATGAAAAAAAGGTCCCATCAACGTCACATTTTAATGTTGGGAATTAATGAAATTCCTTTGGGTAACAAAGAAAAGAAAACAATAATGGCTAGAGATCAACTTGATATTGATAAGTCAATCAAACTTCTACATGATTTCAACCAAACGCAAGAGCCTAATTTGTTCAAGGTGGTGGGAGAAACACTTGCAAACTATGAGGACAAGAAAAAAGTAAGAGTGGAATGTACACAATGAAATAGATGGTTCTCTTTGGTTTCGAAAAGTGGTAATATTGTTAGATATGTAAATCAACACATGAAATCAAAGAAACACACTACTAATACTATGGTTGAGGCTTCACATGATACAGTTGTGTTGAGAAGTGGAACAGTTGGGAGACCGAAGAAGCCTACCAATGAAAAGTCCCAACAAAGTTTGACTAAGTTCTTGATCCCATCACTACCATCACCATTACATGGGGCTTCTACAATTCCACATGCTTCTACTTCAGGTGTGTTAATTACCCAAGTTTTAATTTAATTTGAATTTGAATATGCACATTACTTTATTTGTTATTACTTGTTAGTAGCAGTTAGTAGATCACTAACCAATGTGTTTTTTCATCTTCTTCTAGGACAAATACCTCACCCAATATTATAATGTTGGGGGTATTGGGTTCCCTATCTTGAGATAAGAGGGGAGAGATTGGACACAAAGGTTCTAATGGATGACCAACATGGTGGAAAAATGTGGGCCATAGAGAAATCCCGTCAATCCCATTGATTTCGGAAATCCCATCAATCCCATTCAAGAGCATAAGGTTTCAAGTAAGTACTATAACTCAGTTTGATTAAACAACATCATCCTAGCAGTTTCATTAAATACCAGGTCAACCTAATAGTGTTCCTGAATGGAAATGAGTGAGAACTAGTATATAAAAGGTCAATGGAGTCATTATTACACACATTATTAATTATTATCGTACTTCAATGTTTTTATTTTTTTGGAGTTCTTCTCGCAATATTTGAGTTATTATGTTTAATTCAACATAATAATACTTTTGGGAGTTGTACTCCACATCAATATTTGGTGTATATTATATGTATGCAGGTTTAATATGCTTATTGAATAGTATGTTCACAAAAAGCGATATTAGATCCATGTTTTCAATGATATTCCCCTGTGCACAAATATCGAGTTCTGAAATTTTTAAGGCTCTTGGGCCTAGAATTATCTATTGCATGAGGAAAAGTTGTATTGCAAATGGAGCAAATATGTCAAAACATCACTCTTTAGCAGTCAGCCTGAATTTTGTGTTTTTTCTAGGTTTTGAAACCTACACTGTTTCAAGTCTTTGTCAAACATTTGAACCGTCAACCCCATATCAAACAACACCTGAAAGTACCACATTCTTTGTTCAGAACTTTGTACATTAACATGTCCTCTATTACACAAACTCACCTTCCAACAATCCGCTTTATGAAGTTAAAAGGTCATTAAATAAATTTCTAGGGCACACATGCCAAGAAAGATATTGTAGGAGAATGGTTGTATAAGACTACTGCCACTAATACAAACTAAACCAGGCTGATTCAGACTATTGTTGACCAAGTCTAAGTTGTTGTATGAATGAGATGATTCCCTCTTCCAAACATGACTTCAACAAATAAGAATGATCTCTTTTTATAGTGTTCACCTCCAACAACTCTCCCATAGAATATTATTTCTTTAGAAATCCCGAGAATCCTCATAAAGAGGAGCACTCCCTTATTATTTTCCTTGTGATTGGATAAAATTCCTTGAATAGGTCCACATTGCTAATTATTGTATGTTTAACTCATGAGATCCTATTAAATCGCACATTTATTCTTCATTCAAGGGTTTGACCATGTCAAAAGTTCCACATGGCATTATCAATATGATTGAAATAAACTAAAACATGTAAATGGGTACTGGAATTTCACAGCCTCTAATTGTCTCACCTTTCTGTCTGTGCAATCCACAAGATAACCAAAGAAATTATAAAATGGAGATAAAATTATAAAATTGAGACCACTACTAGGTACCAGTACGCTTTCATTTTCTGTAAACTAAGATCAGGTCTACTAGCTTCTAGGTACCAGTACGCTTTCATTTTCTGTAAACTAAGATAAGGTCTACTAGCTTCATAGTATGCATAATCAAGTTTCCAGAGGCTATGTAGCTTTGTCCCCAACCATGCTTCTTCAAATTACTGCACATGTTGCACATGCAATAATTTGAAGATAAAATATCTAAGGCATAATGCTAAGGGGTTTTTGTGTCTCTATCATTTTTTAGATATTGGAGCTATGTCTTAACATGAAGAATATCGAGTGTGAATACCCCTTTCCTTAGAAATAGAACACAGATGCGACTATTGTACATATGTGCATTGGACCCCTTTTGTATTTGTGTATCAATGGATACCAACACAAGTCAAGATTTCTCCTCTAGTGTTGTTTCTATTCGAAAAAATTTACGCATGTAGACCCTTCCACCACAAGTAAGTTTTTATGGACCAATTTTGTTTGGAAAGCTCCATTATGGCATGATCTCAATAGAGTTTTGGTTTCTCATGAACAAACTTTGGGAGTGCTATAGTGGTATTGGGGGGCAGTCTTCTAACGGATTTTCTAGACCATTGTATGAAAAAAAGAAAGACTCACTTACTCACCCAACTAAATATATTGTCTATCTGAATTCAATGGTTGGATGACAAGCATCCTTTTAGTGTCCCAGCAAGATAATGGGTCCCACTCTACTACTCAAGAGTATATGGTGCATCTACAACATAATGGAAGCCTCGGGGATTTAGTGTTCCTCAAAGAGACCTGCTACTACTCATGATTAAAAGAGAAAGTACCCTTCTTACTTTTATTAGTAGAACTAAACTACCATGTACCTATGTAAGCATATTTTCCGAGTTACCACCCATTGGAAGCAAAGAATTTGGTAGTAGCAAGAACAAAGGATATTATGGAAGCAAGGTTCTTACAAGAACCAAAGAAATTGGTAGTCTCATCTATGAAAGCACCCTTTTTAATTTTATTAGTAGAACTAAACTACCATGTACCTATGTAAGCATATTTTTTGGGTTACCACCCATTGGAAGCAAAGAATTTGGTAGTAGCAAGAAAAAAGGATATTATGGAAGCAAGGCTCTTACAAGAACCAAAGAGATTGGTAGTCTCATCTATGAATCTCTTATAGTTTTCCTCTTTGGACACATCTACAACAATCACATGAACTTTTTTAGCACCCAAAGACCATGATTCACTTTGCATAATGTCATGGCCAGAGTAAATATTGATTTCCTAACTTCCTATAGATCTCCCTTGGCAATCTTGAAAATTAACCCTGTTTAAGTTACTAATAATAAATTCCAAGCCAGTTGGGAGCTTCCTTCCCACTTGTGTTCAATACCAGAATACCTGCACAAAATCGTAGATCTAATAGGCCATGCATGGTCTTTGTTATCTTCAGTACATGTGTTGTGCGAATAATAAGCATATATCCACTTAGCTTCCTTGGAAATTATGGATGTAAAATTTTTCTCTCATCTCAAATTTAAATCTCGGAGGCTCTATTCCCACACAAAGAAGGTTCCCTTCAAAAGAAAATATGGAATGAAGAGGGAATCACGCTAAGGAATCTGATCAAACTTGTGAGGAATCAACTTTGTCCAACCAGTGAAATCTAGAATCACCAATAGTTCCTGTTGGATATGACATATTCGACATGATCAACCTCATTTTCTAGGATTGTGGGTTTTATGTTGGTAAAATGCATGATTAGTCCCTTGGGACTCTTGCTCATGCACTTGAAGCAGAAGCAATTGCTATTGGATTGGGTACTAGGGACATTGGTTCTAGGGATGATACAGAAAAAAGGTTTCCATGGAAAATAAAGAAAAGGCAGAAGCTGAACTCAAGAAAAGTGCATATCAAAATGCATATAAGAAAGTAGCAGAGGCTTTCAGAGGGCTTCCAAATGAGAAGTCATCAGATGCAATGCAGGTATATGAAGATGCCAGATGTTGTCTTTGGTGGGGGGGATGAATATATTTACAAGTCATTAGTGAAGACCAAGCAAGAGGCAATGAGAAAGAAAGCAGAAAGTAGTAGTGGGTCTGGTCCCCAAGTATTAGCTTAGTTAGTAGTAGCTGCAAATAAGGAAAAAGGAAATGGTCAAAGCCAATCATCAAGTGACGTGCAGGAAAATAAAGTTGTATTTACAGAGATGGAGGAATTTGTGTGGAGTTTACATCTTGATGAAGGTGTGTGGATAACGAAAGTATTTTAGAAATAATGATAGTGGATCCCTAAATTTCATTTTGTAAGGAATTCTATTGTAGTCATTACAGTAATAATAGGTCTTTGATTTTTATATGATATGGCTTTGTACGGTCTCATTGTTTTATAATTCTAATTTTGTTCTTGTTGAACCAGACACTCATAAACCTGTAATTAAAGATATCTTTAAAGAGGATGATGAGGGTCCAAGTCCTATCAAACAAGATGATGTTGAAGAAGCCATAAGTGAGTGGACAGAGGTGAAAGAAATGGATATAGATCCCATTGATCTAAAAGCAGAAGAAGAGGAGGAAGTGGCAACATATGATATAATTAAAGAAACTTATGTTGGAAAGGGTTTGGCAGGGGCCTTGCAACTGTTGAAGAAAAGGGGAGCATTGAAAGAGTGTGTGGAATGGGGTGGAAGAAATATGAAAAAGAAAAAGAGAAAAAATGTTGGAGTACCAAATACCAATGGACCAAAAGAGATACAAATAGACAGTTTAGATGAGTTTGGACGTATTGTAAGATTATTTTATTGATTTTTCAATTGTATTATGCTTTAGGCATGCTGAAATCCCATTTTAATTCATTAATGTCTGTTCAAAGAAATCAGAAATTTATTTGTTATCGATATATATTTGGACATGACACCTAAGGAATATTTTCGGAAACTGTCACATACGTTCCATGAAAAATGCCCTGGAAAAATGAAACAAGAAAAACGTATGAAAGAGTATCAGGAAGAATTGAAGCTTAAGCAAATAAATACCATGGACACCCCTTCAATGTCCATGGAAAAAATGAGTGACATTTAGGCCAAGCTCCACACCCCTTTGACATTTAGGCCAAGAACAATTATCTAGTACATTATATGTTGTCTCAGTATCTTGTAGTGATGCAGATATTTTGATACAATTGTTGTTATCTTTGTAGGTTGAGAATTTCTTAGGAATTAAGCATAAATTTGAAGTTGGGATCATGGGTCCCCCAATAAAACCGAAAACATGATATCATTAGAATTGGCATTTTCCTACATGAAGACTACAATTTTTTGTGGTCCATGAATACTATTGATGTTAAAGGTGTCTCCAGTCCTCTTCTTCTATGATATGCTCCATAACGATTTTTAGCTTTGTTGCAAATAGAAGGCTCAAAATTCAAGAATAATATCATTCTTTGTGTTGAGTTTACACTAGTACAAAATGAAGAATTAGCTACTACGTGACTAAAAATTCTAGTCGCCACAGGTTTTTCAAGTGATTTACTACTAAATATGAGCAATTTCGATTGACCAAACTATAAACGACTAAAATTAATGACTAATTTAGTCACCAATTAACAAATATGACTAGATAATAAGTGATAGAGTTAAAAATGACTAACATAAATGACTAATTTAGTCACGGCATAAAAAAATGACTAGCTAGAAGAATATGAATTAGTCATTTATGTTAGTCATTTTTTATTGTTACTCCGACAATAAAAAATTGCAATTTTTGGACTCTAAAAATTTATGTAATGGATAAATGGGGGATTCCAATTGTCTTTCCAAAGGTTGCAATTCATTAAATAACTGAAATTATGACCCCTTTCACAAAACTTTCCTACGCATATGTTTTTATAGAAAACAACTCTATGTTTGATGAACTAGGAAAAGGGGTTGTTGATTCATAAGAAGATATGTTCGTCTAGATAGAGTCTTAGGAAGATGAGGTATTATATCCCCCTCACAAGCACATTCACTTTAATTTTTTCATGTTTTGTATCTTCAAGGTTGGTATAGTTTTTGAGATGGAGTTCTCTAGAGCTAACAATAAATACCCAATCTAATATTATACCGGTAATTTATGGTCTATAAGTGAAACTTTTTGAAAATCCCAAACAATATCAAATACAAATATTACAAAATATACCATTATTCATTATATATATAAGAATAAAATAAATCATGGAAAAAGATATGTTTATTATATTGACCAAACCCATCCATTTCTCCATATAAATCGCTCATACAATCCCATGCTTCATTTTACATTCATAACCAAACATATGCTATAGTTCTTTGCATTTTCAACAAGTTTACTATATTGACCAAACCCATCAATCTCTTCATATCAATCACTCATGCAATCTCATGTTCCATTTTACATTTATAAGAAAATATTCAACTTGGTAAAAACGAATTCACACATGGTGTATATATATCCGGCCAAAACCTTGATTAATTTTGTAACTTTGTTTTTATTCTTCAACTTCGTAAAAAGAAATTCACACATGGTATAGATATGTGCGTCTTAAACACTGATTATTAGTTTTGTAACTTTGTTTTATTTTAGTGCAAAAAGTTAAAAACATGTAAAGTAAGTTTAAAAAAAGAACTTATTACTTTGGAATATTGATCTTGTTACAAAGGAATAGTTTGTTCCTATACCATTAAAAAAATAAATTTCTTTTCTAAAGTAATATAACAAAAAGGAATGAAATAAGTTGTTTCACATCTCTCCTTTATATATAATAATCATTAATTCGAGTAGTAAACTCCAGCTCAACGTTGAAAATTGAACCCTTCCCAGCCCTTCCAAAGGGATCTATCCCTTCCTAGAAGTGTAAAATTAAAATTGCCATTAAAAAAAAAAAAAACTGAATTTTACTCTTCCAATTAAGAAGGACATAATTATATCAACATTTCAATAGAAGAGTAACATTTGAAATTATCCATCCATATAAATTTCTCAAGATGTTGAAATTCCTATGCTATAAAGTTCAACTCATCAATCAAAATATTGGAAATATCATAAAATTATAATCACTCACTCACTCACGTCATGCCCTCAGTGTTTAGTTGTGCAAGATGACCAATGATCACTGACGACTACAAGGCACTAGGCACCAAGATGTGACTTTGAATCCCAAGTCATTTGTGGTTGCACTCTAAAGTGTGACAATGTGTTAGGGATTACAACTGTAATAACAAAGAACAACTACTAGTCTACTACTAGGCCCGAAATGAGCCCAAAACTTTGTGCCTACTATCTATGTGAACCTGACTACCAATGTCCACTCGTTTTTCGTCAAAATGAAATTCAAATGGCCAGTTTGATGAGCCCTCCTATACAAGATTTCATTGCATGCATGAATATCACAGATGCACGACAACTATAAATAGCACTCAATGCATGCAACTACAAATAATGGCATGCTTCTACGATCACACATTATGCAGAGGTCGATTTATGCATTGATACAGGGAGGTGTCACTAGGCACTTGATATACAAAAACAATGAGCTAGAAAAAAAATTGGACTAAAGCACCACAATGGTTATTAAGAAATTTGAAATAACAATTTTTGTCTCAAGAATAGTCTTCAATTTGATGGGTGACATGATCATGATGTAATCTCCCTTCGTCCTTCCAAACATTTATGGTTTCTCACAACTTTTTTCATGGGCGCTCACCACCAAAATACATATAAAAATTACTTGTCTTTACATCATCTTCTCTTTAAATCCTCATCTCATAGACATAACTAAGGATTATTATGCATGCACATCCTCACCTTATAATATCAATTGGGTCAAGTCGCAGAGACATCCATAAAATATCAAATGTGTCAAGACACAAAGAGTAAGAGACAACTATAAGTAAGTCTTATATTAAATTTACTATATAAGTCTTTAATTGACACTATCAACTGAGATTTGATATGTTGGATTGTCATGATATTCTTTTCACTCCTTACCAATGTGATATGAAAGGCATTCTTTGAAGGTGAAGTCCAGAATTTTACATCTTCTTTCTCATTCTCATGCCTTTTGGTAAGACAATAAGGAGGGTAGTGACCCACATCAACATGTAAAATGGTTTCGACATAGAGGTAGACAAATTAATTGTTTTCATTAAATAACTTAAATTTCCTACCCATGACTTTCGATTCACAGAATCGTGGACTGGTACAAAACACAACAAATTTTAGAACCTTGAGCTCTTAATTACTCACACCTAGAACTTTCTCAAAGCATGCCATTAATAAACTTATTTTGGTGTTCTAGTTCACTTTAAAAGGAATATTATTGATACTTAGACATGCAGTGTGCAAGGCTTCAATTGACTTGGGCTTGATTCCATTGCCCCCCCATCCCATACATGTATTTTGTTGCATTAAGTGTTAAACAACAAAATTTGATGCCTCGGCCCCAAAGATGATATCGTTGCTAACTTGCTTGGTATGCAGTATTTTTTTTAATGTTTTTTCAGTTGTGTAATATTTTTTCGTAGGTTCCCAACCCATCATTCTTACATCACTCGGGATTGGACTGCTATCCTCTCTCTAGTTTGAATTAAGTTTTTGGTTGTATATATTGGTTGTAGGTTTATTATAGCCTTGTTTTGCTTAGTGGCTTCCTTTTATACATAGTTAACAGTAAGTAATTCTCTAATGGTTCTAGTTTTTCTTAAATACTATATCTAGTTATGATATTTTGCACTATGCATAAGATCAAGCAAATTCCCCAATATGGTTATTGCATAGTCTAAATAGTTTTTTTTGTATAATGAAGCGTGCTCCAACTTGAAAAAAATAATATAGAATAGTTGTTATGTTACTTACTTTAAAATTAGTGTTACATATTTATCAAATTAATGCATTTAAATTAAGTTTAATTAAAAAATGTCATATTTTTGTATAGATATTAGAAGGTGCTCAATTCTTTAAAATTGTAAAAATTTAAATGTACAATATTTATTTTTTGCATTTTTGGAAAAAAAATTTAATTAATTTATACTTGTCACAAAAATTACAACTGTTTATATTACCCTTCGTCTTTAAAGGTCTCAGAGAATAAAACTATTTATATTGCCCGGATAGCCTTGAACCTGATGTGCTATACCAGTTAACCACAGGCAAAAGAAGTGACTATATAAAATAAATCCAACAGCTGATGGTTTTGCTAGTTGGAGAGGCATTAAAAACACTGAAGCAGGGTCTGAGGTTGCGATGGAGGAATGGCAATGGGGGATCATGAACTATACTCCCATAGATGCGCTACTGGTCACTCGGTGCAGTGGATTGGAACAGAGTTTAGTAATTTCCCCACTTTCAATGGCCTTATCCCTTTCAATATCTTTTTTAATGACATTGAGCTTAATGTTGCAGAACATCAACGGTTACCTCTTATGGATGTTGCACTAAAACCTACTCCTGCTCGGTGGTAGGCTGCCCATCGAAATAATTTGTATCCCTGGAATATGGTTAAATCAGCTCTGTTATGTAGGTTTTATGATTCAGTGTCGAATCACAGCTCAATTGTTTGGAAAGAAGGTCAGTTGAATCATTCATCTTTGAAGAGCTCAGAGAATAAATGCCCTTCCAATTGAAATTAAGACCCACCCTTCAAATTTGATCACTGGTTACATGTATATACGATTCTTTGACTCTCCAACTGAAGCATCTTTGTACGAGCGAGAGAGTGCAAATTCACACCCTTCCGCTTAGCGCTGCGTGGACGCCCATTTCTCAAACCAGTCAGGACTCAGGGCCTTCCCCAGAGTCGAACTTGCGATAATCGTGGGAGTATTTTGGGTAAACACATTGATATTAATGGGATTCCACTTTTAAAAGCTGTTGCTATGACTCTGAGGTGAATATAAGTCTGAAGAGAAGTTAGCTTTAATTCCCCTGTAACTACGAGTGCTCGTAGTTTTTTTTTTGTGGGTGGTTCGGGAGAGGTTAGTGTTTATTCCCCTGTCGCTGTGAGTGCTGGCAGTTTCGTATTTTAGCTTCGAATAAGAATGTGGAGCGGTGGTTCATCTTCTCAACAGAATGAGGAAGGCTGGGAAATGGCTTCCTCTCGCAAGGCCAAGAACCAGGCCCCTCCAACTGTTGCCGCAAACCAACCAAGGGACGGCACTTATTCTACTGATAGGCCTGGAAATGGAGCTTGGAAGGGTAGAGGATCTTATAATGTTGATGACCAGAAGACTGGCCGCTAGGTGAACCCTAGTAGCGATAGAGACCAGGGTAATAAGCAACGGGGATGGAAGGAGTTGGGGAAACCTCAGCAGAGGAATGTAAATCCAGAAAATAGGACCACCACAGCAAGAAATGTTGGTGGCTGGGGTCAATATGGCAAGGAATATCAAGTAACGCAGGGTAGTTAGAGGCCCGATAGCTCAGATTCTGCTCATGGAAAGATGGGCAGGTCGGATCTTGTTGTTCCTCCCCCACTTGCAAATGGCTGGCAATGGGGAGGCACCAAGTTGAATTATTCAATGGCATCGCCACCGCCTGGAAAAAGTGCCGGACACAGCAGTGCAAAAGCTAGTGAAGGAAAATCTGAATTGGGAAGTAATATGCTATCTAAAATTCTTCCTTTTGAGCAATCAGTTGAACCGTCTAGTAAAACAAGTGGAGCTGGCTACCAGTCCAGTGATAATGAAACAAATATTGATAATCTTGATGGCAATGAGGATTTAATGAGCAGCAATGACTGTGATTCTGAAGGGATTAATGTAAGCCATGAAACTCGGAAGAAGAATAAGTGGTTCAAGAGTGTTTTTGAATCCCTGGATAACCTTAACCTTGAGGAGGTGAATGATCCCGAGAGACAGTGGCATTGCCCTGCATGCAGAGGCGGGGTTGGGGCTATCGACTGGTATAGTGGTATGCAACCTATTTTAGCCCATGCCAAAACAATCAAATCAAAGAGGGTAAAGGTGCACCGTGAACTAGCGCAAGTACTGGAAGATGAAAACGAATAGGTATGTGCTATAAGATTCATATTTATTTGTTCTAAATATTTTTACATGGAGTTGACGCATCTAGAATGCCATAGAAACCTCATGCTATCATGTTTATGGCTGGTAGTGAAAGAGATGTCGAGATGGTTCTACAATTTCTCCATATATTGTAAGAATTGTGGCACCTGTTCATAAACATGCAATTCCTGATGAGTTTGTTTCTGACCTCATAATTTGGATTGAGAACACAATTAATGCCCAATAAGTAGTTTTGTATATTAATCAAGAGTCAAGAGGTTCAACCAAGCAATGCAATTCCTGATGAGTTTGTTTCTGACCTCATAATTTGGATTGAGAACACAATTACTGCCCAGCAAGTAGTTTTGTATATTAATCAAGAGTCAAGAGGTTCAACCAAGAAGTCCCGTGTATATCTTTTAGCAGTAAGCTAAGCTGCTTACTCTAGTCTTTCTGTATGTGTGTGTATTATTGCGATGCAACTATATTATGTAAAGGTTGCATTATCGAATTGTATAATGACATATGCAAAAGAAAGCTTCATATTCAAATTAATTCATCCACTGTAACAGTAGCACATAAGTAAACAGTGTTGAGGCTTCTAGGAGAAGAGCCTACTTGGAAAGTACTAAACTTAGCATTACAAAGGAGAATAAGTCAGACATATAATGATGGTGAAAGAAAAGATAACACAAATACATATCTTTACATGACAAGATGAAAAGTAGAAATGCTACTAAGAACAATGCCATTGTCAAAAAAAGAAAATGAACCTCATAAGCTTGAAACACACTTGTATTGCCAGCTATTAAAAACTTGAGAAAACTATATAAACTAAATGCAGTGTTTCCATATTCAGTGATAGTTTTTTACACTGACTTGAGAAAAACTATAGAAGCTCTAATAAGCATGAACTGCACATTAACAAGGACAACTCAAAATGGGAAACTTTTTGAGGTATGGCTCATTTATTTTAAAAATTTTAAATATTATCATACACTCATTTCCACCCCTAAATATGGAAAATGTTGCATATGACTCATTTCCACCCTCAACCTGTAGGGTGCAAGCTTTCACCCTCAACCAAAGAATTGTGGTGTGACAGCATTTGTTGTGCATCTCCTAGAGGCATCTTCATTGCTGCACCCACATCCATGGCAGCAGTCACCCTATAGATAGATGAGGGAACCAACAATTGCATAGTTGTTTATGTTAGGAAGATTGTATTTCTAGATAAGCACATTTATTAGAAGTGTGAAATTGTAGTGGTCAAGCTGCTGTGATTACCCCTCGTCAAGTATTCAGTGGATTTGGACGATAGTGTGTTGTAGTAGTTGGCGCAACAAACCACCATTCTATTGTTGCAACTGTTGGAGAGGATATGTTTACTTGGGGATCAAATCGAGGTAAGTGACATCATGATCTAGATTCATATTTTGATTCTCTCGTTAAGATGGACCTTGTTGCCTATATTATGAGACTAAGTTATTTCTTAACACTTTTGTTTCTTTGTTTCTTGTTTTGAGCTTACTGGACCACGAATTTGTGCTATCTATAATTTGAAATATTCTATTTCAGTTTGTATCATAAGCATGTGCTAAGTATATTTTCCAGAAATGCTCAATCAAGCTGAAAAGGGTTAAAACATTTGTTTTAAAATCGTCTCGTGATTGAGAAACTCAAGTGTTCTGATTTGCCATTTTGTGTATATCTTTTGACTTTGGTCATGAGGATTATGTTTCTCTAAGAGCGAGGTGATTGCATTATTTTGCACATGTTTGTTATTCATTTTTGAGGACTTATGGATATACAGAGTGGAGGACTTCATTTTCACGTTAATGAATTGAGTCATGGTTTATTTGTTTGAGATTGTAGGAATTCTCATTTGCAAGTTGATGAATAAATCCATGGTTTATTTATTTTTCTTCTTGTTGTTTCAGAGGGTCAACTTGGATATACCTCAGTTGATACGCAAGCAACACCTCGCAGGGTTAGTTCTCTCAAGACAAGACTCATTGCAGTGGCAGTAGCTAATAAGCATAGTACATAAGTAGCCGAGTTTGGAGAAGTCTATACATTGGGATGCAATAGGGAAGGTCAACTTGGTTATGGCACTTCCAATTCTGCATCAAATTATGTTCCCTGTGCAGTTGAGACTTTGAAAGGTCAATGCCTTATGGCAGTCTTTGCAGCAAAGTATCATATAGTGGTTCTGAGATCAGATGGAGAGGTAAGCCCAAAATGAGCTGTGATTGAATTCGTTGGTAGCTTATACAATGGATAATAATGCTAAGTACATATTTTTTCCAAATTCATAGGTCATGTATGTATGCTATAGATGGTTTATTTAGTATATACTTTTATTTACTGTATCAACCTAGCTACTTAAATACTTGAATGATGTCTAATTCTGTAATATTTGATAATATTCTTCAATGACTGGTTATGTTTATTTAATTTGAAAAATACTGGTCAACTATCTTTAATACCTGTAAAAAACAGCCTAAAAATCCATATGAAATCCAAATAGTTGTGAAGTCTCCGTAAGAATGTCCATGGTAGGAGCTTCAGAAATCAGCCATCCTTCAACTTGCTTCTGAAGTGGTGCTTCTAGATCTAGTCTTTTGCCTGTTTTACGTTTTCCATTTTGCGACTATAATTGGCAACTCCATCTCAACCAAGTCTTTATATTAATCCAAACTGTCTAGTTATTTAATCAGTCCTGTCATATGTTGAACTTGATACAAGGAAACAGTAGTGCCTACTCTGTCTAGTGTCAACTTCTTCCTAATTGATCATATAGCCTAGAACCCCCATTCTTGTAACTTAAGACAATAATCTGCCTTATCAAATCTTTGACTTAGATCAAAGACCCTCTATCAAATTCTCACACAATTATTCAATAGCTATACCAAAATAATACCCTGATCATAACTTGTGTTGTTCATGCCGTACAATATAAGATTCTCCTGTGAGTAAAATATTTGCTTCAACAAATGCTACCAAGGTTTTCCCCATGATCTACAACTTGGTCGTAATCATATTTTTTTGTTATTTGACAAGAGTGGGAAACTAACGAAAATATGTGGCAAGGAACCTCTTTCCTTGTAGTATTTTATTTATATTGAAAACTGTTTTGGCAACATTCAACAGTTCCAACCCCTTGTCCAAACAATGTTTGTGTTCCACTGCCTCCCTGTATATTTCTTGACTCAACAGACCAACTCAAGGAAAATATTTCAAGGCGTTGACTACAAGCTAACAAACTACATCCAAAGCATCCATCTATGAAAGGTCTTAGGCTAGTGGAGGTACTGTTAAAAGAGTTATCTTTACTCGTACCAAAGATATCATGTATGTATCTTTTAGTTCCATTGACCTACTTTTGTGGTCATTTGTTGGACATAAAAAAATTATCTTATCTTATCTTTATCTCATCAACATTTTCTCAACTCCCTTATTCAAGTCCAACAAACAGCACTGAAAGTCATCTTGCAGAACATGCTTTGCAATCAAAATCTACTCACCGGTGAGAACCTCCAGATGAGTCTAATTAAGCTAGAGGTTTCCATCAATATTATGAATATCGGCAATGGTTTGAAAAATAAACTTAATGAAAATATCAGGGAGAATATCAGAAAATATGGCAAACTTGAAAAAATACTAAAATATTCTATTTTCCCAGTTTATACTTTATTGCCACCCACCAACTATCTCCACTGTTTATTGCACATCCAAAATTGAATATTTCTACCTTGGCATTCTCCTGTTGCTTTACATTGAATAAGTGTACATAACAGATGATATTAGTATCATTAAATTGTCCCCTGTCAATACAAACATTAAAAAAATATTACTTCTAAGTTTTAGAAGACAAAGCCATGGCATTGGAACTCTTGGCCCTTTGGTCAAGAATTTACTTAGTAAAAATTCCAACTCCTAACTTATCTAAGCGACTTAGTAATGATTCCAACTCCTAACTTATATTAGACTCTGAGATATTTGCACAACATCCAAGGGAGTTTTGTGTAGAATCTGAAATGTTGATGAAACTTAGGGTCCAATAAAGAACTAAAATTGATGGTCTAAAATTAGAATTCATACTTCTTATGCTACATACCTTGATTTTTATGACTTTACAAGATTACCATTGCATGTAAGAACATTTTTTTGTTAATCTTCTTCTATATGCTAATCAGTGTACAAATACAATATTTTTTAAAATTTGAATTCACGTAACAGTAGCATGGCCCCATTTTCCAGATTTTATTTGGTCTATAGTCTTTCTATGGAGTCTGAAACAATGTTATGATTTATAAAACAATGGAAACATGCCACAGATTACAAAATGTACAAGCAACACTAATGCTTGTGTGTGATACATGCATTGTATTTCCTCAGATACATATACATCCAACTTTAATGCTACATCCAACTTTAATGCGTATGTGTGATATATGCATTTTATATCCTCAGATACATATACAAGCAACTCTAAGGTGTTCTCCGCCAAGCCCAGTCACTCTTTTAACATCTCAAACTTCCCCTTATCTATGGGTTTTGTCAAAATGTCTATGACCTGCACATTTGAAGGAACATACTATAGGTTCATTGCACCCTTATGAACTATGTTCTTGATGAAATGGTACTAGATATCAATGTACTCAAAGTGATGATGAATAAATGGACTTTCAGAGAGCTTGATGCAACTTGTAGGAACCCTAAATAACTGTATGCTCCAACATCTGATCAGTCAATTGTAATATCAACTTGCAAAGTAAGATGGCCTCGCCACTAGCAGGACTGAGTGACATATACTTTGCCAATGCTGGCAGCATACCCGATGAAATTATGAACCTAACTTGGATAAGTTGGATTAGCCAGAGACCCCAAAATAATAAAATGTAGCTCAAAGGAATTAGATTGCATATATATTCTAGAGTTCAATATCTGAATCCGATAGATCTGCCATGACTGACCAAGAGTAAGACCTACTCCGAGATGAACTTCTGATCTTCCTTCCATAACGACTTCTTCCAAATCAATTTCTATGTGCAAAGTAGCACATGGTATCTAATGTCCCCAAAATTATGGATCCGCCAATTATAGTTACAGTAATTGCAATCCACAGAACATGGTGACTAACAACAATGAAGGACAGTGCAATAAAAGCCACTGAAGTGCACATACAATCCATCCACATGAGCTTGTTAAATACAAAAATCACTTTACTTTGAGCCTTTCTTTCCCATGCAACTAGAGATACCTGAAAAACCACTACTGCAAGAGATATGAACAGTCCAACCGAGTCAAAAATGAAAAATACTTGGAATGCCACCTTCTTAGCTAGCATAGCTTGTCCTAGAGATAGGCCTGGTTGTGACAGGTTTTATGGCCCTGCATAGTTACCAGGCAGTGTAAATAGCTGCAAAGGCTATTGTTGCAATAAGAACTGCAACAACCGTCACAAAGTTGACTGTATTTCTGATTCCCTCTGACTTAAAATCATTTATTTCATTTACAATTCCAGTAACTCGTCTCTGTGTTTTTTCAATCTACACAAGTTGTGTATGCACATCATGCTTTATGTCACTAACAGTTTGTTTTAGCTCTCTTCCTTCTTAAGTTTGGATTATATGTTTGCCATTTTCAGCACTAGCTTCTTTCAATGCACTCTTGATTTTTGGTGCAACTTCCATAAAATGTGATTTTTTTGCTACATCAAGTGTTGTTTCTTTTAAATTATTCAGATAAATCATATCAATGCCCTTGTATTCTAGCAACTCTCTCACTATCTTATCAAAGAAAGAACAATTTAGTACCAGTAGCCCATGAACAGGAAAAATTACTTTGAAACCTAATGGATAATGCATGCCAACAAAAAGCAAGTTAGAAAATATTTTGATGTTTCATTTATGAAGTGACCCTTGTGTCCACATCTCAGCAGCACTTTTGTGTAACAATAAACTACATTGAGCTTATACTAAAATAGATCCATCTCAACTCTGGATCTATTAAGAACCAAGAGTGATCAAAACTCAAGGTGAAAACCTCTAGGCAGTAAATAGTTATCCTCTTTTTTGCATTACACACACATGAAGACAAACAGAAAAACACACATGCTAAGACAGAAACTTATACACAAAGTAATGAAGATACTTCCCCCAACCCTGAGATGTAAAGTGCCTTGCTTCTCTAGGTGCAATTGCAAGAAATGAAAAGGTGGTACTAAAACAGAGCAATCATCAAACTGTATAATGAAATGTGCATAACGAAAATTTATATACAAATAAACACATCCATTATAGTCTTTCTATATGTGTGTGTGTATTATTGCAATGTGACTATATTATGTAAAGGTTGCACTATCGAATTGTATAATGACATATGCAAAAGAAAGCTTCATATTCAAATTAATTCATAAACTGTAACAGTAGCACATAAGTAAACAGTGTTGAGGATTCTAGGAGAAGAACCTACTTGGAAAGTACTAAACTTAGCATTACAAAGGAGAATAAGTCAGACATATAATGATGGTGAAAGAAAAGCTAAACTAGATACATATATTTACATGACAAGATGAAAAGTAGAAATGCTACTAAGAACAATGTCATTGTCAAAAAAAGAAAATGAACCTCATAAGCTTGAAACACACTTGTATTGCCAGCTATTAAAAACTTGAGAAAACTATATAAACTAAATGTAGTGTTTCCATATTTAGTGATAGTTTTTTACACTGACTTGAGAAAAACTGCAGAATCTCTAATAAGCATGAACTGCACATTAACAAGGACAACTCAAAGTGGGAAAATTTTTGAGGTATGGCTCATTTATTTTAAAATTTTAAAATATTATCATACACTCATTTCCACCCCTAAATCTGGAAAATGTTGCATATGACTCATTTCCACCCTCAACCTGTAGGGTGCAAGCATGCATGCACCCTCAACCAAAGAATTGTGTGTGACAGCAGTTGTTGTACTTCTCCTAGAGATGTCTTCACTGTTGTACCCGCATCCATGGCAGCATTCACCCTATAGATAGATTAGGGAACCACCAATTGCATAGGTGTTTATGTTAGGAAGATTGTATTGCTAGATAAGCAAATTTATTAGAAGTGTGAAATTGTAGTGGTCAAGCTGCTGTGATTACCCCTCATCAAGTATTCAGTGGATTTGGAAAACAGTGTGTTGTAGTAGTTGGCGCAACAAAGCACCATTCTATTGTTGCAACTGTTGGAGAGGAGGTGTTTACTTGGGGATCAAACCGAGGTAAGTGACATCATGATCTAGATTCATATTTTGATTCTCTCATTAACATGGACCTTGTTGCCTATATTATGAGACTAAGTTATTTCTTAACAATTTTGTTAGTTTGTTTCTTTTTTTGAGCTTACTGGACCATGAATTTGTGCTATCCATAATTTGAAATATTCTATTTCAGTTTGTATCATATGCATGTGCTAAGTATATTTTCCAGAAAATCTCAATCAAGCTGAAAAGGGTTAAAACATTTGTTTTAAAACCGTCTTGTGATTGAGAAACTCAAGTGTTCTGATTTGCCATTTTGTGTATATATTTTGACTTTGGTCATGAGGATTATTTTGCTCTAAGAGCGAGGTGATTGCATTATTTTGCACATGTTTGTTATTCATTTTTGAGGACTTGTGGATATACACTGTGGAGGACTTCATTTTCACGTTAATGAATTGAGTCATGGTTTATTTGTTTGAGATTGTAGGAATTCTCATTTGCAAGTTGATGAATAAATCCATCGTTTATTTATTTTTCTTCTTGTTGTTTCAGAGGGTCAACTTGGATATACCTCAGTTGATACGCAAGCAACACCTTGCAAGGTTAGTTCTCTCAAGGAAAGACTCATTGCAATGGCAGTAGCTAATAAGCATAGTACATTAGTAGCTGAGTTTGGAGAAGTCTATACATGGGGATGCAACAGGGAAGGTCAATTTGGTTATGGCACTTCCAATTTTGCATCGAATTATGTTCCTTGTGCAGTTGAGTCTTTAAAAGGTCAATTCCTTGTGGCAGTCTCTGCAGCAAAGTATCATACAGTGGTTTTGAGATCAAATGGAGAGGTAAGCCCAAAATGAGTTGTGATTGAATTCGTTGGCAACTTGTACAATGGATAGTAATTCTAAGTACGTGATTTTTTCCAAATTCATAGGTCATGTATATATGTTATAGATGGTTTATTTAGTATATAGTTTTATTTACTATATCAACCTAGCTACTTAAATACTTGAATGATATCTAATTCTGTAATATTTGATAATATTCTTCAATGACTGGTTATGTTTATTTAATTTTAAAATTACTGGTCAATTATCTTTAATACCTGTAAAAAACAGCCTAAAAATCCATATGACGGCCAAATAGTTCTGAAGCTCCTAGCGTGAAAAAGTCCAATTTTCAGTGGATGATTATAGTTCTAAAGATTGTTCTCTTCATCAAAAGTATGTAAATACTTGCACCCTTAATGGTGACGGTGACAGCTTTGGAGTTACTGATCATAAAGTAGAGGAAAGATTAGTTTCAACTACTGAAAAGACTAGTGTAGGTTCTATCCAAAATTGTGAAAATGAGCCTATGTTAGAGGAAAGATCAATTTCAAAAGATGGAAATACTAGTACAAGCTCTATCCAAAATTTTGAAAATGAGTCTATGTTAGATGCAACCGATAGAAGTACAAGTATTGGTTTTCAAATTCCCGAGAAAGTAGAAATTTCTAGAGATTCTAATGCCAGTTCTGGAAAGCTAGAATGCTTGGAGAATTTGGTGTGTAATATCCTTCCAGAAGTTTATATGAATGGCTCAGATGTTGGAGAAAACAGTATAATTTCAAACATATTGTCTTTGAATTTTGATTCAGATGATAGTGTATTAAATAGTCCTCACAATTTAGCAAATTTTCTCCTTATTGAGACTGATAAATGCAATGGGCTGTCAAAGGAAATATCAAGTTCATGGAAGTCTCAGAATAGCAAGCAGTCAAGATTTTTATTTGCAAGGTCAGAAGGTTCTATAGAAAGATCAAGCCATTATTCCACTCCCAATTTGGCATCGTCTAGGCAATTACAGAGGGGGTGGGAAAATGGACAAGATGTTTTGGAAAGCACAAATGGACATGAACTATTGAATATTAATGGACTATCTAATAATGCTTCTGGCCCAAAGGTGAAAGGATTTCAGAGTACTTCAGAGGGAAGCACATTTTTGGTTCCTTCAAAGGCCAAGGGTGAGTTTTCTCTTTTTTGTTGTTGTTGGATATTAGTAATTTTCTTTTAATAATTGTGTTTTACCTCTTGCTAATATGGAATTTACAGCTTTTGTTTCCTTTTTATCCAACCATTTTAAGCCTTTGTATTTTTCCAAGTTTGTTATCTATGGATATAGACTTATTTTTATGGATCTAAATACAAGAGATAACCATTTTCAGATGAGCCTATCTTTTAAGATCTAACACTGCACAAGGGATGTCCCTAAGTTTCACTGGGACATTATCAATGTCGTGTAGGATTGTCAGATATCCCTTGGCCATCTTGGGGACTTCTTAGCATCACTTCCCAAAATCGATGCCTAAGAGAAAAGAAATATAAGGCCTTAGCGCTACACTCACTCACCAACACATTACCCCTTACTAAGAGATTATTCAATCTCTAATTCAGCCAAGATTTAGATTTTTTTTCTTTAAATTAGCTAGGTCAGACCCTCTCTTACTCTTACCATCTGCTCTACCCTGCCTCTATCCTCCCGCATAAACATACCCTATGTTATAATGTTGTACTAATGGTAGGTTTTGAACAATTATTCATTAACCTTGAACTTTGTACTTGTAAATATAACTCCACACCAAAATACGAGACCCAGGTCTTAGTGAGGCTCTTATATTCCATTAAAGAAGCAACGCATCCCATGTGGGGAGTCAGAGTGGAAGGCGTAAACATGCCATAGGGCCTGAAGGGAATTGGAACTTAAAACTAATTCATAATCAGATAATCAGGGTAGGGCACTTTCACATTCCACTCAAGCAGGATGGAGACGTGCTTTATTATCCTTACGAAGAAATAGTTTCTTGTAGGCAGTTCAAATGGGGAATATGAACCTCATCATGATTTTCTCTATCCTTTTCTTCATCATAAATGTGCATTTCATGGTCAAGTAAATTCCTTCATTTTGAAAGTCATAAATCTTGATAAGAATGTGCATTTATGCAACTGTGCATTATAAGAACACTGTAGAATACCAGTCTCTCCAACCTTTTCGATAGGTTTTGTCAATCTCAAAAGCTTACTAGAATCTAAATTTTAGTGTAGTCTTATTTTAGGTGACCATGGTCATACATTCTAAGGAAATTTTAGTGCTTATCAATGGTTATTTCTCTCTGTGAACTGTTGTCCAATCATCATGGAAACTGTTTCAGATCTTGTACGTCTCAATACATAGCTGATATATATTTTGTTATACCTAGTAGTTTGCAAGTTTTTCAAGTTTAATTCATGCTTAACCAGTTGTCCTGCCTTTCAAATAACTGGTATCATCACCTAGAAGCCAAATATACAACCCTTTAAAGGTTTCTCTAAAGACGCAATGTTGTAGGAGCAGGGTATTTCTCTTTATATTTGCAACATGACTCTTTCATTATTGAATCCACTATTAGGTGCCCTTATAGCCAAGGAATAATGATTCACAAAGCATAACTCCTCCATACAAAATGGTACCTTTGAAACAATAAATGATTCAATGCTAAATACTTGCAATACTTGTAATTTCCCAAGTCAAAATACTTGCAATTCTTTGAATTCTAGGTCTAGAGATCATTTTTCCAAGACATTACGGTGCATAGGGAGTCAAGTCTCTAATTTTGCAAATGATAATCGTCGAGTCTCCATTAGCAATAAGTTTCTGAATCTTCCTGGCTCTTAGAATATTTATCACTTGATTTAAAGCTAAAATAGGCTTCACAATGAAATAGGCTTCACAATAAGAGAAGAAACCTTTTGCAGTTTGATCACAACCATAGCCTTGCTTATTATGGAACCTTCTCAAAGAAAAGGTGAATATACTTTGCATAATTTTAAGTTTATTAATTATCAAAGCAACATGTTGTGTTTTAATTTTGATATTCCATGATGAGGAACATCTGAAACACCTTGAAGCTCATGGATTCTTAATATTGCAGTAGACAAGAGGAAAAGTTTTGTTTCTGACTCTTTTTTTTTGATGCAGTGATGGCATTGGGCTTCGAAATCCTTTCAAGAAGGACTCTTCTTTGGACTATGAGAATGATGGTGATGAATAATGGGAAGAGGTACTCTTCACTAAATCTCTTTGGTAAGAGTATTTGTAGTATTTTTATTAGCTTTAGTTACAGGGGAAATTGTACATAGCTCTCAGGAATTAGTTTATCATAAATACTAGTTACTGGTAAGTTGTAATAGTAATAATTATATAGTTTATAGATTGATATCTATCATAAATTTGTTTGAATATCATCATTGTCAAGCAATAACAACTTCTTAAAGGGTCCTAGCTCAATGGTAGAGCGCCTGCCTAATTATAGGCAAGAGGGTTGTGGTTCGATTTCTCTGTGCCCTATCATAAATTTGTGACTACTAAAATGACTAAATTCGCATATATACGACTATTAGTAGCTAATTTCTCGTATCTTAGTCGTATTTAGCTTAGTCATTAATATGTTAACATTTAGTAGTTTATTTAGTCGTATATTTGGTCATTAATGGTTGCAATCAGTGACTAAATCAGCGACTAAATCAATGACTACTAAGTTAAGCTATTAATGACTAGTGATTTATACAAGTAGCTATAAGATAGTGAAAATTTGCTACTATTAGTCACTGACTCAAAAAGAATTGTTTATAGCCTGATTTTAGTCATTAATTTCTCATTTTCTACTAGTGTTATGAGATGTGATAAATTGAGCAGGTGGGAAGTAAGATGTCAAAATGTTGATACTGCAGGAAAGTATTTTGTATACAGAACATAAAAGTATTATGCTTTGGTGAACTTCTCAATGGCATATGCATACTTCAACTTTAGCTTGAGATTCTAGAGAGGTCTCTGTTGAAATTTTGAGATGTGAGGACATTGTTATGGTGTAGACCATTTCTGCCCTTTCAGGGATTTGTTGGATATTCTATGGTTGAAGAGAAGGAATAACAATATCCAATTATACTTTACTAATGTTACCAAAATTTTAGAAAAGGTTTGCAACTTTTACTCCATGTTGATGTTTCACCTTTTTAGGATGTTGTTTGGAATTACATTTATATAATAAGCTTTTAACACGGGTTAGGCTGCTAGTTTCATTTTGTATCTTTCTCAACAGCACATAGTTGTGGTTTGGTGGTGATAGGCACTGTTGAAACTGTTCCATGGCCTTGCCAGGTTCTATAGAAACTCTCATGGATCTTTTTCCAAGGTAGACAAAAGCATTACCCGAATATGAATGGTGGCATTTTTCGAAGAACATACTACTCAAAGATGATTGTATTTTTCTTATACAATGTTTCTTGATATGAATTTCAGTTACATTGGTCTTTGATGTGGTGATTGAATGACAGTCATAATGGAAATAAGCATGTTAGAAAATTCTCATATCATCCTCTATAAAATCCCTATGTTTCTTTACTGTAGTTTTTGAAAACATTAGAATCTAGTGGCTGAAACTTGACTAAACCGAATTTTGGTACAGGAAATCCTGTCCATTTTTCACCTTTTCTTAACTATATTATAAACCAATGATATCTTGTTTTGGGATATGAGAAACAAAGCATTTATTCTATTGATGTTGTTTTCATATGAATTTCATTGTCATTCTATGGAGCAACTGAAAAACACCCTGAGGATATCTCGATACATCTGTTTTCCGCAGATTGTTACACAGGGCACGAATTATATGAAGAAATGGGTGAACACTAAATAACACCAACACAAATTTGTAAATAATCAAGATGGCATTTTAATGGTGTGCTAATGAATTATGAGATATGTACATCTTACACAAAGTACTCCGAAGAGCATTTGACAAGTCAATTGAGCCTAATATTAGCATGGATGTTTTTTACATATCATATCTGCTAATAAAAATTTAAACTGTAATAAAGTTAGAACATAATTTTCATCTCTTTCAACTTAAAGATCTGCTGGTCAGTGCGTTAATTTTAATGTTGTGTTGGTCACTGCGTTGAAGTTGGTCATTGAGATGTTTCACCCACGGGGACTTCACTTAGTGAACCTCTCACATAGCACGTGCGATCGTGGGATATTAAAGAATACCCTTAATTTCGAGAGATATTGACCCAAACTCTTTTTGTTGAAACCCCCTCCCAATACTTAAAACCTCCTCCCCACCCCTTTTTATACCTCAATCCTTATAAACCACCCTACCCACCCCCACCTTAAACCCCTCATCCCCCCAATACCTGCAATATATTGGTTCGTTTTTTTATAATTTTAAAACCCACAATATGAACTAACGTGATAGGATATTGGCCAACAAGTGAAGCCCCCGTGGTTTCACCAAATGTCATGTACAAAAATAATAGATTCAATATTAACAAATTATAGCCATTATTGGATCTTCCTTATACTAAAATATTTCTAAGTTTGATCTTTTCATGTAAGGGACAAGTCAAACAGAGTAAACTATATAGGTTGGATCCTCCTTATACTAAAATATTTCTTTGTCACCTAAGGGACAAGTCAAACAGGGTAAACCATATATGTACCTTGAGAGAGAGGATTAAAGACAGGTCTCAAACTCTTAGTCAAGAGACAGAGAAATAGACATAGGCCACCCACAAAATAACTATCATGCACTACATAGGCCATAATTGCAATGCATTCGAAGGAAGACATAGGACCCCAATTCAACTTCGCCAACCAACCATCACTATTACCAAGGAAATTTCATAAACAATTTAACTACAAAATTCTTGACAGCCAGCCCATACCTATCCGGATATTTAAACCCTAAGCCATAATCATATCAAAACAACAAATCCTAATTTAATTATTGAAGAGGCTATTGAGACCACAAAACAATGATTGTTTCCACAAACTCATTACTTACCATTGGATTTTAACACATTAAGATTTAATAATAAGCAATTGCTCTGCTGCATGCTAGTTATTTTTTGTCCAACATTGAAAGCTTCTTCTGCCACAACATTCAAGACTATGTGTCTTCGCCTCGAAAGTAGCCACATGTTCCTTTTGGAGGCCAATGCATAAATTTTCCATACCACTATTGCAACCTGCTTCATCCAAAACCAATTTCCTAAGTATATATTCAACTGCACAAATCCATCATAAGATGCATTCCAACTTCAATAACAAACACATAGTTTACCTCCCAAACGGTCCAGTCCCCGCAACCACTACCAATTGAGTGTTTCGTCCAACAAACTTGAAAACTACACAAACTCAACCAGTAGCTCAGAGTGAGCACACTCAAAGCCATACCACCCACAAAGCTTCATATGAAAATGGCCAAATAGATAAACATTGGACACTTTTGAGAACAGTTTGAAGGAAAACCATAGAGACCACTTCACAGAAAGTAGTCTCTAATCTCCACAGATTAAATATAACCAGCCTAGATCCAAATTCTAGGCTTTATTAAGCACCTAGAAGAATCAAATCTCTGGTGCAAACCTCTTTTCAAATACTAGCTTACATATATTAAAATATAAATAAAATTTCCTCCTTATAAATGTTTACATCATCTTATTAATATAAATATTAATTTTATATTTAATATAAATATTAATTTAAATTTGAAATAAAATTAAATTTATTTAATATATTTTTATATTTTTATATATATTGATATTGATTTTTTGAAAGTTGCATAACTTTGCATTTTGATTTTTTAATATAATGTTACATAATATAAACACCGTTAATATTGCAGCCAAACATTTAGATTTCTTTATATATATATATATATTAAAATATATATTTTAATAGATATCTTAATATATTTTAATATAACCTTGCATTTTGATTTTTTTTAAACACTGTTTTGCAAACGACCGCAGTCAGAGGAGTAAATTATCTCTGAATAGTAAAAGGACTACCATCCATATTTTTGCAAGCGAAATATGAGATGCCAGATTAAAAAGGATTCGGATTCATTGTAAACCTTTCTGGCAATAATTATTGCAATGATTATTTGAACTTGATAACTATGATTTACACTACAGAGAAAGCAAAGCTACGGTTCTTTTAATATTTCTTCTTAATTGTTATATGGATTAGTTGTGTGTTCTAAATATTTGTTATTTTATTAGAATGATTAGCTGTGTGTTTTAAATATTCAAGTAAAAATAAATTCTCGTATGTATAGATAACTATTTTTATTTTTAATTTTCTATTATTATTATTTATAACTCACAAACATTACTTACACAACAACATTTGGTAAATATTTATAGTTTACATTTACATTTACATGAGGAACGTTCAGTAACTTTATAAGATCTCTCCATACTGAACTGTACAACACCTCTGCCCAATAACAATATAAAATTATAAATTATATTGTTAAGAAACGTTGCTGAACCTGCGGAACGTTACATAACCTTACAATATAAAATTATAAATTATTCACTTCCAAAAAAAACCATCAATTGAAAACAAAGATCAAACAGTCAATCGTACTTAAACTGATGTGAACCCTATACCTTTACATTGTTTAATATCGGCCAATAAAATCAATATCCACTGGTTACTAATATAAATACAATATATCAAACCAAAACAACAACAAACCCTAATTTCCAAAAGAAAAGAACCGTTTTTTACAAGTAAACAGCCGATTTTGAACCAGACACTTTGATTTTCCATTTATAAGTAAACAAAATGTATCTTTTCCTGTGCCTTTTCATGGATAGATTTGGATTTGACATTGATGACCAGAATCTTATGGGAGACCTTGGAACACATGCATTTAGCATGATTGATGATTATTTAAAAGACCAGCAAAATACAGACACAGTCTCACACAGGCCAGCACTTTCCACAATATCGGCGCCAAATGGAATGGATGAATTCCCACAAGAGGCCAATGGAAGTATTAGCCAGAACGTGATCTCAGGATTTGTCAGACAATCATATGGCAATAGATGGGGAATGGTGAGATTTTGGGAAAGTGTGGACATAACTCGATTAGACGAAATCCACCAAGCTGGTGGAGACTATGAATGGCATCCACTTAATTATAATTATATTGGTGACCAAAAAAACCCTAAAGTTGTAATGTCTGAAAGTGCTGATGTTATTTTGGTGAGAAATATATTGGATTGGAGTCGTTCAGATGGAAATGCAGGGAGCCAACAAATTGTATGGAGTGGCAATTTTGAAAATGGTATGCGAATCCTTCGTTTGTTGGCCAATTACACAACTCCCGATTCTTTGAAAATCATACGGGAAACTTTTCATCTTCATCCGGAATTGAGAGAGCAATATATTACCCTGCACAGTATCAATCCAATTTTTGGTACAATCGCAGCTGTTGAGTCTTGTAAGTACTTTTATATCTCCCAGGAGATAGCTTCAACAGGTGATGCAGGGTTATGTACAATTTGTCATGAAGTGCTTTCCACAACGAAACCCACAACAGAGTTGCCGTGTAATCATCTTTTCCATACTCGTTGTATCTGTCTCTGGTTTTTCCGTCAACTTTCATGTCCACTTTGCAGATATGACTTCAAAAAACTCTCTTAATAGTTCGTGAAGAACAGTACTTCATGAAGCTCTATAAGGCGGTAATGGAGAAGCTCTATGAGACGGTAATGGAGAAAATACTCATTGCTCCATCAACTTGATTTTATTAAGTTATAATATTTATTATATGATATAATTAAGTTTACCTGAAAATTTTGAAAATTTAGTTATTAATGTAAATGAATTAAAATTAGCATATCCATATAGTTTGTAGTTGGATCGATAGCTCTTAATCAAATAATTGAGAAACAGTTATGAAATGGAAAATAATTTGGAATATTTTCATATGATAACATAACACTCTCTTTTGTTATATACAAAAGAAAGCATAATTAAAACCTTCCAGGTTTATAATTACTTAGTAAAATGAGTCGATTGAATACTATACATGAATGTGTATTGTTTTTTCATTTCTATTATGTGAGGAACATATTAAACAATATTTCATAGATATATTTTTTATTTTTATTTTTTATTAAGTGAGTATTATATTAATAATAATATAATTAAAAGTAATAATACATAAATATAATCAAATTTAAATATTATAGGTGTAATAATAATATTAATTAAAATGACATGTTAAAATTTATGAATAAAATTTTAATAAAAAAAAATCATAAAAGATATGTAAATCTTTTAATAAAAACTTTGATTGAAGTGCATATAGATGCCCTAAATTTTTAGAATCTATCTGTTTATTATTTAATTTCCTCTCCACTCAAATCCAAACCCAAGGTTCTCATATTTAAATTTAGAAGCAAATGATACTATTGGGAGGTGAGATGTATGGGTTGAAGGTGTTGTTATTGATGTAAGATTCCTATAATGTTATTTTATATTGAAAGGCTTATGCACATCCCTTAATTGTGTGTAAAGCTCCATGGTCAATCCTTATTTGTCAAAATATCACCACCTAGAGGCCAAATATCTTATGAATAGGTCACATGTAATGTGTTGGGGCCTTGGTCATATCCCTTGAATTTTAGCAGCTACCTTTGAGCACTAATTACTAACTTTCATTAAGCGGCCTTCATTTAGGCCACTCTACCACTACATAGTTCTAAAAAAAGTCATGGTTCCAATATGCTCACTCACATGTGAAGAGTTCCTATAAGAGCTCATGTGTGTTTGTTCAAGGAATTGTCATTTTCCTCGGATGAAAACATATTTCTTTAGATTATTAAACAAATCATATTTCTTCCATTAACCACTTTGAATTCTTTGTGAATGATACCTTATGCTTGAAAATTTGTAATGGTTCCAATTTTGGAGGTGAAATATGCCCCCAGTGTGTCTTGTGTTTTGGTTCAAGGAATCATTATTCGGCTTAGATTCCTATAATATTCTTCAAGGGTCTACGGCTTAGTTTTTTCTTTCAGCCATGTTTAGTGCATTCAAACCCATATCCACTACTAAAAGCTTCTTAATATTTCTAATATACTTATAAGGAAATTCTACCCATGGGAGATGCAGTGTGGTAACTTAAATTGTACACTTAAATTGTTGTTCATTGGCTTAGATGCCTCAAATTTCCACTTCTGTCCTAATTATTAGGATTCCATCTCTATTCATGTTAAGAGCCTCAAGAGCCATAGCTAACTTGCTAAAAAAACCTTCTCATTTCATTTATATCCTCACTTGAATACCAAGGATGGCCTTAGGAGCTCATGTCTGTTGGTTCACGGTATTGTTATTGGCCCTTGATGATGATAATACTTGTTTAGGATATAAGGCCCAACTTTAATCCCTATGCCATATCAAGAACCCTGATTCCAATATCTATCATTCATAACCTTTTAATGTCATTGATATCCCAACATGGATTTGAAAAATATTCCTTGTAGGTCATGTTTGGTGGTTCAAAGCATCATTCTTGTCCATGGGTGAATATAATATTCGTTTACAGTTTAAGGCACGTGATTCCTCCTGTTAACATGACAAAATACTAAAATATTGTTCCTACTACTCAAAGCCTTTTAATGGAGCCAATATTCCCACATTAGAGGAAATTTGGGGTCTAAAATGAGCCTTATAAAAAACGGTGCCATGGATGAGCTGGATTGAGTTGAATTTTTAAACCAATAGATTTTCAATATATTTGGTCAACCATTATGGTTGAGTTGGACACATAATGCTTATGTGTCATATTTTTATTTGACAATAACTAACTCCATATCAACCTCACCTTGGCTAAGTTCTTGAAAAGATCGCCTCGAAATAAGATAAATAAACTTTAACTAATAAATATAGAATATTTTATTTGATCACTACTTCCAACTCCTCTAAAACAAAACCTTTGCATTAATTAAAATTGAAGTGGAAGCATTTTGAAATACTAAAAACATTTATTAATCAATTTTTTAAAAAGAAAACAAAATAATATTTAATTTTAAATAGACTTATTTTGAAATACTAAATAAAAGATATTTAGTATTTTTAATATTATTAAATAATATTTAAAAAATAAATATATTTAATTATTACATCCAAAAATAAATAAAACATTTAAATACTAACAAAATAAAAAATAAAAACTATTTTTAATGTTACTAAAATTATAATAAAATTTGATTTTATTTTTTTTTCTCTTACCTACCTACCCATTAAACCACAATTTTTCTTTATATTAATATAAAAAATAACATGAATATTCATAGTTTATTGTTTTCTATTTTATGTGATGTAATATTTTTTATATGAATTAATAAAAAAATTATATTAAAAAATAATAGTGATTTTTCTTTTTTAATACTATTATAAGTATATTTTTCATTATAAATGAATATATTTGAATTTTACATTTATTAAATATATAAAAAGTAATGGTCTATTCATTTAAAAAAATAATAATATAAAATTCAAAAGTTTCCTATCATTTATTATGTGTACACAAGAATCTAAATATTTCATTAATATTTTTAACTCAATATAGTTGTCAACTACCATTAATGAGACGATTTAGGTTGACTTTCATTAGATTTAATTTGACATGGCATATTTGTAGAGTGATGTGCCTTTTTTTATTATTTTCTTTAAGAGGCCCATTTTAGATCCCAAATTTCCTCCTATGCCTATAAGCCATGAATATAACCCTTTAGATGTCTTGTGTGGTGGTTTGAGGTATCTTTATTTAACCTAGATTTATATAATATTCCTATAGAACATGAACTTTATGACTCCTCCATTGACCATGTCTAGGGATTAAGCTCATATCTAGTCCTAAAATTCTCATATAGTGAGAGTCCATATCACTATTTTAAGGCAAGTATGTGGTTGAGAGGTCATGGGTCGTGATTTCTAGTGTGTGCATCTTTCTTAACCTTAGACTCATAAAATGTTCCCTTAGTCTCTAATACTTGTGTTTCTTTCCTCAACCATGCCAAGGACCTGTAGACCCATTCCTAGTAATTAAAACATCCTAGTGATGTTAATATCCAAAAAAAAAATGTTAAGAATACACAACGAAGTGAATTATTGTCAATCTAAATTATTGTTGTCATCTTTGGATTCCGAAAGATTCATGTAAGAATAACAAAGTATAAGTTCCCAACCATAGCCATATCTAAATCCATGCTACCATAAATAGCAATAAAAACTCCTAATGGTATTCATAACCATCAAACATATGTAACTTCGTGCTTTATGTGATAAACGAATAGGTGTTACATGGTAACATTCATTCTTTTTGTGTTGAAGAATGGTAGGTGTTAATAATAACTATTTGTTTGTGTTGGTAACATGTGTTTATGAGTAATTATTTGTGATTGTGTAAAGAAGTCATATGTTTATCATGCTACCATAAATAACACTAAAAACTCCTAATGGTATTAGGAATCATAACCATCAAACATATCTAACTTCATGCTTTAAATGTGATAAAATAATAGGTGTTACATTGTAACATTTATTCTTTTTTGTGTAGAAGAATGGTTGGTATTAATAATAACTATTTGTTTGTGTTGGTAACATGTGTTTATGAGTAATTATTTGTGATTGTGTAAAGAAGTCATATGTTTATCAGTAATTGTGTGTGATTGTGTAAAGAAGTCATCTCTTTACTAGTAATTGTTTGTGATTGTGTAAAGAAGTCATATGTTTATTAGTAACTTTTTGTGATTGTGCAAATAATTCATGTGTTTATCATTAATTAATTGTTTGTGAGTGTGTAAAGGAGTAAAACATCAAAAAAGTCACATGTAATATGTATATATGTATTTATTGGTAATTGATTTTTATTGTGTAAATAAAAAAACATGATATAAATTATTTATTATATAGGTTTGAAAGTATAAATAGGCTTAAATGTTAGGGTTAGTATTTACAGAAATAATAAATGTATTTTATTAACAAATATTGGTTTTTAACATAAACTTAATTCTCCGAATTCTATAAATTTAGTGTTCATGTTTAACTAGTTTGAAGATTTTAAATAGAAATATGTTATTGACTTAATAAATTTCATTTTAATTTATTTTAATTCATTTTAATAAAGAATATAAAACTTTAAAAATTGTTAAAACCTTAAGATAAATTATTGGTCTTAGAATATTAATATAATATTCCAATTAATATTTTAAATTAACATTATACACATGGTCACATATAATTTATTTAAATAATTATATTAGAAATACTGTTAGTAAGATTTGAATTTGTTGATTAAAATAACTATCTTAAATATATTTCAATCAAGATTTGAATGAATTTTAATTTAAATATAAACATGTCATTTTTAAGATAGACTTGGGTTAGAAGACCATTCATTTGCTAGAATAGAGCCACCGGCTTATAGTCATATAGAATGAGAAATGGACCTAATAAAGTTGATATAGTAGAAAGGAATATAGTTATGGTTCTCCATTGTAGGTTCCCCATTAAATGTCAATTCATGTTTAGAATTCATCAATGTATCTTTAGTTCATGCATCTACTTAGAAATTTTCCATACTATCAAGCAAATTCCCTTTATGAAGGATTCTATTGCTAGCTCCCGTCCAGTATCACACTCCTATTATCATCACCAATTACCCTATCTCTTAGTACTTATCTCTTGCACCCTCCACCTTTCCCATAACACAATCTCTTCGTGGATGCTCGTGAGCCACATCACATATATGTTACCCCATCTCTTAGTACTTATCTCTTTCACCCTTCACCTTTCCCATAACACAATCTCTTCGTGGATTCTCATGAGCCCCATCACATATATGTTAAAAGTTGAATTCAATAGTAATTTTAAATTAACATATTAATACATTTCAATTTAATACTAATCATTTGAGCAACCAACTAAGGGGCTTGGAATTTGTCTAAAATTATGTGGGAATGTATTAGCACTCCACTACAAATATAGTCAAATAATATTAAATATAATTTATGTATTATATTTTTTTTATAAAATAATATATGTATAAAAAAATTGAGCAAAATAGATATATGATTTTTCCCTTTAAAAATATAATTTGAATTTTTTTAAGACAAATTCTAAACACTTTTTACTCTTTATACCAACTTATATTATTAAATAAATCATATTTCCTCCATCAACCATTTTGAAGTCTCTGTGAATGATACCTTATGCTTGAAAATTTGAAATGGTTCCAATATCCCAAGTTGGAGGCGAAATATGCCCCCAATACATTTTGTGCTTTTGTTCAAGGAATCATTATTGGGATCGGATTCCTATAATATTCTTCGAGGGTGTATGACTTTTTTTTTCTTTCAACCATGTTTAGTGCATTCAAACCCATATCCACTACTAAAAGCTTCTTAATATTTCTAATATCCCTAGAAGACAATTCTACCCATGGGAGATGCAATGTGGTAACTTAAATTATTGTTCATTGGCTTAGATTCCTCAAATTTCCACTTTTTTCCTAATTATTAGGATTCCATTTCTATTCATGTTAAGAGTCTCAAGATCCATATCTAGTGCTGAAAAAACCTTCTCATTTCATTTATATCCTCACTTGAATACCAAAGATGACCTTAAGGGCTCATGTGTGTTGGTTGAGGGTATTGTTATTGGCCCTTTATGATTATAATATTCATTTAGGATCTAAGGCCCAACTTTATTCCCTATACCATGTCAAGAACCCTAATTCCAATACCTATCATTCAAAACCTTTTAATGTCATCGATATTCCAACGTGGCTTTGAAAAATATCCCTTGTAGGTCACGTTTGGTGGTTCAAAGCATCATTATATTTTATGGGTGAATATAATATTAGTTTACATTTTAAGGCATGTGTTTCCTCCTATTAACATGACAAAATACTCAAAACTCGTGCCTACTACTCAAATATTTTTAATGGCACCAATATTCCCACTCATAAGACATGAATATATAACTATTTAGATGTCTTGTGTGGTGGTTTGAGGTATTTTTATTTAACCTAGATTCATATAATATTCCTATAGAACATGAACCTTATGATTCCTCCATTGACCATGTCTAGGGTTTAGGCTCATATCTAGTCCTAAAATCCTCATATAACCTCATCCCATATCACTATTTTAAGGCAAGTATGTCTTTAAGAGGTCATGTGTGGTGATTTCTAGTGTGTGCATCTTTCTTATCGTAGATTCCTAAAATGTCCCCTTGGTCTTTAATACTTGTGTTTCATCCCTCGGCCATGCCAAGGACCCATAAACCCATTCGTAGTGATGAAAACATTCTAATGGTGTCAATATCCACAAAACAATGCTAAGAATACAAACCGAAGTGAATTACTGTCAATCTGAGTTATCGTTGTCATATTTGGATTCGTGAAAGATTCATGTAAGGATGATAAGGTATGATTTCCCAACCATAGCCATATCTAAGGCCATGATACTCATAAGTAGCACTAAAAACTCCTAATTGTATTCATAACCATAAAATAGTTTCATGAACACTATATTAAATTTTATAAATTAAAATTAAAAAATACATTGAAATAATATAATTTGAATATAAGGTACTTATGTTACCACTTTTTTAACCTTAATAAATTAAAATTTATCATCTTTTATTGCTTTTCAATATAATAAGTCTATAATGTGTTTTTATTTATTCATTGAAGTGATAATTGGTAAATAATCAATTTTTTTATATTTATATTCTAAATCCTTATATGTAATTTGGTGGTAAAGGCTTTTCTTTTAATAATTAAAATGTAGGGTGGTAAAAGTTTTTTTTTTTTTAAATATAAAATGTATGGTGGTAAAAGTTGTTTTTTTAATAATATAAAATGTCATAACTATATTATTTACAAAATAATTATTTATAATTTTTTTATGTTGCAAGTCCTCGTAATTAATTTTTTCGTAATATAATATAAATAATTGCTCTCTATTTTTATTTTAGAATTCATGTGCTTTTATCCTACAAAACTTATCAATAAATATTACATCTACATATCATTGTGCCAAAGTAGGGCTTACCAAAATATTAACATTAAAAAAATATTACGACATAAAATACATGGTGCTAATACCTCCACTTTAACATTACATGATCAAAATTCAAATAATTATATATAGTTTTAGGATAAATAAGCAATTTTGGGGGCAAAAATATGGAATAATCTTTATATTTGTGAGATATTCCTTATTTTTACTAGAAAACCCATTTTATAACCCCCAAATACCTATAAACCCCCCATACCCTACTCTATGCCCCCAATACCTAAAATATATTGACCTTATTTTCACAATTGGAAAATCCCCCCTTTATGAATGAACGTGATAAGATATTGGCCAACAAGGTAAATCCTTCATGGTTGGATGAAGGATCATCTACAATTGTGGATATGTAGCCATATAGGCAATGCTCGTCAATATTGTTCAATACTCCCGCCTTCCATGTGTTGAAGTTTGAAGTGCCCTCGAGATGATCTTCTTGTCGGAAATAGATTGATGTCATGGATCTTGAACATTGCTCAAATTTTCAATATCTACGTAGGCTTAGCTTGCTACACAAAACCAATCTCCTTCACTCCATATCCTCTGATACCATGTTGATGTTTGAGAAAAATATGAAGATGCTTGAACTTTAAAACTTTTATCAATCAATCACTGCACATATGAATCTCTTAAATAAATCAATCACATAGATCCTTCATCCATAAGAGATAAGATATAACCTTCAAAAACCCTCCAAACACAGAGGATGAAAAACCCAATGATTTTTTGGGTATGATAGACATATTTGCAGAGAATACTTTAAAACACAGTAGAAGATTGCCCGATAAGAGATATCACCTCAGTAGTAGAGAAGAGAGATCTAATACAATATTGTAATGAACTTTCCAAGTGCCCGCCACTTTAATAACATGTCAAAACACCTACCATGTAGAAGATAGTAAATGGGAGACTCAAGTAAACTATTTGGAGCATCACATAGCGCATACACAAGGAGGAGAATTAACTAGAACTTCCTCTATGCAAACATTAGTGCCCTCCCTAGCACTTAGCATTCTTCATTATGCACAATCTATATGTTCCTTCCTCTCCATAATTAGCTTTAATTGAATGTTCACTCACTTGAACTGAATGTGAACTAACTGAATTGAATGTGAACTGATTGAACTGATTGTGAACTAATTGAACTAAACTCACTATTCAACTGAGTTGTAACATAAAGTTAGGAGGCTAAATGAATGTTTGTGGTGCTTCACATTTAGTTTCACCCATGCTCAATTTCTATTATTAACTTTTACATGGATCTCCTTAGTTAATTGATGCATGGTTTATTACAACTTAGGCATTATTGAATCCTTTACAATTTGAGTTCACTTGGAGGTAAATATGGGAAATTTGAATAATTTCAGCCTTAATAGAAACCACCATACTTCAGTACTAGCATCCCACCTCAACACATGAGGATATATATAGGACTTGATACAAACCACAAGTCCTGACTTGATATAAACCACAAGTCCAAAGAATGACTCCTGATACTATATTAACAATACTTGAGGAATGACCTTCTTCTTTGGAACATTTTTAGGTCCCAAAGGATAGTGTCACACCAAGGGGTTATGAGATTCCCCTTGTATGAAGAAAGCAATTAAAAACACCTAATAATCTTAAGTTGGATTTTTGGCCATTAACATGTTTGCATAAAATTTTGGTGTGACATTAGTTGTAAACTATGTCTTTTATCACAATATGCATTCATAATATTTCTAAGTGAACGAAATATAATGATTTCTTTTTTCATATTTGGAAAATATGTAATCACCAACATCATTATAATAATAATAATTTAACAACAACAAGAATGACAATAGCTATGACAATTAAGAATACTCATATAAACTCAACATTGACTAAAAACAAGAACTTGAGGTGGATGGAGTGGTCAAATTTAATTCGAGGAGTGAGAGAAGTGACCCTAAACGCTTGGACTCAAGCGCATTTCCTGTCTTACAATATGCATAGTTAATACTATTTAATATTCATACATATTTTAAAATATGTTTAACATTTCACTCACACTTCTCTAGCGATATCTAGACATTCACTTTGAATTTTTTTATGATATAAATACCTTTTTATATACACTTAGTGTATCATTATATAGTGTCACTAAACTTTCCTCAGGGAATTCATATATAATAATTGGTGCTATACTCTACTTATTTCATATTAGACTTATATTGCCAAATAAAACACACACATACACATGAATGAGTATCCAATGGTTTTAAGGGTAATACTAATTTAATATAGTATAATATAATGTGGTGAAAGGTTATAAGCAACTTCACTTAATAGTTCAAAGGATTATATTCAAATTCTAATGGTTAAGGTTACATGTTGAACCTATCTAAAGGTCCCTCGAGGTTATGTAGATATATTGTCTACTTTCATGAGATTTACCTTACGTGTGATTAACAAAATATGAGAAAGTTTATATAATGTTTATCAAAAAAAATCAATTAGCATTGGTTTATATCTCTTATATGTTAATATGTATTCATTGCTTCATGTGAAAATCAAAAGATGAGATGAAACAAAATAGATTACTAGTAATGCGAAGGCTAGTTCCTCCCTTCCATTCTTGATGATAAAGTATTTACCATCGTAATAACATTCATGGAACAAGATGGATTACAAGTATTGCAAAGGCTAACCTTCCATTATCGATGATCAAGTATTTACCATCATGGCGAAAGGAATTCAAACATAGAGATGTGAGTTTCCTCAACAATTCAATAAACTCCACTTCTCCAACATTATTTTCTTGTGATTTTTTAACCATGCTATAAACAAAACTTTGTACGCAAGGAATTAAAGTCTCTAGTCAAGGGTTAGATTCCTTTCACCATTAATTTATAGAGAATGAATTTAATTGTGGATAAACATATGCACTGCCACTTATAGAACCCATTATGGATCCACTGATTCATTAATGGCATTAGGAAGCTCCACCCTCGAATGAAAATACGAATGAATCGCTATATGATCAAGGGTCCATGTGTCAATGAAAAGCCATTAGGTGAGATTTAGGCATTCTAACCATAAATGGTAAAGGAGAAATGCATGGTATTGGATACAACTATAGTTATTACTATAGTATTGGGATGATGTTTTTTTGAATGAAATGACTAAAATAACAAAGTAATTTGACGTCTAAATGGTATAGAAAATTTTAAGGATTTATAATTAATGTAAAATTTTGGAAGATCTTATTAATTTCTAATTTTCCAATCAAAAATGTTTAGTGATATTTTTGTAAAAATATTCAAATTTCTATAGATATTAATGTTGGTGATTTTTAGAGTAGTTATTTTTATGTTGGAAAACCAATCACATTAAAATAAAATGGAAATTGGTGATTTTTTTTATTTAAAAAAAACGTCTAAAATTAATACATCTTAATTTCACCCCTAAAATTTAGGTTGACAACAAGTGTTTTACTTTGAAAATAATGAATTTCAAGAATTAGCCAGATGCGGGTGATAGGGACGCCAATGGCCCACATGGCAGGGATGAAGTGCCTCAGGATGTCACGGGGTATTCCATTCCACACAGCCGCAATGACAAGGCTCCACATGGCGCACAATAGACCCCCCACAAGACATGGCCATGACATGACAACACAACAAATTCAGCAGACACATGGCCATGATGATAGGACTCTACATGGCGTACAGCAGGCACCGTCCCAACGTCACGATGATGCCACCCTTGCCCACACATCCTCCTCCATTCAAACTTGTGGCGAGCTCAATTCCCCCCATGGGACGTTTCCTTTCGGCAGTTAAAGCCTACCATGATGAGGTAAGCACATTAATGGTCAACCATTATGTGCCTTTGGTTCTGTGTTGAGGGGTTATTTCCTCTTCATCCCTCTAGCCTTCATTGTTTTCTCCTGCTTTGCTCTATCAACCTTCGGAAAGTCTCCTCTGGAACCCTCCACCAGTGCCCACCTCTGCTCCCCCTCTTGCTACTCCTTCACCTTCACCTCCTTGGTTTCTTATGTGCAGCATTCCACCTCGACAACGTGGAATTCCTAGGAAGCGACAGGACCGAGGAAGCGCTAGAAATCCTAGAGCGACGCCCTTCAATGGTCAGGCTAGCTCTGAGGGCTTTTACGTCAAAGTGTTGACTTCCCTGAGAACCATGATGGACGACTAGGAAGATAAACTCACGAGCTATCTCTCGACTTCCAATCGCACTCCTAATCGTTGAAGGAATTATTGGGTGATAAAAACTTTGTTAACCCCTCCTCATCTTGCACTCTGTAACCCTCCACGCTACTCCAGAGGCTAATCGTCTTGGTTGTGATGTTCCTGGTCCTTCTGCTCCCTCATCTCCTCCTGTCCCTATTCCCTCCCCTGCCCCTAGCATTGTAGTCTCTTCTTATGCATCAGTCCCTATCGACATCACCCCCTTCCTCCCCCACCACCTTAGAGGCATTTCATCACTCCTGCAGGGAAAACCACCAGCGTCGTCCTCCCCAAGAAGACCGAGCCCCTATCAGTCAAGAGAACTAGCTCTCATACCAAGGATGGCTCGAGGAGCTCCAGCAGTAGTGGCACCTCCATCAACAAGGATAGATATGGTGATGATGTAGACAACTCCAAAGGCCAGGAAGGGCAACTGAGTTTTGGTTTTAGCACGCCAATTATCGAGGAACCCTTCACCAAACTATAATTCCAGGTTTTTGGTTTATCTCTTCTTCGTTTGAGCTTCTTTTTGGGACAATGGCCCTTCACGGCGTAATTTCTCAAATTCAGCTTGATGGTTTTTTACAACAATCTTAAACTCGATTATGTATGGATCTATTTTCGCTTTAAAAGGGAGGATCATCTTGACAGCTCTAGTCTACTTCTCCCCTTTAGGCATACTGGTATTTTTTCTCTGATTTTTCTTATCTATAAGATGGATATGTTTCTTTGTACTTCTATCTGTAACAGTATTTCCTTTTAATAGAATAGATTTGAACTTACAAAAAAATGAATTTCAAGAATTTAAATTAAATTTTTTTTTTTTTTTTTTAAAGTATTATGCATTTCCTTGATCTTAATTTTGGGATATGTGTCTTTGAAATGTCCTATTCCAATTGTTTACATTTGTCTTTTAATATAAAAAAATTATGTCAAATAAATAAATAACTAATTATTATTATGTATATTATATTAAAAAGATGATGATGATCATGATGACGAGGACAATGACTTTGTTCTATAGGACCTTAAGAAGGATAATACTTGGTTATAAAAGTTTTGTTTTTTTTCAGTAATAAAAGCAACTTTATATTAAAGAAAAGTTGTGTCAGAGTTACAATAATTTCAGAGATCAAAAATAGATCTTCATAGACTAGATATATACTAGAAATAAACTAACCGACCATCCACCCCACAATATCGCCTTCAATCCAACTGTGTATCAAAAATCAAACGATACAAAAAAACTTCTTCAAAGATATTGACTTCATCTTAAATCCTCTAAGCACTAGAATCAAGGATCATAGAGACTAATTAAAAAGAACCAAGTGATAACAAGATCCAACAGAGAAAAGTGAGAAACATAATGTGTCATCCATAGTGCACAATTCGAGTTTAGAGAGAGTATCATCTTCCACATTAAGTTCTTTGTAGACATGATTGAAAGATAAGAAAAATAAATATTTCATCAAGTTTTTGATATTTTCTAACTAGTGATGGAGCTCCAAAGACTTCACTTGAGCCTCCCCCATTGTTGAATTAATGATAACTTGGGAATCACCTAAGACTTACATAGGTCTTTGATACCCCAAAAATTTGCACAAAAGAGTAAACTCCATAACCCCATCAGTATTTGTACCATTTCCAGCCTTTAACAAGCCCTTGATAACTTTGTCTTTGTCAATCTTTATAACTAACACAACTCCACAAGCACCATTCAAAGCTGCCCCATCAAAGAAACCTACTAGCAAATACTATAAAACTCATATCTAATATGGATGTAAGCAAGGCACATTTTTTTCATCCTCCACCCTCATAAACTCACATAGATTGACAAACCCTACCCATAAAGTTTTAAAAAATATTAATAATATTCACTTATTAAAATAATTTAATTTAGTTTTTTTTACATAGTTGAGAGCCTAGAAAATAGAAATAATCCATAATAATAAGTCTAAAAACTCAAAGAATTAGATCCTCCCCTCACATCTAACCTAATTTAGTTAATAATAAATTGAAATAAAAAACCAAAAAAGTAAATTGTACCTAATTTAAAACTAATAATGAATTGAAATAAAAAACCAAAAAAGTAAATTGTACTTAAACGAATGTAAACCCTATAACCTTTTTTCGTCGGCCAATAAAATCAATATCAAATTTGTCACAAACAGATATATAATATATATCAAACAAAACAATAATATCAAACGGGTTACAAACAGTCCAAACGAAAACAACAGATTTCTAACGTAAACAGACGATCTTAGAACCAAAAACTTTGATTTGTCATTTTATAGTACTGAACTAAATGTATCTGTTCATGGATAGATTTGGATTTAACATAAACGAAGAGATTCATATGCGGGAACTTGGCAGATGTGTATTTCGCATGATTGATGATTATCTACATAAGGAGCAAAATACAGACACGGTATCACAGACACCAACAGTTGCCACAATATCAGAGCCAAATGCAGGAATGGAGGAAGTCCCAGAAGTGGCGAACGGAAGTATTAGCTGCCAGAAAGTGATCTCGGGATTTGTCAAACGATCATATGGCGATAGATGGGGAATGGAGAGATTTTGTAAAAGTGTGGACATAAGTCAATTAGACGAAATCCACCTCGCTGGTGGAGAGTATGAATGGCATCCACTTAATTGTAATTATATTGGTGACCAAAAGGACCCAAAAGTTGTAATGGTTGAAAGTGCTGATGATGTTATTTTGCTCAGAAATATATTGGATTGGAGTCGTTCAGACGGAAATGTATGGAGCCAACAAATTGTATGGACTGGCAGCTTTGAAAATGGTCTGCGAATCTTTCGTTTGTTGGCCAATAACGCAGCTCCCGGTTCTTTGAAACTCACACGGGAAAGTTTTCATCTTCATCCCGAATTGAGAGAGAAATATATTACCCGCCACAACATGAATCCATTACTTGCTACTATTGCAGCTATTGAGTCTTCTAAGTACTTTTTTATGTCCCTGGAGGCAGCATCAACAGGTGATGGGTTATGTACAATTTGTCATGAAGTGCTTTCCACTACGAAATACGAAACCCACAACAGAGTTGCCGTGTCATCATCTTTTCCATACACGTTGTATCAGTAAGTGGTTTTTCAGTCAACTTTCATGTCCGCTGTGCAGGTATGACTTCAAAAAGCTCTCTTAGCTCGTCGAGAACTTGTTCTTCATCTTATTCCTCCATCAGTTCAGCGCACTTCAGAAATAATTTTACATATCAAAACTAAAGATGCCAAAGCAAATCTCATATACGAGGGGGACTATGGCAGCTTCAATTTGCTATCACCACTCATAGTAACAAGATTCGAGTAAGAATTCTTATATATATATACACACTCAAAAGCAAACACACTATGGAAATAGGCTCTAGAACACACAACGGTCAAGTCACCACTCATAGTAACAAGATTTGAGTAAGAATTCTTATATATATATACACAGCAAACACACGATCGAAACGAAATTGGCTCTAGAACACACAACTGTCAAGTCACCCATTTCTTTATAAGATTGTAAAGATTTGAGTAAGAATTCTTATATATATATACACAGCAAACACACGATCGAAACGAAATTGGCTCTAGAACACACAACTGTCAAGTCACCCATTTCTTTATAAGATTGTAAGGTACACAAGCAATAGGAGAACTTTTCAAGTTTAGCCAGCACAGAAAAATTATTAAAAGCATAAACAGTTTTTTGTTGACCTAAGTTCAAGAGAGTAATCCACTTATGGGTGGTGTTTTCGGAAGACATCAAAACAGATGGACTGAAAGTAAAGCATGTAGCCTCTAAGGCAGTGCAAAGATACAAAGTTTGATCAATTCATGTTTATTCAATGAATAAAGGAATTATATATATATATCTAAAAATTACAGTTTAGTCTTTACTATTTTAAATAAAAATATTGGCCATAATAGAATTTGGTCATAGGCTTGTTAAATGTATCCTATCCAAACTATGCCAAATATTAGTTTTATTTTAAACATGGCTTGAATTTCCATACAAAAAGTGTCAATATGTTTGAATCTAGCTACTATGATATAAACTATAACCCATCTACTCTCGTTGCCACTCTCCCATTATTTCATCATCACTTGTACTTGCATAGTCCACCTTACCCCTATAATGATACTTCATCATGAAGATAGTGAATGCCATCATACATCATTGACACCCATGTAATGGACAAATATGTTAACAGCATAGCACCAATTAACAAAGATGAGAAAGAGACGAAGAATGACATCAATATCTAATAGTTTTAGATAGTATAATCAAGTACACACATATTTGCATGGTCTCAAGGGTTGAGGTTTATAATTCCCTCCTGTTAAATACCATGCATGAAGGTACACTTGTTTATTTTTGTTTATCATGTTAGGGTCATATGATGAAACAAGAGAGAGGAGGTGGTTATAAGAGAATTAACTATTAAAAAGGAATATTACTATAATTGAGATTTTTTGGCTAATTATTATTGGACCAAAGCATTATATTTCTAAAATTATATAGTAGTGTACTTAAAAGTGTTCATTGTAAAGTAATGTTATTAAAATAATTTATATTATGGAGTTCATTTAAATAAACACCACAAATTTTAATATAATGCAAATTTAAAGAATATAATTAAGTTAAAATTTCTTCTAATAAAAAATAATATAAACATGTTATTGCATGTTTACATGAAAAGTTAACATAATGAACATGAATAATATAATTTACATAAAAATCAAGATAATGAGCATGAATAATATAGCGTACAAATTGAAAATTTATAGTGGTATTTATTTTTAATAATATAAATAAAATTATAAAGTTTACTCTATAGTAGAGAATAATAATATAAACAATGATGTTGATATCCATTAAACAATTTGAGATTCATAATTTAATGAATAATATACTAAGATTTATGAAAAAAAGGATTAAAAATTCAATGAAACAATGCAATTCAATATAAATCACTTTTTTAAGTCATCTTTATAATCTTATTAAATTAAAATTGGTTATTCTTAATCATCTTTCAATAATCAATATATACTAATGGTTTGTTTATCTACTTGAAGTGACAATAATATACTTTGTAAATAATAAAATTTTGATATTTAAATTATAAATATTTATGTAATTGGGTGGTAAGTATTTATTTCTTTGAATAATAAAAAAAATTTATTTATTTACAAATTAATTCTTTGTAATTGTAGTGAAAATCCCAATAATTAATTTTGATAATTTATACTTTTTAATAATATAAAAAATAATTTAATTGGATTATATATTCGCATTATAAAAATTATTTATTTACAAATTAATTCTTTGTAATTGTAGTGAAAATCCCAATAATTCATTTTGATAGTTTATATTTTTTAATCATATATAAATAATTTAATTGGATTATATATTGGCATAGATCCATTTTAAGTCAAATCTATTAAGCATCAAGAGAGTCTGATACAAGTTATTAATGTGATCTTTATTTGTACTTGATAGATCAATGTTTAAGATTCATTTATGTTTTTTTATGATTCAACATAGATTTTTTTAATAACCTTTGTATTTAGTTTTAAATTTATATTTGAAATTGTGTTGTGCATATGGTGAAAAACCTCATAATTAATTTTGATAGTTTATATATTTTTAACAATACAAAAAATCAATTTATTTAGATTATGTACCAGTATATATCCATTTTAACCCAGATCTTTCAAGCACAAAGAGGAATCCAATTTCTTGAGGTGTATTGTTTTCAATCATAATTTTTTTACACCTATAGAAATGTGATCCCTATATGTTCTTGATAGATTAGTGCTTAAGATTCATCTATGCTTTTTTTTTATGATCCAACATAGATTTTTTTAATAACATTTTATTTAGTTTTAATTTTATATTATATGAGCCTACTTTTTATTTGGTTTGATTTTTTTTAATTTTATGAGCGACATGATTTTTTTAATTATTATTATTTTTTTGGTAGAATAACATTAGGAACATGACATCTCCTCCATACTAGGTTGTAGAACACATGGCTACTCTCGGTGCAATAAAATAATTATTTGTGAATTCATTTTACATTGTACAAACCATTTCCCTTAACATATATAATGACACATGACAATTACAATAATATTAACAAAATATTACCACATAAAATAAGTGGTGCTAATACCACCACTTTAATACCACATCATAAAAGGGGTGTTAATCAAGGAAATTTTTAAGGATCAATAAGTTTTTTAAACTGAAATAATTGTGGCGAATTTTACTAATTCTTAAGTAAAAATATTAAATTTATAAGGATTTGGGAAAGTCATTTTTAAAAAAGAATGGAATTTGGAAAATTATTCTTTGGAAAAAAATAGAAAAATAGTCTATGGTCTAAATTTCATCCCAAAATATTTCCATGATGTTAACTTATAGAGCTCCAAAAACCTTTACTTACATATGTAGAAATTTGACATAGCTAATGAGTCTATGCATTATGTTTTCTCTATCTTATAAGCATTTGGAAGACGCATCTCCAAAGATTTGATTTTTTTTCTAGTCGTGTTCATCTCGCTTTATTTGATCACCATTCATAGCAATCCCAACCTCTGAGGTTAGGTCACTAGTTTTGATGGGAATCTTAACTAAACCATAAAACCTAAAACATAGAAGTCATAGCCTTGTGTGTGTGTGTGTGTGTGTGTGTGTGTGTGTGTATCCTTAGAAAAAAACCATTTTATTCATTGAATAAAACATGAACTGCATTTGCAAGCTTACATCATGACGAACCTTGAGATCCTACTGTCTCAAAATTTCAATCCTTAATACAATAGGATCATTGATTCAATAATCATTTTTCATCATTTATGTTTGCAATTTACCATGATCCTGCTCAAAACTACATAAAACCTTCTGCACTTTTTTGCTAATGCCTGTTTAGAAAGAGAATTCACTTCCATATTCAGTTCTTGATAGACATGGCCAAAAGAGATCCTTCTAAAGATGGTTTTTAGTGTCTGAATTTTAGCTAGCAAATGTTGCAAGTGTGGGGCTATTATGGTGTTCTTTCCATTTTCCCAGTCAACCACTACTTTAGAATCTCCATAGATCTGGATTTCCTGTATCTGAGAGATTTTTGCCACCTTTAATGTAGCCCATAGAGCTGATAACTTAGCTTTGTTATTTGAGGTTTGTCCTATTGCAAATTTTATCTTCATCTTTCTAGTTGATGGGAAGAAAATTACTGCTCCAGCTCCTCCTAAAGGAGGCTCCCCCTAACTAGCTCCATCGAAGAAGGCCCATGGCATCTCTTTGTTTATTTATGGCATTCTCATTATTTTGGTTTTGGTCTTTGCTATGTCCTTCCTGTGTTCCTGTAATTTTCTCATTAACAAGGGAATGACAATGTCATGAGGAATGCATGTATTGTTGAAAATGGCTTTATTCCTGGCTTCACATATATTGTAGACAAACAGAATTGGAAAAGCTTCAAAGGGACCTACCCTTTCATCATTCCACCAGGATACAGTTTTTTCTTCCAAGGATACATTTTCTTCGTGTACTTTATCTGCTTTCGGTTTTCTTATCATCCCATTCCAAATGTTGTCTACATAAGAACATGAAGCAAATAGATGAGAGCTCGTTTCATCACTGGATTTGCATAATGGACAAATTCCTGGTCCTTCAAAGCCACAATTTTGTAGCATTTCTCATGTAGGGCTAACCACTTTGTAATTGTGGTTTTTAATCGGCACTGGATCTTCCACAGCTTTTTCCACCACCACTTTTTATCTCCTGCTTCTACTTGTTCTTCAGAAGCTGCCTGATATCCTAACTTTGTTGTGTATTGACCAGTGTTAGGATTTTTTGTCCACACCAATTTATTCTGATCACTTCCCAAATGGATATGATTTGATACTAACAAGTTTAAGAATTTGTTCAATTCCTCGACATTTTCTCCCATCAGACCCAATTCTTAAGCATTCTTCCATTGACTTCAGGCTCTACTGTGCGAATCTTTACAAGCATCAGCTACGGTGAAAATTCTGTGTGTTTTTAGAGATTGGATTAGATGCGTTAATAATTTATAATTTTCCACTGCCCCCATCCACGAATCTTCTCTAATTCTGACTTTCTTCCCATCTCCAATCTTCCACCCTATCCATTGTTCGATTAGTGTGAAAGTCGTTGCCATTGCCTTCCACCCTATGGAACTGTTCTTGAAAAGGTTTTTTCTGTGGTTCGAATCCATTCCAAGATGTTGTTGTCAAGACAGTATTTTTCCACAATAATCTTACTCTAGAGTTTTTCAGGGTTTTGAAGTAGTCTCCATAATGTTTTTGCAGCTAAGGCTTTTGAGAACAATTCTAAGTTTTTTATGCCCCAACCACCTTGGTTTTTAGGCTTTGCTAAAGTATTCCATTTTACCAGGGTGATTCCCTTAGTTTTCTTACTAGCTGTCCAAAGGAAAGAGAAACACAACTTTCTTATTTTTGTTAGAATTCCTTTTAGTATGTAAGCAATTGAGGCCCAGTATACTGGGATACTCTGAAGTACTACGTTTAGCAATATTAATCTTCCTCTCTAGATATGAACCGGTTTTCCCATATGTTTATTATGTTATCAATTTTTTGATAGAGCCAAACCCAGTCCTGATAGTAGTAACAGTTAGGTTTTAAAGTAAAACCTAAGTATTTGAGCCCTTATTCGACAGAGGAGGTTTTGTATTGGATTAATTCCTTTGAACTTTGTAAAAGTTCCTCTGGGAATTCATTATGAATGAGATTGGACTTTTCCACATTAGCCACCATCCCCGTAGCTCTGCTATATTTGTCTATTAGAGCCAAGAAAGCCTATAGGTTTCTAAAAGAGCCTTCTCCAAACATCAGCACATCATCTACAAAAAGGGTGTGTGTTACCTCCTCTATTTCTGAGACTTTTATGCCTTTTATTGCCTCCTCAGATTGGGATTTGTGTATGATCTTGCTTAGGGCCTCTTCCACCAAAAGGAAAAGAAAGGGCAAGAGAGGGCATCCCTGTCTTAGCCCTCTTGTTGGCCTAAAGAAATTTGAAGCAGACCCATTAATTATGACTCCAAAGGAAGTGGATTGCAAGAATCCCATTACCCATTATACCACCTCCAAAGCTACCCCAATTTTTATCATCAGAAGTCTCACAAAATTCCAGCTTACTCTATCATAGGCCTTTGAGAGATCTAGTTTTAAGGCAAAGGTTTTTTTTATCTTTTTTAATAATATGAATTGTCTCCTGAGCTTGAGACACAGCATCATGTATCTATCTATTGTTTAGGAACCCAAATTGCTCTTCAGAAATGATGTCACTTAGTACTGGTTTGAGTCTTAGGGAACGAACCTTGTCTATGATTTTATATATCATGTTACAACATGATATAGTTCTGAATTCATCAAACATTTGTGGTTTTTGTTGTTTAGGTATGAGGCTCAGAAAAGTAGTGTTTATGCTTCCCAAAACTTTCCCTGATTCCTAGGATTCTATGACCACCTCAAGGATGTCCTTTTTTATCAGTTCATAAAACCTTATGTAGAACTCTACTGTGAATCCATCCGGTCCTCGAATTTTTCCTTTTTGGAAAGAGTGCAAAATGTGTCTGATTTCCTCTTCAGTGACCTTCGTAGTTAGCTCCTCATTCATCTCATCTATTATCAATATTGGAAAGAACCCTAGAACTTCTAAAATTTCCTATATAGGAAATCCTTCAGGTTCTTCAAAGATTTTTTGAAAATAGGCCACTCCTACATCAGCTTTTTCCTCAAAAATTCTGACAAGCCTGCCTTCCTAGTTTTTTATCTCTCATATGGTGTTTATGTTTCTTCTGTGTGTTGCATAGTTGTGAAAAATTTTGGAGTTTTTATCTCCTCCTTCAAGCCATAATGCTCTTCTTTTAAGCCTTAGCTATTTTTCCTCAATGACCAGTAGTTTACTATCTCTTTTTTTCCAAGTCCTTCATTAAGTTGTTTTCTTCCTCACTGAATACCCCTTCCTTAATTCCTTGAAACAGAGCTTCTATTTCCTCTTCAGTTTCCTTCAGTTCTTTTTGCATTGTAGCCTTATGAGTTTTGCTCCATTCTTTTGAAATCATTTTTGCCACTGCTAAGTTGTCAGCAAATTATTGCATTTTGCTGCAACTAGGGTTTCTTTGTATAGGTTTCCAAGCATTTATGATTTGCTCTCTGTACAGCTCATCTTCCAAGAATTGGGGATTAAATTTGAATGGAGCTGGTGTCTTCTTCTCAGGAGCTGTGATTATTAAAGAGATTGGTCTATGATCTGAGCATCCTCCTGTTTTAACTGTTGATTTTATGATCAGGTTTTCATTTGAGAAGATTTTATTTTATTAAAAATTGATCCAATATTTTGTAAATGGCATATCGGCCTCCCCTTTTATTTCTCCAAGTTGGTTCAAGTTTTATGGGCGCCACATCCACCAAATGTTCTCTTTCAAAAAAAGTTCGGAAGTAACATGCCAAGGAGTCCTGTATTTCGTTTTCTCCCCAAATTTCTCCAAATGATAATGTTAAATTTAGGTCACCCCCTAAAATAACGTTTGGATGATTTAAAACTCCTTCTATCTTAATCTTTTCCCAAAAAACCATTCTTTCATAAAAAGGGCTATAAATGTTAATCAGAGTGAATGTTATCCCAGTCTCTTTGTCAAGACGTTTTGTTTCTAATGCTGATGCCATCTTCTTAGATTATGTTTTGTGCAATGATGGGCTCCATGTTGTTATTAGGCCTGCCAAGAGACCTACTACATCAAAACTTTCCACCTCCCATTCTTTTAGAGTATCTTTTAAAACAGTTTCTGCTTTCGAGCCTTCGAGCATAGTTTCTTGTATCATTATGACAGTGGGTTTTAGGTTATTAAACAATTGTTTTAGGGATTTTTTTTTATGAGCCCCCGCCAGGCCTCTTGAATGAGGGAGATAATTAACATCGGGAGCTCTCATTTGGGGCTAACACTCTAAGCGCCCTTTTGAGAGTAGATTGTTTTCCTAGTTTGACATCTAAAGTTGTTTGTCGCTGAGCTTTGGATAGCAGAGTTTTTCTTCCCATTTTAATTTTCTGAGGGGGATTAAGAGCTAATCCACCGATAGAAACTTATTCAACTAGAGGTTCTAAGACCTGCTCTCTACTCTCTAATCTGGCTAGAGGACAAACTTGAATCTGTTGGACCATAAAATATCTTGGACCATAAAATATGACCTGCTGTAATCTCTTAGACCATATATAATCTGGCTTTTCGACCAGCTCTGTAATTTAAATAATAGATTGTGTTGCCTGCTGGATTATCTATCTACAAGCCAAGCGAGGTCGATCGTGAAATATGTCCCAACCAAACAAGTGGTTAGGGAGGAATGGGATCGAAGCTCATATGTTTTCTTAACCAATACTTTCTTTGGTTTTAAACTGATAGAGAGATTGTCATCCATAGTGTTTTTTAAAAAAGGAATATTCTCTGGTGTAAAATGAGTACCATTTTCCTGGCGAGTTGGGCCCGCTTTTGAATTTTTGGATGGGCTTAGTTGACTTTTCTCTCTTTCTGATATCTTCGATTATTTCCCCTTCTCCAAGATGCCACCCTGCATGTCCTCTATTGCACTTTCAACATCCTATGTTTTATCCTTTTTTCCGGATGAAGAGTGGACTAAATTCTTTTCAGCCTGAGAAAGTACCTCCTAGTTCTTAAGGGGAGTTTTCTCTTTTTCACTTGATGCTATTTTTCGAACCCACACCTTCTTGAATTTTTTTTATCACTCTGCTTGTCTACATTCTCCAATTCCACTGGTTTTTTCCCTTTGTCGTAAGAAAGGTGGGTTGTTTGCTAAGCATCCTAGCTTCTATCCTCCTGTAAATTATTTAAGTTTGAACCCTTGCTGACTTGTTTTCACACCCATGTCTTTCTGTAGGGAGGCTTCATGGCATTCTTTGGGCACTCCTTCTGTATATCTCCCACTTCTCTGCAATTAAAACATCGGAAGGGAATCTTCCAATAATCCAGGCTCTACCACCATGAGCTACCATGCATGACTCTTTTAAGTTCTTCATACAGATCGTTTCTTAAATCTAGCTTGACCAATATTTTGGCACATCGCTTGTCCAGGTTATTTTCCCAGCTCTCCTCTAGCGCGATAAACTTACCCAGCCTATTTCCTATGGCCTTGAGTATTTTCTGCTACCAAAAGACAACTGGTAAACCTGGGAGAATTACCCACACCTTCTGTATGTTGTGGGGTTCCTTGTAGGCATTGAAATCAATTGTCCATTTCCATAAAATTAAACCAGATGGCCCCCAATGCCATTCCTGATTTAAGAGTTTTGTGCTATCTTCCATGTTTCGAAGCCTTATTAATAACCACCCTCGCAGTAATATGTAGAAAATTGGAGCGTATCCCAATAGAGCTTCCAAATTGGTTGTTATCCACTGTTGCAGGAGGTTTACTAAGACTATATTTCCACAAAATCGCCCTACAAGAGCCAATGATAAGAACTCATGGATTTGTTCTATCCCGATGTCCTTGTCGACAATCAATTTCATCCTGTCCTTCCGCGCTTTCATGCCATGCTTTCTCTTGATTTCCCTGTTTGAGATCTCTACATCCATCACCTTTCCTGCATCATGGTTTGGCATGGCTGCATCTCACTTGCATTTTTTTATCATTATTTCCTTATGTGATTCTCTTTTCGCTCATGCGGATATGACCTCCTCCTATGTGCATAAAATCAAGATTTCTTCTCCTCCCTCCTCATAGTCCACAATGTCTAATTACATTGTTGGATCTTCACATCTATTTTCAATCTTTTGCTACCCTCCTTCGGCCTTAGAAAAAAGCAAAAAAACTGCTCCATCCTTCATCAACTTCATTTCTACTCCCGCTGCAGAGCTCCATTGTGCCCAATATATATATATATATATATATATATATATATATATAGAGAGAGAGAGAGAGAGAGAGAGAGATTGGTAAGGTGTTTTATTATTATGATACAATCCATAGTATTATGTGTAGAAATTTGACATAACTAATGAATCCATGGATCATTTTTTCTCTATTTTATGTCGATAGACTGTAATATCCTGAATTTATATAGTGGTAAGGTGTTTTATTATTATGATACAATCCATAGTATTATGTGTAGAAATTTTACATAGCTAATGATTCCATGGATCGTGTTTTCTCTATTTTACGTCGATAGACTGTAATATCTCAAACTTTTGACCTGAAACTTATGGGCATAAATCACATTGCATGTGATGTTGCTTTGATGTTTTATTTTATATATTGGGCATAAGACCCCACTGCATATGAGAATGATGATTTTTTTATATATTGGGTGTAAGCCAAACACATATGTTTTATGTATGTGATTTCATGTGTTGGATGTGGACCCTGAATCACATAATTGATGAGATATTTGTGTTGAGTGCAAGCTCTACGGCACAAGAGTAATTGATGTATTTGTTGAGTGAGAAGATCTGGAGTGCAGGAGTATTTGATGTTTTTGTTGAGCAAGAATATTTGGAGCACATAAGTTATGAAACCTTTTGTGTCGAGCATGAAACTTTGAAGCACATGAAAACATAAGAATTGGAAGTGTTAGGAATAAGCCCTGGAGCATTTCAAGTTAATGTTGAGCATAATATCTGGAACATCAGATCCTTGGCCATTATATCCCTAGGTGTATCCTACAAATACATCCTAGCATTAGTGTTGAGCAAGGATCTCTGCAATTGCACTAAGTTGTAACTCCATGTTCTTACCGTTGAGTATGGGCTCTGAATAAATGCTAGGATTTACTGAAAAATTAATATGTTGAGTAAAAATGACTCTGATAAAAAATTGCGCTCATATTACTTATTTTTAAGTGATTAAATGAAATTTTGAATTTCTGTATCTCATCAAGTACTCAAGAACTACCATGTTACACGAGGTAATCCAACATGCAAGGAGGTTTAGATTTTCCTAACCTAGTTTACCTAACCCCTACTTGAAGGCCTTAATAAAGAAGTGACTATAAGCTAAAAATAAAAGTATCATGTGATTCGGGATCATGCTATATGATACCCAAAGTAAAAATGTTAACAATGATATATGTATATATAGTTTATATATAATGTGAATAAAAGAGTAAGCATATGTATTAATAATAGTAACTATAAATAATAATGAAATGATCTATGTATTATTATTTATTACTAATATTAATTAAATATTTAAATACCTGAAAGAGTCAAAATAATAACTAGTCAAAGAGTTCCTAAGTTAAATTAAATAAATATTAAATTCACCTAAATTGAGTAAAAAGGGTTATTTCAAGAAAACAAATGATTATTGATTTAACTGCCCCTTTTCCTAAAAGATTGTCTTATAAAGACCCAAGCCAAAGAGAGGCTGGGGGATCTTTTGGATTGTTAGTTTTTCATCATATAAGCTAGCATTATGATCGTAGGATCTTTTCACTGAGAGAATAACAAGGAAAGCAATAAAACATAAGCACATCACAAGAGACAAGAGACACAAAGAGTTTTCCTCGGGGAAACCATAAAGGATAATACCCCACAACTTCCTCAGAGATAGAATCAACACCAAACAGTAAAACCAAAAAACAGTAAGATGCACTCCCGACAGCAGTAGTCTTCTTCTTGTCTAGTCCCAGTGTATTTCCTTCCTCACTAATGCACCACACTTGAGTGAGTGAGTGATGTGTTGCAAGTGATAAATAGAGAGGCTCTCACTCTCTATTTATAATCTTCCGTTCACTTGAAGCACACTCCAACATGTCGACCTTACTTAACAATTACTTACTAGAGCCGACATCTCTAGGAGTGTCTAATAAACCTAGTGCCCCACCACTTGTGGGGACTTTGCCTCCTCTGACCAATAGGAGGGTAACACAATGGTGGGGACTATTGCCCCGACTTACAATGACTCACCTAGGGTCAACATCACTAGGATAGTCTAATAACCCAAGGGCCCCACAACTATGGGGACTTTAACCCTTGACCAATAAGAGGGTTACCCATAATGACTTGACATGACTTTCTCATTATAGAAACTTCCAAGAATAAACATCGGGGTATGACATGACTCAAATACATTACAATACATCCCGAAATGAACATCGGGTTACAATAGATAAGAAATACAGGTGAATACATTACGAAGTTACAATTACATCAACATGGATTTTCCATCTATGCTACCTGATTATTATTCTCGAGAGAGTTCTTGGAGAGCATTTTTCCTAAGAGGAAAAACCAACTGGTATAGAACATGTTATCCTAGATAGGGAAGCCTTACCTTAGGAGCTCTAAGCTACTTACATGTTGGAACCAGCTCGGGGGGATCCGGATTGAAACCAGGAATGGTTCTGGGTCATGGCTTGGTGGATAATGGTAGTTACCAAGTGATTCGGTTAACTGAATAGAGGTCAGAATTTTCTATGTCCTTGTTAATATTGCATGCTTGAGTGTGTAGAGGTTTTCCAGCCATTAAAATAGCTTCAAACTGCAGGTATGAGGTTTCTTTATCTTCCTTACAGTTCATACAATTTTCTTATTTAATGAAGGGATTAAAATATGGAATGAAAATATGAATATTATATGCCTGTTATAGCTAGGTTATTTTGTTTACATAACCTTAAAGAGCAGCTAGGTTTATTTAGTTTACATGTTCATACAAACCCTAGAAATAAAGATTAAGCTACATGAGTGTTTTGTTTGATTAACCATTATATCCTAGTTAGGAAATTAAATATTTTATTTCTTGCTATCGATTTTAGACCATAGGAAAAATATAGCCTCTGTTATTTCCGCATTACTCTTCTATCATTCATATTTTTAAATTCAATTTTCTTTGTAATTGTGTAAATTTCTAACAGAATTTATCTAAGGCTTAAAACTATAGGTTTATAAAGATAACTAGATTTTTGTTTATTGGTCAAAACTGAAATGCAAAAGTAACACATAATTTTTCATACAAATAAACCAAATTATAAAACCCACATACTAGAGGTCAAATATCTTATTTGAAGCACTCGAGGAAATTTGGGGTCTAAAATGGGCCTTATACGAAAAACACCAACAATAAGTTCTTGTGAGTTGGAAATCAAGAACCAATAGAATTCCAATAAAATGAGTCAACCATAATGGTTGAATTGACATATTTGTCATAAAAAAAACTACTTTTTTGTTCATATTTTCGACATATCTCCCTGTGTTTTTTCTCAAATTTCGATCGAGAGAGCTCGTTCGATGCAGAATTTGATTCTGCATCCAACGAGTACCCACATGGAATACTTTTGATGGACCTCGATACCCCAAAAACAAGAAATACCTGAAAAAACGTGATGATGACATCATCATCACATTTTTTCAGGTATTTCTTCTTTTTGGGGTAGCGAGCTCCGTCAAAAGTATGTTGTGTGGGTACTCATTGGATGTGGAATCAAATTCCACCTCCAAAAATCTCTCCCAATTGAAATTTGAGTAAAAACACAAGGAGATATGTCGAAAATACGAACACAAAAAGTAGTTTTTTTCTTTTTTCCTCCAAAATAAATAAATATTATTTTATTATTTTAACTATTATTTTATTAATTTCCTTAGGAGGCCCATTTTAGACCTCAAAATTCCTCTAATGAACTTCAAACTAGGATTAGATCATTTTAAAAATCACTAATAAACTCTCTACCAAAAGGAACTAATTAAATACACAGAAACAAAACTATCTCTATTAAAATCCAACCGTACATTTCCACTATTGGCAGATTTCATATTGTCAACATGCTTATTATTATTTCACCTATCAAATCCATTATAAACAACTATATCATAAACATGGTTCACAGACTTAAACATAGTTAAAATACTAATCCTATGATAAAACATAACGATTATAAGTCTTAACAAACCCCATATATTTTCCATTATAAAAACCTCTACACAAAAGTCAGCCATAGAAACTTGTTAAGGTTTGTTCATAGGAAAAGGTAACATTACAATTATCTCAACTATTATAAACCAAACACAAAGAACCAAATAAATACACAATATAAACCAATTTATTAACCAACATAATCCATTTAAAAACCCAGGATCGAATCATGTCGGCATCGTTGCCAAAACAAAAACATAACACTGCATTAACACCAACCCAAGTGTTAGGACAGCCCAAGATCGAATCCTGTAGACTTATAATATCAAAATCATAATGTTGCATTAACACTGGCCTAATTATTAGGACAAACCTTATCGAATCTTGTAGGCTTGCAATATTAAAAAAAAACAAATCAAATACATGCCAGGAATCAAATCCTGTAGGTATCAATGATAAATACAAGACATTATAAACGCTGCAAATTTACACAGTAAGGGTTCTCATTATAGGTTTCCCACTGAGCATTTCAACATAAATGTATAGTTCAAACCAAATATGAGATACGCTAGCTAAACCAAATACACAAAGATATAAATCAAACACTATATTCACGAGCTACATATTCACATAAGGGATGAGTCACAGCTTCCAAAGCTCATGACTATAAACCCCAAACTTATACACTATTTAAATCTCTACACATTCACATATTTAAATAAGCATAAAAAAATGTGCATGTTGCATATTCACCTAAAGGCTGAGCCAAGCTCGTGGTCGTGAGGTGAAACACTAGCCCATAATAAACATTAAACCATACCCAACCCTTATAATTTTGAGAAGGATAATTAAACTCTACTTTCAATGCATATATAGTCACAATCTTAATAAAACATAGAAACCATACGTGCAAGTGGTATACCAAGATAATGGCCATAATAAGAAACTCCAACCATGATAACAATCCATACAATATACAAATACAATGAATAAACAATCAATTAACAAAGACATTATTTGCAAAGTGCCATTGCAAGCGATGGAATTGTAATGCCAAAGAATTCACATCATTTTAAATCCAAACACATATCTATTCCATTAAAACATTAAACCCGCATGATTGAAATACAAACCAAAATTTATTTACAGAGTCGATTCTTCATTTGGATAGACACAACTCACCCAAAGTATTTACACTCAAAAATTCACAGAAAAAGATAAATGCAGTCACATCTCTCAAATGCCCAACCCATAAAAGGGACCCAAACCAACTATCAGAGTCTATTAACCAAAATTACACATAGAAAAACCCTCCCAAACTAGAGTGCAACACTCTATCACACATACGGGCAGAGGTAAATGCCTATGCTTTTCGCAGGGCTTACCCACTTAAAGGGTTGTACAGAAAATCAAGAGAGCCACTGTTAAGCCATGCTTCGAACCATATCTGTCACCTGCAAAAAAACCAAACATGCAGCTCGCTATGAGGAGTATGCTAAACCTCAACATAAGCAAACAACCAAAACAGTGCTGCAAAACCTTGTCAAGAGCATACCTAACAGTGAAAGGGAGGAATGTTTCTCCACGCAGCATAAACACCCAAGAGCCAAAACCACATAGACAACCAGAGGAACAAAACCAAATGAATCACACCCATGACCAGACCAATGTATGAGGCTCGTTTCTCATGCTTTCCTAACAGGATTAAAAGCGCCACCCTGTACTCCACTACCAACGAAATCCAAACCCTCATTTCCATAGTTAATCCAACGTCTATTTCACATTATCCACCACCCTAGCACTAAACCCTTATCAAAACCCTCCTTTGCATTGTTATACCAAAGTTTTATGGCATATGAAATATGCCATAAATGTTTTATGCATATCCCATAGTCTCCCAAAAGTCTTTCCATAAGATTTTCCATAGTATAGGACCATGCATTAGACATTATACCTTAAATTTACATTTTTATAAACTAAATATCAAGTGGATAAGATATCATAACCTTAAAACATAATAATAATGACAATCATAAAGATTTAGGTCAGACACTTTCAACTGTACATAAACATAGAAAGTAGGCACAACTAGGCCAGGACTTTAGTCCTTTTATCTTCAATTATGAATAGGATAGTGTAGCATAGTTATCATGTCGTAGGATGTTATTATTTTTCATAGTTTTATATAGAATTCACCAACAAAGTAACCTGCACAAAAGTGGAAGTTTGCATTAGTTCACAATGAACTAAGTAAACCGCGTAAAAGCAGGAGGAACCTTTTTACCTCTCCAAGTGGTCCCTCAAGGGATAAAAACCCCGCCACTCCACCCTTGACAGTTAAAGGCAAGTCAGATATTTTAATAAATAAAATTATAAACGAAAGAGAAGACAGATAAATAGGAAGTAAGGCATAATTGAATCAGCATATGCAAATGTACATTAATAGTAAACACCAGCAGAGTAATCATATAACAAATCCAAGTAACTTAACCATAGCACATAACCATATCAACATTACATAGGAAAATACATAAAAAGGGAAAGACAAATTGTGACACTTAGATCTAGTAAACAGTGACAAATATATTCCGCAAAAGATAATTAATGTCCATGAAAGGTATCATTTAACTAGCCTACAAAAAACAATTTATTTTCAAATTTTGGGGACATTACATAGACATTTTTATTGGAGATTTGGCTGGACTATGGCATATGTTTTTTCATCTACTGACGAGGATGAGACAAGTGTACTATCGAGATTGTTTCTATGGCAGTCATTCAAAATTCAAAATAAACAATTCAGATAAGTGGTAGCAATGCACGAATAACTCATAGTTAATGAATGGAAAACCAACAATTCATGGCAAATAACTAGAAGAATGTGAGATAAAAAAGAAAAAGAATATAAAAAATAACGGATACTTGATAGATGGATAACAAGAAGAATGTCAGTGATAACATGTAGCTAGGCATGGACAACTCACAGTTGAACTGTTTAACTGGAAGAATATGAGGAATACGCATACTATCACTATTTCTTTTCATCAATGTATAAACAAAAGTAAAAAACAAAGGTAGATCTGGGAAAGTACTGTTGTAATTAATTGAAACATAATTTTCATCTCTTTCAACTTTCACACTCCATTGGTCGTTGCGTTAAAGTTGGTCCTTGAGATGAGTTATCAATTCCAATGTACAAAAAATAAACAGTAACGAAATTTCTTCAAGTTTAACTAATGAATGATAATTAAAGAATAATAGTAATGCTAGATAGATCTAGTTTGGATCTACCTTAAACTCATACATTTTGAGTCAACTCTTGTCACTGTAAGGACAAGCTGTCAAAATACATACCTTGAGATATATATATATATATATATATATATATATAGAGAGAGAGAGAGAGAGAGAGAGAGAGAGAGAGTTAGAGTGTTGATGGTTTAGGTTCACATTTCACAGTTGCACCTCACTAATTGGAGATCACAGTTCACATTTCACAACACCGGTCTAGCATCCCTAGAAGAGGTACCATATCACCTTTGGTACCCTAATTTAAGTGTACTCAACTTTAATGAAGAAATAACACTAATTATATAGAAAATATCATATATATAGTTTGTTTATGCCAAGATACTCCAAGAGTGAATTTATGAACATAATATATAAAGTTGGAAAGACTTCTAGAATGGTCAATTAGGTATCTTTACATTTTTGGGTGGTTACCATAATAAAACATACAATAAAGTTGAGTACACTTAGAGTCGGGTACGAAAAGTCATGTGGTCGGGATACATACCTTGAGAAAGAGAGAAAGAGTTAGAGTGTTGATTGTTTACGTTCACATTTCATGGTTGTGTCTCACTCTTTGGAGATCATGGTTAACATTTCATAACATAAGTCTAGCAGCCCTAGAAGAGGTACCATATGACCTTTGGTATCATAGTTTAAGTGTACTCAACTTTACAGTAGCAATAACCTTGTGTGTCCATCAAAGTTCAAATCTATACTTAGTTCATGCCAAAATAATCCAAGAGTGAAGTTATGAACATAATATATAAACTTGGCAAGTCTTCTAGACTGGCCACTTACAAAACCCTAGATTTTAGGATGGTTTCCATAATAAAACATAAAATAAAGTTGAGTACGCTTAGAGTAGGGTACCAAAGATCATGTGTTCACATAACAATAAAACAATAAAAGTAATAAGTTTAATTCATCACACCAAAGGTGGTCAAGGTACCACACATAATAAGGGCACCAGGACCAAGTAGAAGATGAAGGACCATAAGTCAACCAAAGGGGTCACAACAAGATGGTAAGGAAACCGACATATACATAAGACCAAGGTGTAACATAAATGTGTACAAACAACCACTTTTACCCATAGGACCAACAAGAGAAATGACTTTAATATTTTCTCTGTCTAAAGGTATATTGTCACATATATTTTAATCATCATTACATAAGGAGAGGTGAATAACAAATCTAGATATAGAAAAGTAGTGCTACAACAAATTCAAACATAATTTTGATCTCTTTCAACTTGAACACTCCACTGGTAACTGCGTTAAAGTTGGTACTTAAGATGAGTTATGAATTCCAATGTACAGAACGCTATTAGTAAAAAAATTCTATCAAGTTTAACTAATGAATACTAATTAAAGAACAATAGTAATGCTAGATAGATCTGGTTTGGATATTCCTTATACTCAAATATTTTCACTCATCTCTTGTAACTATAATGGAAATATGTCAGAATACATACCTTAAGAGAGAGAGAGAGATAAACTATTGTTTTGTTAGGTTTAAATTACATGGTTCCAACTCACTCGTCGGAGATCACGATTCACACTTTACAACACAAGTCTAGCAACCCTAGAAGAGGTACCATATGACCTTTGGTACACTACTTTAAGTGTTCTCAACTTTATAGCAGCAATAACCCTATGCGTCCAACAAAGATCAGATCTATACTTCTTTCATGCCAAGATAATCCAAGAGTGAAGTTATGACCAAAATATATAAAATTGGCAAGTCTTTTATAATGGTCACCTAGGAAACCCTAGGTTTTAGGGTGGTTACCATAATAAAACATAAAATAAAGTTGAGTACACTTTGAGTAGGGTACCAAAGGTCATGTGGTCACATAACAATAAAACAATAAAAGTAATAACATTAAGTCTTCATACCAATTGTGGTCAAGGTACCACACACAATAAGGGCGCTAGGACCAAGTATAAGATGAAATACCATAAGTAAACCAAAGGGTTGACAACAATATGGTAAGGAAAGCACCATACCCATAATACCAAGGTGTACTGTAAAGGTGGAGAAACAACCCCTTTTACCCATAGGACCAACAAGACCAATGGATTTAATCTTTTCTTTCTCTCAAGGTATATTGCCACATGTATTTTTATCATCACTGTATAAGCACAAGTAAATAACAAAGCTAGATCCATACAAGATGTTGTAATAAATTTAAACATAATTTCCATCTCTTTTAACTTTAACACTCCACTGGTCATTGTGTTAAAGTTGGTCCTTGATATTATTTATCAATTCCAATGTACAAAACATAAACATTAACAAAATTTTGTTAAGTTTAACTAATGAATAGTAATAAAAGAAAAATAGTAATGCTAGATATATCTAGTTTGGATCTGCCTTATACCCAGACATTTTGAGTCAACTCTTGTCACTGTAAGGACAAGGTGTCAGAATACATACCTTGAGAGAGATAGAGAGAGAGTTAGAGTGTTTATGGTTTAGGTTCATGTTTCAAGGTTGCATCTCACTGATTGGATATCACATTTCACATTTCACGACACAAGTCTAGCAGCCCTAGAAGAGGTACCACATGACCATTGGTACCCTACATTAAGTGTGCTTAACTTTACAACAACAGTAAGTCTATACATCCAACAAATATTAGATCTATACTTATTTCCTTCCAAGATACTCCAAGAGTGAAGTTATGAACAGAATATATAAACTTGGCAAGTCTTTTAGAATGGTAACTTAAGAAACCCTATGTTTTATGGTTGTACAATAATAAAACATAAAATAAATTTGAGTACACTTATAGTAGGGTAACAAATTTCATGTGGTCACATAACAATAAAACAATAAAAGTAATCGAGTTAAGTCCTCATACCAAAGGTGGTCAAGGTACCACACACAATAAGGGCGTTGGGACCAAGTAGAAGATCAAGGACCATAGGTCATCCAAAGGGGTCACAAAAACATGGTAAGGAAATCCCCATGCTCGCAATACCAAGTTGTAGCATAAAGGTGGAAAAATAACCCCTTTTACCCATAGTACCAACAAGACCAATGGCTTTAATATTTTCTCTCTTTCAAGGTATATTGTCACATATATTTTTATCATCATTGTATAAACATAAAAAAATAACAAAGATAGATCCATAATAGTGTTGTTGTAATAAATTCAAACATAATTTTAATCTCTTTCAACTTTAACACTCCATTGGTCATTGCGTTAAAGTTGGTCCTTGAGATTAGTTATCGATTCCAATGTATAGACCATAAGAAACAAAACAAAAAATCATCAAGTTTAAATAATGAATGGTAATTAAAGAACAATAGTAATGCTAGAACGATCTGGTTTGGATCTTCCTTATACTCAAACATTTTTGTCACTGTAAGGACAAGATTTCTAAATATATACCTTAATTTAGAGAGTGAGAGAGTTATGTGCCAATGGCTTAGGTACACAATTCATGATTGCAAATTAGAGGTTGGAGATCATGGTTCACATTTCATAACATGAGTATAGAATCCCTAAACGAGGTACCATATTACCTTTGGTTCCCTACTTTAAGTGTACTCAACTTTATAGAAACAATAACCCTATTTGTCCAGCAAAGATCATATCTATACTTCGTTCATTCCAGGATACTCCAAGAGTGAAGTTATGAACATAGTATATAATCTTGAAAAGTCTCATAGAATGGTCACTTAGGAAACCCTAGGTTTTAGGGTGGTTACCATAATAAAACATTACATAAAGTTGAGTATGCTTCGAGTAGGGTACCAAAGTTCATGTAGTCACATAACAATCAAACAATAAAAGTAATAAGGTTAAGTCATCATACCAAAGGTAGTGAAAGTACCACACACAATAAGGGCACTAGGACCAAGTAGAAGATGAAGGACCATAAGTCAACCAAAGGGGTCACAACAACATGGTAAGGAAACCCCCATACCCACAAGATTAAGGTGCACTGTAAATGTGGAGAAACAACCTATTTACCCATAGGACCAACAAGACTAATGAATTTAATATTTTCTCACTCTCAAGGTATATTGTTACATATAATTTTATCATGACTGTATATAAGCAAAAGTAAATAACAAATCTAGATCTAGTAAAGTACTACTATAATAAATTCAAACACAATTTCCATCTCTTTCAACTTTAACACTCCACTAGTCACTAAATTAAAGTTGGTCCTTGAGATGAGTTATCAATTCCAATTCACAGAACATAAACAGTAACAAAATTACAATGAAGTTTAACCAATTTATTTATTACTTAAATTAATTAAAGGTACAACTGTAGATAAATTTCCAATATGCATAATAGTACAACAATAAAAACAGAGTAAATTTCCAACATAGTGCTAGATGCAAAACAGTAAGACAAATTAAACATATTTTTCATCTCTTTCAACTTTAGAACTACTCAATGGTATGTTTGCTAAAGTCGGTCCTTGAGATGCAATCAGCAGAGATAGCAGTACTAAAATAACATTAGTAAATAAACAAATCTTAGTATCAAAGATATTGGTTCAAAAGATACAATTCACAACACAGATCTTAGTATCCCAATATGGTCAAGTCTGAGTCCTAACAACCCACAAGAGCCATAGCTTTGTCCAAGCATCTGTTAGCCAATAGAGATCACAGATCTGTCCAAACACCTCATAGAGGTCACAAATCAATTTCAATGAACACACACAAGGTCACAACCTAGCATAGAACACATTCAAGAGTCATATATTAGGCCTAAACAACCCCGAGGGTCACTTACTAGCAGAACCTTGATACGTTGCATAGAAATAGTGATAAGTTTCACCCCAAAACTAAAACATATAAAGAAAATAATGAGACATTTCATCGCTTTCAAATTTTAAAAATTTAACTCTTTTATCCCATCTTAAGTTCTCTTAACTTTATTTTATGTTTTTTAATGGTAAAACTCCTAAAAGCGAGGAAGAGTTTAGTGATGTTTCAAGAATACCATGATCCTCTCTTGGACTATGTAAGCCCTCTAGGGCTGGGATATGTTCTGTGTATTCCCTCTAGGGATGGGAACATGACCTTATGAAGAGGACCATGACTGTGTGTCACTTCTCTGGTGGATCGTGATTGTGTGTCGCTTCTCAATTATACTATGACTGTCTGATTGTGATTTTCATGTACCTTTCTCTATTGAACTGTGACAGCTGTACCAGGACTGTGGTGCCCAATCCTAGATGAGATATGACTATTTCAAAACCTATATGATAGGTTAGTAGTGGTATTAAGTCTTATATAGGGAGATGTGACTTTTAAGGTCCCTATTTGTGGTTTTGCTTGAGTATAATCGTTGCTATTGTAATCAAATCTTCTCACTTGGTGACTGGGATTCAAACCATACATGTTTAACAATTATAACCTAATCCCATGGAAATTTAACCTTATCTCTCTAAAAGTATGAATTGTGACATATTGTCCTTATAGTGACATGAGCTGGCACATGAGCTGGCACAATATGTCTAAGTATAAGGCATTTTTAAACCATACCCGGTTTAGCAAATGTTCTTTAATTACTGTGAATTAGTTTCATTGTAATTTTATTATTGTTTATGTTGTACCCTATATTAAGAGAACTTAAGTTTATTTTATGTTTTCTATTGGTAAAAATCCTAAAATCTAAGACTAGTTGAGTGATATTTCTAGAAGGTTTGTCAAGATTATAAACTAAAGTTCAGTTCTCCATTTTTTATATGGCATCTAGACAAGAGAGAAAATCATATCTGTTTTTTGTATGCTTTAAATTTTGTTGTTGTTTTTTCTTGATGATATTATTGTTGCTAGGGTTACAATTTCCTTAACTTGATTTCTTGGGTTCTTTTTGTTGTTTTTTCAATTATATACATTTTTATACATCCACAAGTTTTTAAGGGATTTTATAAATTTCCAAACATTTACTAGAGAGTAGAAAATTCCATTTATTCCCTTAAAACTATCTTGGTTGAACCCCCTTTCCTACAATGGGGTATGGAATTTATTGGATTAATTCATCCCCCTTGTAGTGGTCAACATATGTGGATCCTAACTACCATAGACTACTTTACCAACTGGTGGAATCTATCCATACCAAGCAAGCCACAAAATCTATAGTTGAAAACATTCTACCTATGTTTGGATTCCCCAAAAAGATAGTAATTATTAATGCTAAGTATTTCATCTCCATAAAAATGATATCACTCTACCAATAATATAACAGAATCTTTATTCATTCCTCCAACTATCACCCTCAAGGAAATGGCGAACTTGATTCTTCCAATAAGAACCTCATGAAATTCATAAAGAAGACCCTAGTAGAAAATAACAAAGAAAGGGAATCATGGCTTAGATATGCTTTATGAATAAATAATATTTCCACTGAGTGATATACAAAAGTATAACATTTCCAAATAGTATATGGTTTGGAAGTGGTCCTACCTATTTAGTTGGAATTACCAACAATGATAATACTAAAAGACCGTATGGCTGAACCTGATAAAGTGAAAACAAGAATAAATGAACTAGTGGAACTTTAGGAACAAAAAAGTCAAGTCTGTGGAAGGTTTAAGGAATATCATAATAGGACGAATATCTTGTTTGATAATTAATTCAAGCTTAGGAAATTTAAAAAGGGGACCTATTATTATTATGGGACAAAAGCAATGAAGATTTTTGCAAACATGGGAATTTGACAACCTCTGGGAAGTACCTTTCCTAATCAAGGAGAAATGTGAGAGACTCTCAAACACATTCTTCCTATCAAATTTGGAAGGAAAAACTCTTGATTACCCTATTAATTTTGATTACCTTGATCCTTTCTTCCCTTCCTTGAAGAATTGAGAAATACCCTCGTATTATGTTCTTCCCATTTCTTTATGCAATCCTTGATTTATTTTAGTTTACTACATTTTCTTATAGTTTACGCTCCATAGATCATTTTTCTATAAGACCGCAATTAACATTTATCAAAGAAAGTTAGATTAAATTTTTTGATTCCATGTCTCAATGGAAAAGACACTAGTGATCTCTCCCCAAGATTCTCCATGGATTCTTTGTCTCTCACATGGACGAACCATCACACAAAAGGAGATGATGTTGTTCCTTCAAATAATCCTATATAAAAATTATACTAATGATATAGAGTCTAACTGAATTCCTGAGATATTCCCTTTCTTGTAGATATGTAATACAAATCCAATATTTCTTAAGAAACCAATGGGAAGATATATGTAATGAACCTACGACAAAAAATTAGGCTCACTAACTCTATGCAATAAAGCTTCAAACAACTAGTTGATAGGTGGACAATTTTTTCAAGTAAAAATAAAGGAATGAACTGGGATTTGCAGGTGAAACCAAAAGAAAAAGGAGGAAAATGAATGTGCATATTCCTAAGCACCTAAATGTTGGGACCATTTAGGCTTCAAACACCATCCAGGTTGAAGTCTATTGCCACGATTCTAGGAGTCCCAACCAATGCAAACTGAGATCTTTACAAGAAGACTATGAGAAACCAAAAGGTGAAATCAAAATAAAAGGATTAATACTTAATATTCATATTCCTACACACCTATATGTTGGCCCCTTTTAGGTTTCTAACATCATCGAGGATGAATTCTACTACCATGCTTTTGGGAGTCCCAGCCGGTGCAAACTGAAATATTTACTATCAGTTCCAATAAATCAAAGGCTAAGAGGAACTTAGGAAATTTATATAAATCTATTTGTGATTTTAAATTAATTATTATCAAGTTTATAATAGGTCTTAGTAGTATAAAAGAATCCCAAGGGTTGCAATAGGAAAACTAGTCACTAGGACTATGGAGTATAATGAACTTCTGAGGTTTTCAAACAAAAGAAGGGAGAAGCTAATGTTAAATTTATGAAATGGAATATCATCATCAAAATATTATTAAATTTTTATAATATAAAATAAATAAAATGGATATGTTTAGACTGACTATTTAACTTAAACTAGAAAATTAGCTCATTTTTCATTGAAATCTAGGCAGAATGTGAAAAATGTTGATGAAACTTAACTAAACCAGTTCAGAATGATATGAAATTTTCATATACATTAAATTAAATCATAATGGATTTAGTTAGGGTCTAAATTCATCTCACTGGAAGCTCATATATAGCCTCTTATATCCCAAATGCCCGTAGAATGGATCTAGAACTAGGAAATTACACATAACTGAATTTGGAGCCTTCCAAACTCTTCCAGTGGGATGAAAGTGATATGAACCTGATATTACATGGAATATTTTACATCAGTACAATAAATGTATAACTATGGGGTCTATATTCCCATTACAATGCTCCAAAATTTTTCAGAATAACATAGAATGCATAGGAGGAAGAGAGAAGAGTGAATATCACTGAAGGGAAGCCTCCAAAATATATTGGATGATATGGAAATTAGATGAAGAATAAATCAGGACCTGAAACAAAGCTCCATTAATGGCTGCACTAAATCCATGAACAAGAAATAACAAGAGTGCTAAGGGGCATATATCTCCCAAAGCTAGTTGAGGCACATCACTCAACCATTGAGTAGCAGAGCTTTCAATACAAGCTTCAAATGAAAAAAAATTGTGATACTGATGTGCTATCATTATTTTATAGAAATATTAGGCTTTAATGTCGAATTGGATCCATAGGTGGCCCACTTCCCTTGCCCAATGCACCTTCAAGAATAAATTAGGAATTTCCTTGCTTTGTTTCCTACCTTTCCTGAGTTGCCAATTGTCCAGCATTTCCTATATTGGAAACTCTGCCCTCTTTGTGCCTTTTTTTATGGATGAAATGCATTAGTCCTTTTAGAAACTACTCCCTCTTTACTTTATAAAACTTTCCTACTTTTTCTGATGGCATGATTTTCCTACAGTTTCCCTTCTTGTGCATGCTTTGTCCAATTGCTAGTTTTGCCCCGCTTTTTCCTAGGTGTGCCCTCTCCTTGCTTTTTCTCTTTTTATGCAAATTTCCAAGATACAAACCTTACCCCTTGTCAGGAGCCCCCCACCCCACTTTACTTCATATTATCCAAATTAAATGTTTTATTTATGAGAATTCAGAAAATTAAATAAAATAACTTAGGATTTAATTAAACTATAGTCTAAATTTTTTTTAATCACTTTTTAATTAAATATGTTCACCATCGTCCCTAGGAATTAATGAGATGGGTATTTGTTTAGGAAGTATTTAGGGTGTGGAAATGACAGTCCTCCCTTCGCAATATTTCTTGTCCCTAAGAAATTTCAGAATTGGATCCTCACTTTAGAATTGGATCCTCACTTCAGAATTGGATGCTCTCCCTTCCAAGTTGCATCCTCACTAGGAATCCCTTCCCATTCTACCTAGCACTCTTTGACGATTCTTATCCTCAACATTATTTCTATGATTTACAAAATTTTCTTTGGAATCAACACCAAACATTTATGAATCCAACAAGTGACTTTAACTATTTGAATATGTTGGTGTCTGACTAGAATGAGAATCCTCAATTCCAAGCTACATACGAAATTCCACCATGTTTTTGATGCACCACTATGATTATATTCGTACCCCAATGACTAACCATTTTTCATCAAAATTTTCAACCAAGTTAAGATAACTGAGTAGAATGTCCGATCCCACTAACTTATCTGAAAGGATCCAAATGTTGTTTCCCTTTTTGGAAAGTTGTCATTCCAAAGAATGTCAAGATACCATGGTATTATTTGTACCCTTCCAAACATCAGTAATAACAACAAAAATTCATCATCATAGGAAATAAAAATTAGGATGTGAAAATCATACAACCATAGTGGATGTTGGAAACCCCCAATGCAAAACTGAATATTTGTGAGACTTCCCCACCCAGCATGAAACTCCTCAATGTGGGGCCAAATCATATCAATAGTTTCCAAAATATGTGACTCCATGTGAAAGACAGGATTGAAACACATAATTTATGTTCTCAAGACACAGGTGGTGATCCCATGTCCATCCATATATATTGGGAGCATCATATAGCAAATGTAGATGCTGAGGCCACTGCTCATGTGAAATATGGGTTGTACATAAGGAAATTTCATTGATGCTAGAAATAAATTTACCTTTGGGGTTGTTCAACTCCAACATGTATACACTCACCCTATCAATGGAGGAATCCCAATTCCAACTTAGAGATCCTAATTGAGAACATATAACTTCCCCGTGTGCAAGGTTCACTTTAATCAAAGATATCAAATTTTTATTTATTCGTCCACTCAAATGACTAAAGTGGACCTCCCATGCATCATTGTGCATTATGGAGACATTAGTTAGATGCCTCTACTACTACTCAACAACTTGGTAAGGAATGGTGCACTTTTCAAACACCAAAGGGTGATCATCAAGTCATCAGAAGAAGTGGGAGCCTCATGCTCCACATGTGGCACCAATAAGAAAAATCCCTTCACCCAATTTTCATTCCCACCTGATATGGTTGAATTAAAAGTGTGGGGTGAAGAACTATGAACCAACTCTCTACAATATTCCTCCATCAGGCTAAAAGATGCATAAATTCCTTCCATTGGTTGGCTTAGTGAAAGTGTGATTATGTGCCTCCTCCAAAACTGTGTAATAATCTTCGAAAGGAAATTCATAATCTCTCTGGTGATGAACAAGTGCTTGTTCAAGATTTTATTCATCATATATTTTCACAATAATTTTCAAATTTGCACTTTCATCATGTTTTTCCTCCATATGAGGTTCCTCTAGCACATCCAAGTTACCTCCTACCATGTGCACATGATCATTTTCCATGCAAGATGGAGGGTGTGGTACATTCAACTTATTTCAAATTTAATCAATATGGAACCTTGACTCTTGAAGTGCTTCTTGGGTTCTTTTCAAGGAATCATATGTAGACTCCCATTTGTTATGGATCATTTTAGACTCTTCTGCTTCCTTCTTGAATTCAAAATGGTACATTTCAGCCACCATGCGGAAATTATCTCTATCAGATAGTAAGTTCATGTATCTTTCCTTCATCTTAACCATGCCTTATTTAATTGCTATGAACTCTTCCAAAATGGATTTTCCTTCCAACTCCCCTTTAGAATCTCTCCAGCAACATCTTTCCACCAAGGGATTGGTGTTAACAAAGTTCTTCATGGATGCCATAAGATTCTCTCTGTCCTCCTTTAGTGATCAACTAAAAATAAGACTATCCACCAAATTTATCCTTCCAATGGCTGACACATAAGATCATCTTTCTTGTGGCATGGATCCACAACACAAATTTCATTCTCAAAATGTCGTTCAACTTTATAATCTTTTGCAAAATCACTTCCATGATATGAAGTGGAGGGTATTTATGAAGGTTGCAATGAAAAGTGATCTTTGCACAAATAAGAAAATACATAATACATTGGTATTTCATCTTCAGCATATTACTATAGGGACAGCATGGTGGCTTTCTCTTCCACTAAATTCTCGAGTTAATACCCGAGCAGTGTGGCCTTGTCTTCTTATTCATTATGAGGCTCAATAGGTGACTGTAAATCTGATCTATAATCTTCTTTTGGTTCTAATACAAAATATATCTCACCACCCTCACATGAACCAACATTCTTCGCAGTAATCTAGAAATCACCAACAAAGAAGCTGGAAGTGCATTCATCTTCACTTTCCTCTGCCATGCAGTAATCTTGTAGTGACTTGCACTCCACCTCATGAATATTTTCCTCTACTTCATTTCTATTCTCCTCCAAGAAACTGGAGACTTATCTATCTTGAATGGTACTCATGTCAAAAAATTTATAATATTTCTTTGAAGAAAAACCAAACAATCTCATAATGCTTGAACATGCAGATGGCTTTGATGAATCTTCAATTTCCGTTCTTTTTTCTTCCTCTTTACTCAAATAGGTGGAAAACTTTGGTTCCTATATGGATGTTTTGATTCTCTTGGAATTATATCATCAAAATTCTATGGCCAAAATCCATACTCAGATAGACATACTCGTTGAAAGTCATGACTGCACCAATATCCTTTCCCAATGTTAGATACTCCTGGTAGCAATGGGGCATCTCTTCACATATCTCTATCACTTTTTTTAATTATTTATTAACCATTGAAGCTTCATCCCTAATATATTCTCTATATGATGGATAATGGAATTCATAATCCTCAATTCTTGGTATGCCTCCATCAACATAGAGGGTTTCTTCTTCATATTATTCAAAGTCTTCTTCTATCACTAGTAGGAGTCTCATAGTTGCAACTTGAATTAGTGATTTGTAATATTTCTTCACCAATAGCTTACTTTCCGTGGGAGTGGAGGAAAGTGCTATGACACCACTGTAATGAACCTATGACAAAAAATTAGACTTGATAATTCTATGCAATAAAGCTTTAGACAACTAGTTGATAGACGAGAAAAATTTTGAAGTAAGAAAAGGGAATGAGTTGGGATTTGCAGGTGAAACCAAAAGACAAAGGAGGCTATTGAATGTTCAGATTCCTAAGCACCTGGATGTTGGGCCCATTTAGGTTCCGAACATCATCTAGGATGAAGTCTACTACCACAACTCAAAGCCATACCACACAAACTGATTGACCCACACAATTTCATATGAAAATGGACAAACAGATAAAAATTGGTTACCTTTGACAACAGCTTAAAGGAAAACCATAGCGACCACTTTAGAGAAAGTAGTCTCTAATCCCCACAGATTAAATATAATAACAATATAAGATTATAAAATACTGACAATCAATTTGCATATTCACTTTTTTTTTTAAACATGAATTGGAAACAGTCAATCGTACTTAAACTAATGTGAACCCTATACCTTTACATTGTTTAATGTCGGCCAATAAAATCAATATCCATTGGTTACTAACATAAATAAAATATAGTGAAAATATATCAAACCAAAACAACAACAAACCCAAATTTCCAAAAGAAAAGAACAGTTTTTTATAAGTAAACATCTGATTTTGAACCAGACACTTTGATTTTTCATTTATAAGTAAACTAAATGTATCTTTTCCTGTGCCTTTTCATGGATAGATTTGGATTTGACATAGATGAATAGAAACTTATGGGGTACCTTGGAACATGTGCATTTAGACCAGCAAAATACAGACACAGTATCACAGAGTCCAACAGTTTCCATGATATGAGGGCCAAATGGAATGGAGGAGTTCCCACGAGTGTCCAACGGAAGTATTAACCAGAACGTGATCTCAGGATTTTTCAAACAATCATATGGCAATAGATGGGGATTGGTGATATTTTGGGAAAGTGTGGACATAATCCGTTTAGACGAAATCTACCTTGCTAGTGGAGACTATGAATGGCATCCACTTAATTATAATTATATTGGTGACCAAAAGAACCCTAAAGTTGTAAGCTGATGTTATTTTGGTGAGAAATATATTGGATTGGAGTCGTTCAGATGGAAATGCAAGGATACAACAAATTGTATGGATTGGCAATTTTGAAAATGGTCTACAAATCTTTCGTTTGTTGGCCAATAACACAACTCCCGATTCTTTGAAAATTATACGGGAAACTTTTCATCTTCATCTGGAATTGAGGGAGAAATATATTACCCTACACAGTATCAATCCAATTTTTGGTACTATCGCAGTTGTTGAGTATTTTAAGTACTATTTTTTATCTCCAAGGAGGTAGCTTCAACAAGTGATGGGTTATGTACAATTTGTCATGAATTTCTTTCCACTACGAAACCCACAATAGAGTTGCTGTGTAATCATCTTTTCCATACTCGTTGTATCTGTCTTTGTTTTTTTTGTCAACTTTCATGTCCACTGTGCAGATATGACTTCAAAAATCTCTCTTAGTTTGTGAATAACAGTACTTCAAGAAGCTCTATGAGGCAGTAATGGAGAAATTACTTATTCCTCCATCAACTCGATTTTATTCAGCCATATAATATCTATTACATAATATGATCAAGTCCACCTGAAAATTCACTCAAGAATGTGAATGAATTAAAATAAATTTTCATATATCATAGCACTTTCTATATAAAAGAAAGTTTTGGCTTGGATTTCTGTTGAGGTTTGCTTGAACTATCCACCTACCAAATGTGGAAAAGTTTGTTGAGATTTCCTGTGTGTATGAGCTTTTTTTATTCCTACACGAAGGTGATTATTTCAACCTTTGGTCACAACCTTTGAGGTTTATAATTACTTAGTTAAATGAAAGAAAGCATAGTCACAATGTTTGAGGACCTTTGAGGATTATAATTACTTAATGAAATGAATATTTTGAACAGGATGCATGAAAGTGTACTGGTTTATTTTCATTTCTATTATGTGAGAACATATTAAACAATATTTGATGGATTTTTTTAATTTCTTTATTAAGTGAGGATTATATTAAATAATAATAATATAATTAAATTCTAAGGGTGGCTATGAAAGGGTCTCACTCGATGTCTCCACTGGGCTATGCCCTGTAATCAAGGTCGACTGTTTACCTCAGGTACCATCCTAAAAAAATGGGGAAGTACCTGAGGGTTTCCCATGTGATGTTCCATCTTAAAAGAGAGTCTCATGGATTAGCAGTGGTTGAGAGCTATTTACGCTAGCATAAGGTCTCCGGGTCAAATCCCCATGGTGATACCATCCTAAAAAAATGGGAAAATACATGAGGCTCTCCCAGCCATGTTCCATCTTACAAATAATAATAATAATATAATTAAATATAATAATATATAAATATACTAAAATTTAAGAGTTATAGTTGTAATAATAATATTAATTAAAAAGAGATCTTAAAATTTTATGAATGATTTTTTTTTGAAAAGAAAAAACATAAAAGATATGAATTTTTTTTATAAAAAATTTGATTGAAGTACATATGCATGCCCTAAATATTTAGAATCTATCTTTATTTTTTATTATTTAATTTCCTCCCTTCATAATGGTTAAGTCACTCAAAGCCATTCTCAATGTTAAAAACCCTCTAAAGGTTCTCATATTTAAATTTAGAAGCAAATGATACTATTGGGAGGTGACATGTAGAGGTTGAAGGTGTTGTTATTGATGTAGGATTCCTAGAATATTATTTTATATCCTAAGGATTATGTTCATCCCTTAATTATGTGTAAAACTCCATGGCAAATCCTTACTTATCAAAATATCACCACTGAGAGGCTAAATATCTTATAAATAAGTCACATGTAATGTGTTGGGGCTTTTCTCATATCCCTTGAATTTTAGCAGCTACCTTTGAGTGCTAATTACTAACTTTCATTAAGTGGCCTTCATTTAGGCCACTCTACCACTACATAATTCTAAAAAAATGTTAGATTGGTTCCAATATGCTCACTCACATGTGAAGAGTTCCTATAAGAGCTCATATGTGTTTGTTCAAGGAATTATCGTTTTCTTAGGATGAAAAACATATTTCTTTAGATTATTAAACAAATCATGTTTCCTCCATCAAACATTTTGAAGTGTTTGTAAATGATACCTTGTGCTTGAAAATTTGTAATGGTTCCAATATCCCAATTTCGAGGCTAAATATGCCCCCAATACGTCTTGTGTTTTGGTTCAAGGAATCATTATTGGGATTGGATTCATATAATATTCTTCGAGGGCCTACGACTTATTTCTTTTCTTTCAACCATGTTTATTGCATTCAAACCCATATACACTACTAAAAGCTTCTTAATATTTTGAATATCCTTATAAGACAATTCTACCCATGGGAGATGCAATAATTAGAGAAATTAATGAGGGAAACCAGCAGAGCACAAAGGCTCTCTCACACACACAGGAGGAGAAATACTCAACTCAATTGTATTCAAGAATAAAGATTACATATATAGAAAATCGATAAGCTAAACTAGATCCAATAAATTTGGATCATATCCACTAGCATCGGAGTTGTTTTAACAAGAACCCTAGATATAGAAAACATACGAATATATTTCTGCATTATATCTAATAGCCTCCAATAATACAGAAATGGATTATTGACAACACATAATTTCTTCCTAAGATCCTCAAAATGGATCCTTCCAATAGGTTTAGTAAAAACACCAGCAACATTTTCCCTTGTGTTACAATAGATGAGTTCAATTTCATGAGGCTCAATCTTTTGTCTGACAAAAGGATGTTGCGGCTCAATATCTTTAGATCTGGCATGATAGAAGGGATCGTGTGCCACCTTAATTGAGCTTTGATTGTCACACTGGATTCTGGTAGCTTGTTTTTGTTGTGTTCCAACCTCTTCAAGAATGCGCCTCAACCAGATGGCTTCACAAGTGCCACTGGTTAAAGCTTTGTGTTTAATTTCTATGGATGATAAAGAAATAGTTGGTTGTTTCTTACTACTCCATGATATGACTCCCAAACCAATGTTAAAAGCATATCCAGAAGTTTATTTTCTATCATCAGGATTTCCTGCTCAGTCAGACTCAAAGTAGCCTACCAATTGAACATCAGATACATCAGTATATAAAAGACCATAATCAATAGTTCCTTCTAAATATCTTAGGACCTACTTTGTAGCTTTCCAATGTGTCTCGCATGGTTTAGCCAAGAAATCACTAAGAATGCTAACAGAATATGATAGGTATGTCCTTATAGTAGTAAGGTAGTTCAGACTACCCACTAGTTGATGACACAAAGTACCATCAGCTTCTTTATATCCATCATTGTTGTATAATTTGACATTTTGGTCCAAAGGAGTGGATACATATTTGCAATCACTCATTTGAAATCTATCAAGTATTTCCCTTGCATACTTGCTTTGAGTGATGAATGTTTTACCAGATTCTCTCCAAAAAGAAACGCCTAAACAATAATGTAAGTCACCAAGGTATTTCATTTCAAATTCCTATGACAAATTACTTTTAATATCTGAAACTAATTGATATGCTCCACCTGTAATGATAAGATCATCCACATATAGGGATATCAAGCAAACATTTCATTTTTTTCAGATTTAATATATAAGCTTGAATCATTTTACTTTTGAGAAATCCTTGTTATTTGAAGAAGGTATCAATCTTGATATACCATGATCTAGGAGCCTATTTCAGTCCATAGATCACTTTCTTTAACCCGCACACAAGCTGCTCTTGTCCTTTCTGAACAAAACATTAAGGCTGCACCAAGTATACTTCCTCTTTTGAATCACCATTTGGAAAAGCAGATTTGACATCTAACTGTGTATTCTCCAGTTATGTTTAGTAGCTAATGCAACTAACAATATGATAGTGTTTAACTTAGCTACTGGTGCATATGTTTCTTCAAAGTCAATCCCCTCTTGCCAAGATTAACCCTTTACAACTAATCTTTCCTTGAACTTTTCAATACTACCATTTGCTTTAAGTTTAGATTTGAATAGCCATTTTGATCCTATGGGTACTTTATATTTGGGTAATTCTACTAAATCCCAAGTTTTTTTTCTCATAATAGAATTATATTCTTCATTCATTGAAGTTACCCATTATTCCTTATCTTTGGCTTGTTCATAATTTAATGGCTCTATGACATTCATTATACTAGTCATCAAGGCATAGTCTCTAAACTTTAATTGAGGATTAGTTTGACGACATGACCTTCTAGGTACTACATTACCTATTGTAGTTCCATCCATGATTATTCTGTCTTCTGTTGTTTCATCATCTAAGGTAGTATCAATCATGCTTGATTCCTGTTCCTGAACTTGTTGTTGTTCTTGCACATGCTACTGATCCTGCACTTTTTGAAGAATCTTATCTATTATGACATGATCATCTGGGATCAGTTCTCCATTAGCATTATTCATCCTGTTACACATATCTATATTTTCATGAAATATGACATCTCTACTATCAATCAATTTGAGTGAACTAGGATGAAACGGTTTGTATGCTTTTTGATCATCACAGTAGCCAACAAAAATACACTCTATGGAATTTGCATCCAATTTCCTTCTGTCAACTTTAGTTATGTGTGCAAAATCCCTAGAACCAAATATTCTTAAATGACTAATTTCAAGTTTATAGCCAAAAAAGAATTCAAATGGGGTTTGAAGTTCTAGTTTCTTTGTTGGAATCCTATTCTTTAAGTACACAATAGTGTTAATTTCTTCAGCCCAAAATCCATTAGAAATATATTTACCATAGAACATGCTGCGAGCACATTCCACCAGTGTTCTGTTTCTCCTCTCAGCAACTCCATTTTGCTAAGGTGTATCAGTGACTGTGAATTGCTGTTGAATTCCATTTTCTGTACAGTATCTTCTGAAAGCTCCAGAAGTGTACTCACCACCTTGGTCCGATCTGAGGATTTTAATGTATTTACCTATCTGCTTCTCAACTTTAATTCTGAATTCCTTGAAGTATTTGAAAACATCACTTTTCCTTCTGATGAAGTAAGCCCATGTGAACCTAGATTTGTCATCAACAAATATCAGAAAATACCATGCACCAACAAGTGATTTGGTCTGCATAGGTCCACATACATTAGTGTGTATTATTTCAAGGAGTTCAGTCTGTCTCTTCTCTTCATGGTTAGAAAATTCATTTATGTGTTGTTTTCCCAGTGCAGATGCAGCACATTCAATATGATAATTTTTAATGACAGGAAGACCCTCAACCATCGAATTTTTCTGTATTAACATGAGATGATTCTATTTGAGGTGTCAATACCTTTGATGCCACAATTCGACATCTGAAATAGATGATGCTTCTAGTGCCTGATGGTTTCCCTTGATTGCATCCATCTTATACAATCCACCAAGTATGGATCCTGTCACTATAACCCTGTAATGATATTGGACATCTTTGACATGGCACTTATATTTATCAAATACAACTTTCATATCATTATCGTTGATAGCAGACACATATATTAGATTCGGTTTGATGCTTGGGACATACATCACATTATATATCTGTTTAAATTGCCCATCAGGTAGGTTAACACTTCTCACTCCATAACCTAGGACTTTGTGAGACCTCTTATCACTTAAATATATGTGTGTGCCATCAGACTTTTCATAATAATTATCATTCCAATCTCTATTACACGACATGTGGGCAGATGCACCCGAATCTATGAACCATGCATTTTCATCATTTGTCTCAGCAGACAGAGCATGTTCATATATAAACAATCTTAGGTTTTTAAATCCATTGACACCTGGGCTGTCGTTCCTAACATATTTTCCATTATGTTTTTTGTATCTGTTATTGGAATCATTGTTTATCTTCTTAAAACAATCTCTAGCTATGTGACCTGATTTGCCACAATAATAGCATACAACATCTTTATTAGCATTAGATTCATTGCGTGACATACCTCTGTGTCTTGCATGAAACTTGCCTCTGTGTTGATTCCACTGATTGCCTCTATGTGGGTATCTGCCTTTTGCCATCAAAGCCTGACCTGAAGACTGAGATTCAGGCTCATACATCTTCATGCTTTCTTCTTCTTGTATCAAGATTTCGTCAAGCTCTGCAAATGTAGGAGGGGTTTGTCTTGCCGCAAGTGCTAAGATGAATATTTTATAATCTGACCTTTTAATGCGATAGATACCAGATCAGTACTAGATACTTCTTTACCTATGTCACCCATATTATCTTTGAAGTCTTTGACACTGGAGAGATATTTATTCATAGTTTCATTCACATCCATCTTGATAGACAATAATTTGGTCTTTAAAAACAAAATTCTATTAGAGTCAGGCGTCTCATACAAACATTTCATTTTGTCCCATGTGTCTTTGGAAGTCTTGGAATTTTTGTTGTGAGGTATGATGTTGTCTTTTACAGACATACAAATCAACACCTTTACTTGGGTTTCTCGTGATTCCCAATCTGAGATAGACTATGGATATGTAGGCTTTTGTTCATCTCCTTTCACAATCGGCCACAAACTAAGAGTTTCAAGTACAGTAATCAGCTTGAATTTCCAATTTACTTCATTTTCCCATTCAATTTTGATGCTTCGGTAATGTATAAATTGGCAAGGGACATATCAGCCATTCTTACTGAACTTTGGGGAAAATAATTTTAACAGAATAAGGAAAAAAATGTTGGCTCACCTCTTCACTATAAAATCAACCAAATAACCCGGTGCTTGATGTGTGCAAGTGATTCAGCGTCTACCAAAAATCGTTGTAAGGGAGGGCTCTTCGGCTCTTCTACCCTTCTGCACTTCAGTGTTGTCGGTGCACAAAACAATTCTACAGCGGTGTCGTCGGTGCTTTGTCCTCCTTCAGGAAAAGCACCGACATCAATGGAGAGAAAAACAATTGTTGGTCTTTTTGCTGAAAATAGCACTGGCATGAGAACATGATGGATCTTTGAATTTTTCAATGTAAAACCCAGCGCATAATTTTCTTAGATGGCAGTAATTACTCCGTGAAGAAAAAAATATTTTATGGAAAATTACACGTGAGAGAAAATAGTAATAGCATCACATTATCCTTTGCGTTTTTTTTTCTTCAGCAGGCTCCCATGTTCACTCCTGGCAGTGATTTAAGTCTGGGAGAAATCTGTTTAAAAATATATATAGCAGCGATATCCACTCCAAAAAATGTAGCTGCAATTTCTCCATGTGAGGAAAAAAAATAACTCTCAACAGTGATCAGGCATCGTGATCTCCTTTCATGTTCACGTCCGGCACTAAGCAACTCAATTCAACAATGGATACACACTCTCACAGCCTAGCAGTGGATTCCTTTACTACTCAGGATGGTTCCCTTAACCTCACACAGTAGTAGCCTTCAATGAATTTTTGGCTCCCTAACAGCAACACTCAACTTGGCTCTGATACCAAATTAGAGAAATTAATGAGGGAAACCAACAGAGCACAAAGGCTTTCTCACACACACACGAGGAGAAACACTCAACTCAATTGTATTTAGGAATAAATATTACACATATAGAAAAATGATAAGCTAAACTAGATCCAATAAATGTGGATCAGATCCACCAGCATCGGAGTTGTTTAAACAAGAACCCTAGATATAGAAAACATACGAATATATTTATGCATTATATCTAACAACAATGTGGTAACTTAAATTGTTGTTCACTAGCTTAGATGCCTCAAATTTCCACTTTTGTCATAGTTATTAGGATTCCATCTCTCTTTATGTTAAGAGCCTCAAGAGCCATAACTAGTGTTAAAAACCCTTCTCATTTCATTTATATCCTCACTTGAATACCAAGGATGGCCTTAGGAGCTCATGTGTGTTGGTTGAGGGTATTGTTATTGGCCCTTGGTGATGATAATATTCCTTTAGGATATAAGGCCAAACTTTATTCCCTATACCATGTCAAGAACCCTAATTCCAATATCTATCATTCAAAACATTTTAATGTCATCCATATCCCAACATGGATTTGAAAAATATCCCTTGTAGGTCATGTTTGGTGGTTCAAAGCATCATCTAGTCCATCAGTGAATATAATATTCGTTTACAGTTCAAGGCATGTGATTCCTCCTGTTAACATGACAAAATACTAAAAAAATGTGCCTACTACTCAAATCCTTTTAATGGCACCAATATTCCCACCTATAAGCCATGAATATAACCCTTTAGATGTCTTGTGTGGTGGTTTGAGTTATCTTTATTTAACCTAGATTCATATAATATTCCTGCATAACATGAACTTTATGATTCCTCCATTAACCATGTCTATGGATTAAGCTCATATCTTGTCCTAAAATCCTTAAAATCCTCATATTCCCTAGTCCATGTCACTATTTTAAGGCAAGTATGTGTTTGAGAGGCCATGTGTGGTGATTTCTAGTGTGTGCATCTTTCTTAGCCTTAGATTCCTAAAATGTTCCCTTAGTCTCTCATACTTGTGTTTCTTCCCTTACCATTCCAAGGACCCATAGACCCATTCCTAGTAATGAAAAAATCCTAGTGGTGTCAATATCCACAAAAAATGTTAAAAATACAAATCGAAATGAATTACCGTCAATCTAAGTTATCGTTGTCATTTTTGGATACATGAAATATTCATGTAAGGATGATAAGGTATGAGTTCTCAACCATATCCATATCTAAGGCCATGCTACCATACATAGCACTAAAAACTCCTAATGGTATTCATAACCATCAAACATATGTAACTTCATGCTTTATGTGATAAATGAATTGGTAACATTCATTCTTTTTATATAGAAGAATTATTTGTATTGACAATAACTATTTGTTTGTGTTAGTAACACGTGTTTATGAGTAATTGCTTGTGATTGTGTAAAGAAGTCATATGTTTATTAGTAATTGTTTGTGATTGTGCAAATAAATCATGTGTTTATTATTAATTGGTTGTGATTGTGTAAAGAAGTAAAACATCACATTTAAGTCACATGTAATAAGTATTTATTAGTAATTGTTATTTTATTGTGTAAATAAATAAAACATGATATAAATTATTTATTGTATAGGTTTGAAGTCACATGTAATATGTATTTATTAGTAATTGCTTTTTATTGTGTAAATAAATAAAACATGATATAAATTATTTATTATATAAGTTTGAAAGTATAAATAGGCTTAAATGTTAGGGTTAGTATTTACAAATAATAAATGTATTTTTTTAACAAATATTGGTCTTAACATAAACTTAATTTTACTACAAATTCTATTAGTTTAGTGTTTATTTTTAACTAGTTAGAAGATTTTAAATTGAAATATGTTATTGACATAATAAATTTCATTTTAATTCATTTTAATAAGGAAAATAAATCTTTTAAAATTGTTAAAATATTAGGAAAAATGATTAGGCTTAGAATATTAATATATTGATTTAATATTCCAATTAAAATTTTAAATTAATATTATATACATGGTCACATATAAATTATTTCAATAACTATATTAGAAATATTTTAGTAAGATTTGAATTTGCTGATTGAAATAACTATCTTAGAGAAATTTCAATCAAGATTTGAATGAATTTTAATTTAAATATAAACATGTCATTTTTAAGATAGACTTGTGTTAGAAGACCATTCATTTGCTAGAAGAGAGCCAAACTCTCATAGTCATATAGAATGAGAAATGGACCTAATAAATTTGGCATAATAGCAAGGAATATAGTTATGGTTCTCCATTATATTTTGTAGGTTCCCCACTAAATGTCACAATTCCCACTAAATATCATAATTCATGTTTAAAATTCATCAATATATATTTAGTTCATGCATCTACTTAGAAATTTTCCATACTATGAAGAAAATGCCCTTTATAAGGGATTCTATTGCTACCTCCCATACATTATCACAATCCTATTGTCATCACCAACTATCCCATCTCTTAGTACTTATCTCTTGCACCCTCCACCTTTCCCATAACACAATTTCTTCATGGAGGCTCGTGAACCACATCACATATATGTTAAAAGTTGAATTCAATAGCAATTTTAAATTAACATATTAACACATTTCAATTTAATGCATTTGAACAACCAAGGGGCTTGAAATTTGTCTAAATTTATGTGGGAATGTATTAGCACTTCACTACAAATATAGTCAAATAATTTTTAAATATAATTTATGTATTAATTTTTTTTATGACACAATATATATATAAAACAATTGAGGAAAATAGGTATATGATTTTTCCCTTTAAGGATATAATTTGATTTTTTTTTTAAATAAATTCTAAACACTTTTTTCTCTATATACCAACTCATATAATATTAAAAAAAATCATATTTCCTCCATAAACCATTTTGAAGTCTTTGTGAATGATACCTTATGCTTGAAAATTTGTAATGGTTTTAATATCCCAATTTGGAGGCAAAATATGCCCCCAATACGTCTTTTGTTTTCGTTCAAGGAATCATTATTGGGCTTGGATTCCTATAATATTCTCCAAGGGCATACGACTTAGTTTTTTTCTTTCAACCACGTTTAGTGGATTCAAAACCATATCCACTACTAAAAGCTTCTTAATATTTCCAATATCCTTAGAAGATAATTCTACCGATGGGAAATGCAATGTGGTAACTCAAATTGTTGTTCATTGGCTTAGATTCCTCAAATTTCCACTTTTGTCCTAATTATTAGGATTCAATCTCTATTCATCTTAAGAGCTTCAAGAGCCATATCTAGTGTAAAAAACCTTCTCATTTCATTTATATCCTCACTTGAATACCAAGGATGACCTTAAGGGCTCATATGTGTTGGTTGAGGGTATTTTTATTCGGCCTTTATAGTTATAATATTCCTTTAGGATCTAAGGCCCAACTTTATTCCCTATACCATGTCAAGAACCCTAATTCCAATACCTATCATTCAAAATATTTAATTAATGTCATCGGATATTCCAACGTGGATTTGAAAAATATCCCTTATAGGTCATGTTTGGTGGTTTAATTTATCATTATAGTCCATGGGTGAATATAATATTTGTTTACAGTTTAAGGCATGTGTTTCCTCCTTTTAACATGACAAAATACTCAAAACTCGTGTCTACTACTCAAATATTTTTAATGGCACCAATATTCCCACTCATAAGACATGAATATACCATTAGATGTCTTGTGTGGTGATTTGAGGTATTTTTATTTAACCTAGATTCATATAATATTCCTATAGAACATGAACCTTACGATTCCTCCATTGACCATGTCTAGGGATTATGCTCATATCTAGTCCTGAAATCCTTCGATAGCCCGAGCCATATCACTATTTTAAGGCAAGTATGTCTTTGAGAGGTCATGTGTGGTGATTTCTAGTGTGCATCTTTCTTAGTCGTATATTCCTAAAATGTTCCCTTAGTCTCTAATACTTGTGTTTCTTCCCTCGACCATGCCAAGGACCCATAGACCCATTCCTCGTGATGAAAACATCCTAATGGTGTCAATATCCACAAAAAATGCTAAAAATACAAACCGAAGTGAATTACTGTCAATCTAAGTTGTCGTTGTCATCTTTGGATTCGTGAAAGATTCATGTAAGGATGATAAGGTATGGGTTCCCAGCCATAGTCATATCTAATGCCATCCTACTCATAAGTAGCACTAAAAACTCCTAATAGTATTCATAACCATCAAACAGTCTAGTTGTGTACTAAATTTTATAAATTAAAATTAAAAAATACATTAATTAATATAATTTGAATATAAGGTAATTATGTTACCTTTTTTTTAATCTTAATAAATTAAAATTTATCATCTTTAATTATTTTTAATATAATAAGTCTATAATGTGTGTTTATTTATTCATTTAAGCGATAATCATATAATTGGTAAATAATCAATTTTTTTATAATTATATTCTAAATCCTTATATGTAATTTGGTGGTAAAGGTTTATTGTTTTTAATAATATAAAATGTAAGAACTAGATTATTTACAAAATAATTATTTATAACTTCTTCTTTTTTATGTTGCAAGTCCATTATAAATAATTTCTCTCTACCTTTATTTTAGAATTCATGTGTTTTTATTGTACAAAACTTATCAATAAATCTTACATGTACATCTCATTGTGGCAAAGTAGGGCTTACCAAAATATCAACCTTAATAAAATATTAGGACATAAAATAAGTGGTACTAATACAGCTACTTTAACATTACATGATACAACTCGTGCTTTCAAAAGAAGATTTTAAAGGTCCACCCATTAGTAAAAGAGGTTATTCATAGTTTATACATCATTAAACATAATACTAATCCCATTAAAAACAGTCACACCCAATGGTAATAGCTTACACGAAGACTTCCACAAGAAAAAAAAAAGTCACAAGGTTGACAAATCCAAAATTCCTATATTGAAAGATAATACATACAAAAAGGTTTCGACCAACCATATAAAGCACAATGAATACATCTTACCATAAACACCACCAACTAAGCTGAAACCCATGCCCGACAAGACTTACAACACGTTTACATGACCAAAAAAAACTAAATTAAAATTGAGATTCAACAACCCATGCTTAGCCACAAAACAACATGATTTACACCATGCTCTATGAACCAACATCGAAAAAATTGTCATTATTAAAACAACATGATTTACACCATGCTCTATGAACCAACATCGAAAAAATTGTCATTATTAAAGGTTTCCTATGCCAATTCAATTCACCAAATGACAATTAGATTTACATCCAAACTAGTAACACTCAAGACCATAAGCTTACAACAAGTAGCTCAATAACTACCCACAAAATAACTGTCATCCACTACACAGGCGATAACAAAATAACTGTCATCCACTACACAGGCGATAATTGCAATGCAAGCCGAGGAAGACATAGTACCCCCAATTCACCTTCTAACTAGCCAAGCAACCACCATTATTATCAAGGACATACAAACAATTTAACTACAAAATTCTTGACAGCCAGCCCATATCTATCAGGATATTTAAACCCTAAACCATAATTAACCAACCTGCAGCACAATAATAATTGTTTTGGCTTACTATTTGATTTTAACACATTAAGATCTAATAGTGAACAATGAGCCTACTATAAAGCAATCATTACTCTACCTCATGCTAATTAATTTTCACCCAACATTAAAAGCTTCTGCCACAACATTCAACATTAAAAGCTTCCGCCACAACATTCAAGACTATCCAGTTCTTGAAACACTAACACAAGCATTTACATCCAAGAGAAAGAATCCACAACCTACGTGGAAGACTCACCAGTAACCAACTATATGTCTTCGCCTCACAAGCAGCCACATGTTCCTTTTGGAAGCCAATGCCCAAATTTTCCCTGCCAATATTGCAACCTGCTTCATCCAAAACCAAATGCATGAGTATCTATCAAACTACACAAATCCATCGTAAAATGCATTCCAACTTCAATCACAGACACATAGTTTACCAATTGAGTGTTTCGTCCACCAAACTCGTAAACTACACAAACTCAACCAGTAGCTTAGGGTGAGCACAACTCAAAGCCGTAGCACACAAACTGATTGGCCCGCAAAGCTTCATATGAAAATGGCCAAACAGATAAACATTGGTTACCTTTGACATTAGTTTGAAGGAAAACCATAGAGACCACTTCAGAGAAAGTAGCCTCTAATCCCCGCAGATTAAATATAATAACAATATAAGATTATAAATTATTCACTTCCAAAAAAAACCATGAATTGAAAACAAAGATCAAACAGTGTGAACCCTATACCTTTACATTGTTTAATGTCGGCCAATAAAATCAATATCCATTGGTTACGAACATAAATACAATATACCAAACCAAAACAACAACAAACCCTAATTTCCAAAAGAAAAGAACAGTTTTTTTTGAAGTAAACAGCCGATTTTGACCCAGACACTTTGATTTTTCATTTATAAGTAAACTAAATGTATCTTTTCCTGTGCCTTTTCATGGATAGATTTGGATTTGACATAGATGAACAGAATCTTATGGAGGACCTTGGAACATATGCATATAGCATGATTGATGATTATCTACAAGACCAGCAAAATACAGACACAGTATCACAGAGGCCAGCAGTTTCCACGATATCAGGGCCAAATGGAATGGAGGAATTCCCACAAGTGGCCAATGGAAGTATTAGCCAGAACGTGATCTCAGGATTTGTCAGACAATCATATGGAAATAGATGGGGAATGGTGAGATTTTGGGAAAGTGTGGACATAAGTCGATTAGACGAAATCTACCTCGCTGGTGGAGACTATGAATGGCATCCACTTAATTATAATTATATTGGTGACCAAAAGAACCCAAAAGTTGTAATGTCTGAAAGTGCTGATGTTATTTTGGTGAGAAATATATTGGATTGGAGTCGTTCAGATGGAAATGCAGGGAGCCAACAAATTGTATGGAGTGGCAATTTTGAAAATGGTATGCGAATCCTTCGTTTGTTGGCCAATAACACAACTCCCGATTCTTTGAAAATCATACGGGAAACTTTTCATCTTCATCCGGAATTGAAGGAGCAATATATTACCCTACACAGTACCAATCCAATTTTTGGTACTATCGCAGCTGTTGAGTCTTTTAAGTACTTTATATCACCCAGGAGGTAGCTTCAACAGGTGATGCAGGGTTATGTACAATTTGTCATGAAGTGCTTTCCACTACGAAACCCACAACAGAGTTGCCCTGTAATCATCTTTTCCATACTCGTTGTATCTGTCTCTGGTTTTTCCGTCAACTTTCATGTCCACTTTGCAGATATGACTTCAAAAAGCTCTCTTAATAGTTCGTGAAGAACAGTACTTCACGATGCTCTATGAGGCGGTAATGGAGAAAATACTCATTGCTCCATCAACTTGATTTTATTAAGCTATAATATTTATTACATAATATGATCAAGTTTATGTGAAAATTTAGTCATTAATGTAAATGAATTAAAATTGGCATATCCACATGGTCGATCATATCATTGAGAAATAGTTATGGAATGAAATAGTTTATAGCTGGATTCGGGTGGTTGAGAAATAGTTATAGAATGAAAAATAATGTGGAATATTTTCATATCATAACATAACATTCTGGTTGTATACAAAAGAAAGCTAACCAACCTTCCAGGTTTATAATTACTTAGTAAAATGAGTGTGGAATACTATGCATGAATGTGTACTGTTTTTTCACTTCTATTATGTGAGGAAAATATTAAACAATATTTCATAGATATTTTTTTTATGTGAGCATTATATTAAATAATAATAATATAATTAAAAGTAATAATACATAAATATAATCAAATTTAAAATTTGTAGGTGTAATAATAATATTAATTAAAATGAGATGTTAAAATTTATGAATGAATTTTTTTTTAGAAAAGAAAAATCATAAAAGATAAATAATTTTTTTGATAAAAACTTTGATTGAAGTACATATGCATGCCTTAAATTTTTAGAATCTATCTGTTTATTATTTAATTTCCTCTTTTCACTATGGTTAAGTCACTCAGATCCAAAGCCAATGTTAAAAACCCTCTAAAGGTTCTCATATCTAAATTTAGAAGCAAATGATACTATTGGGAGGTGAGATGTAGGGGTTGAAGGTGTTGTTATTGATGTAGGATTTCTAGAATATTATTTTATATCCTAAGGATTATGTCCGCGCCTTAATTATATGTAAAATTCCATGGCCAATTCTTATTTGTTAAAATATCATCACCGAGGCCAAGTATCTTATAAATAGGTCACATGTAATGTGTTGAGGCCTTGCTCATATCCCTTGAATTTTAGCAGCTACCTTTGAGTCCTAATTACTTCATTTAGGCCTCTCTACCACTACATAATTCTCAGAAAAGTTAGAATGGTTCTAATATGCTCACTCACATGTGAAGAGTTCCTATAAGAGCTCATGTGTGTATGTTCAAGGAATTATTATTTTCCTAGGTTGAAAACATGTTTCTTTAGATTACTAAACAAATCATATTTCCTCCATCAACCATTTTGAAGTCTTTGTGAATGATACCTTATGCTTGAAAATTTGTAATGGTTCCAATATTCCAATTTGGAGGCAAAAAATGCCCCTAGTACCTGATTGTGTTTTTGTTCAAGGAATCATTATTGGGCTTGGATTCCTATAATATTCTTCGAGGGCCTGTGGATTAGTTTTTTCTTTCAACCATGTTTAGTGCATTCAAACCCATATCCACTTATAAAAGCTTCTTAATATTTCTAATATCCTTAGAAGATAATTCTACCCATGGGAGATGCAATGTGGTGACTTAAATTGTTGCTCATTGGCTTAGATGCCTCAAATTTCCACTTTTGTCCTAATTATTAGGACTCCATCTCTATTCATGTTAAGAGCCTCAAGATCCATAGCTAGTGCTAAAAAACATTCTCATCTCATTTATATCCTCACTTGAATACCAAGGATGACCTTAGGAGCTCATGTGTGTTGGTTGAGGGTATTGTTATTGGCCCTTGATGATTATAATATTCCTTTATGATATAAGGCCCAACTTTATTCCCTATACCATGTCAAGAACCCTAATTCCAATACCTATCATTCAAAACCTTTTAATGGCATCGATATCCCAACATGGATTGGAAAAATATCCCTTGTAGGTCATGTTTGGTGTTTCAAAGCATCATTCTAGTCCACGGGTGAATATAATATTCGTTTACACTTGAAGGCATGTGTTTCCTCCTGTTAACATGGGAAAAAACTCAAAACTCATGCATACTACTCAAAGACATTTAATGCCACAAATATTCCCACTCATAGGCCATGAATATAACCATTTACATGTCTTGCATGGTGGTTTGAGGTATCTTTATTTAACCTCGATTCATATAATATTCCTATAGAACATGAACCTTACGATTCCTCTATTTGACCGTGTCTAGGGTTAAGCTCATATCTAGTCCTAAAATCCTCCTATAGCTCGAGCCCATATCACTATTTTAAGGCAAGTATGTCTTTGAGAGGTCATGTGTGGTGATTTCTAGTGTGTGCATCTTTCTTAACCTTAGATTCCTAAAATGTTCCCTTAGTCTCTAATACCTGTGTTTCTTCCCTTAATGATGCCAAGGACCCATATACCCATTCCTAGTGATGGAAACATCATAGTGTTTTCAATATCGACAAAAAAATGCTAAAACTACAAATCGAAGTGAATTACTGTTAATCTAAGTTATCGTTGTCATCTTTGGATTCGTGAAAGATTCATGTAAGGATGATAAGGTATGAGATCCCAATCATAGCCATATCTAAGGCCATGCTACCATAAAAAGCACTAAAAACTCCTAATGGTATTCATAACCATCAAACATATGTAACTTCATGTGTTATATGATAAACGAATTGGTGTTACATTGTAACACTCATTCTTTTTGTGTAGAAGAATTGTCTCTATTTACAATAACTATTTGTCTCTGTTGGTAACATGTGTTTATCCCAAAGTGTTTGTGATTGCACTGAAGAGGTGCATTCTACAACCCAATAAGGGAGAGATGGGTAACTCCTTATGTGCTCATCCTAGAGTTGACACATGTCCATTATTAAAAAAAGGTAATACAATATTATTACAAATAATATGTGGGCTTAAATTAAATTTAAATTATTTNATATAGAGAGAGAGAGAGAGAGAGAGAGAGAGAGAGAGAGAGAGAGAGAGAGATAAAAGACAACATAAATTAGATAAATTAAAACCATAAATATTGGATTACACACTTCTTCAACATTTCTACTGTAAAAAAGAGATTGCATATTGAGAAATTTGATCCCTATCGGTGCTTGGTAGATCCCCTTTTAGAAGGATCTATGATGGTTGTGTAAAGAAGTCATATATGTATTAGTAATGTATTAGTAATTGTTTGTGATTGTGTAAAGAAGTAAAACATCACAAAAGTCACATGTAATATGTATTTATTAGTAATTGTTTTTTATTGTGTAAATAAATAAAACATGATATAAATTATTTATTATATAGGTTTGAAAACATAAATAGACTTAATTGTGTAAAGAAGTAAAACATCACAAAAGTCACATGTAATATGTATTTATTAGTAATTGTTTTGTATTATATAAATAAATAAAATTTGATATAAATTATTTATTATATAGGTTTGAAAATATAAATAGGCTTAAATGTTAGAGATAGTATTTACATAAATAATAAATGTATTTTTTTAATAGATATTGGTTTTAACATAAACTCTACCCATTTTATTAGTTTAGTGTTTTTTTTTAACGAGTTTGAAGATTTTAAATTCAAATATGTTATTGATATAATAAATTTCATATAAATTAATTTTAATAAGGAGAATAAAGCTTTTAAAATTGTTAAAATCTTAGGAGAAATTATTAGTTTTAGAATATTAATATATTGATTTAATATTTCAATTAAAATTTTAAATTAACATTATACACATGGCCACATATAAATTATTTCAATAATTATATTAGAAATACTTTTAGTAAGATTTGAATTTTCTGATTGAAATAAATATTTTAGAGATATTTCAATCAAGATTTGAATAAATTTTAATTTAAATATAAACATGTCATTTTTAAGATAGACTTGGGTTAGAAGACCATTCATTTGCTAGAAGAGAGCCAAACTCTCATAGTCATCTGGAATGAGAAATAGACCTAATATAGTTGACATAGTGGCAAGGAAATAGTTAAGGTTCTCCATAATATTTTGTACATCTCCCACTAAATGTCATAATTCATGTTTAGAATTCATCAATGTATCTTTAGTCCATGCATCTACTTAGAAATTTTTCATACTATCAAGCAAATGCTCTTTATGAGGGATTCTATTACTAGATCCCATCGAGTATCACACTCCTATTGTCATCACCAACTACCCCATCTCTTAGTACTTATCTCTTGCACCCTCCACCTTTCCCATAACACAATCTCTCCATGGAGACCCATGAGCCCCATCACATATATTGTTAAAAGTTGAATTCAATAGTAATTTTAAATTAACATATTAACACATTTCAATTTCAAACTAATCATTTGAACAACCAACAACCAAAGAGGGGATTGAAATTTGTCTAAATTTATGTGGGAATGTATCACTCTACTACAAATATAGTCAAATAATATTAAATATAATTTTATGTATTAAACTTTTTTTATGAAATAATATATGTATAAAAAAATTGAGCAAAATAGGTATATGATTTTCCCCTTGAAGCATATAAGTTGATTTTTTTAAGAAAAATTCTAAACACTTTTTACTCTTTATACCAACTCATATTATTAAACAAATCATGATTCCTCCATCAACCATTTTGAAGTCTTTGTGAATGAAACCTTATGCTTGAAAATTTGTAATGGTTCTCATATCCCAATTTGGAGGTGAAATATGCCCCTAGTACGTCTTGTGTTTTGGTTCAAGGAATCATTATCGGGCTTGGGTTCCTATAATCTTTTTTGAGGGAAGACGACTTAGTTTTTTTCTTTCAACGATGTTTAGTGCATTCAAACCCATATCCACTACTAAAATATTCTTAGTATTTCCAATATCCCTATAAGACAACTCTACCCATGGGAAATGCAATGTGGTAACTTAAATTTTTCTTCATTTGATGCCTCAAATTTCCACTTTTGTCCTAATTATTAGGATCCCATCTATATTCATGTTAAAATCCTCAAGAGTCATATCTAGTGCTAAAAAACCTTCTCATTTCATTTATATCCTCACTTGAATACCAAGGATGACCTTAAGGGCTCATGTGTGTTGGTTGAGGGTATTGTTATTCGCCCTTTATGATTATAATATTCCTTTAGGATCTAAGGCCCAACTTTATTCCCTATACCATGTCAAGAACCCTAATTCCAATACTTGTCACTCAAAACCTTTTAATGTCATCGATATCCCAACATGGATTTGAAAAATATCCCTTGTAGGTCATGTTTGGTGGTTCAAAGCATCACTATAGCCCATGGGTGAATATAATCTTCGTTTATAGTTTAAGGCATGTGTTTCCTCCCATTAACATGAAAAAATACTCAAAACTCATGCCTACTACTCAAATATTTTTAATGACACCAATATTCCCACTCATAAGCCATGAATATAACCATTTAGATGTCTTGTGAGGTTGTTTGAGGTATTTTTATTTAACCTAGATTGATATAATATTCCTATAGAACATGAACCTGGCGATTCCTCCATTGACCATGTCTAGGGATTAATCTCATATCTAGTCCTAATATCCTCCTATAGTCCGAGCCCATATAACTATTTTAAGGCAAGTATGTCTTTGAGAGTTCATGTGTGGTGATTTCTAGTGTGTGCATTTTTCTTAGCCATAAATTCCTAAAATGTTCCCTTAGTCTCTAATACTTGTGTTTCTTCCCTCGACCATGCCAAGGACCCATAGACCCTTTCCTAGTGATGAAAGCATCCTAATTATGTCAATATCCACAAAAAATGCTAAGAACACAACCCAAAGTGTAATACTGCCAATCTGAGTTATTGTTGTCATCTTTGGATTCGTGAAAGATTCATGTAAGGATGACAAGGTATGAGTTCCCAACCATATCCATATCTATGGCCATGCTACCCATAAGTAACACTAAAAAATCCTAATGGTATTCATAACCATCAAACAGTTTCATGAACACTATACTAAATTTTATAAATTAAAATTAAAAAAGTACATTCAAATAATATAATTTGAAGATAAGGTACTTATGTTACCACCTTTTTAATCTTAATAAATTAAAATTTATCGTCTTTAATTGTTTTTCAATAGAATAAGTCTATAATGTGTGTTTATTTATTCATTTAAGTGATAATCATATAATTGTTAAATAATCAAAATTTTATATTTATATTCTAATTCCTTATATGTAATTTAGTGGTAAAGGTTTTTTTTTAATAATATAAATGTAAGAAATAGATTATTTACAAAATAATTTTTATAACTTTGTTTTATGTTGCAAGTCTCCATAATTAATTTTTTAGTAATATAAATTATAAATAATTGCTCTCTACCTTTATTTTAGAATTTATGTGTTTTTATTCTACAAAAATTGTCAATAAATCTTACATGTACATCTCATTGTGGCAAAGTAGGGATTACCAAAATATTAACATTTAAAAATATTATGACATAAAATAAGTGGTGCTAATACCCCCACTTTAACATTACATAATACAAGTGGTGTTTTCAAAGGAAAACTTTAAATATCCATAGTTTATTAAAGTGAAAAAACCTTGGTGAATCTTACTAATTCTTGTATCTCCAACCTCATGTTTGACAATATCTTGAAAAAATATTCAAAATTCAAAGGATTATAAATAGTTTTAGGATAAATAAGCAATTTTTGCGGAAAAAACTTGGAAATTTCTATTTTTACTAGATATTCCTTATTTTTACTAGAAATTCCTTTTTATAACCCCCGAATACCTATAAACCCCCCATACCATACTTTATGTCCCCAATACCTAAAATATATTGACCTTATTTTTCACAATTGAAAAATCCCCCTTTATGAATGAACGTGATAAGATATTGACCAACAAGGTAAATCCTTCATGATTGGATGAAGGATCATCTACCACTGTGGATATATAGCCATCTAGGTAATGCTCCTCAATATTGTTCAATACTCTCGTCTTCCATGTGTTGAAGTTTGAAGTTCCCTCGAGACGATCTTCTCGTCGGACAGAGATCGATGTCATGGCTCTCGAACTTTGCTCAAATCTTCAATATCTAAGTAGGCTTAGATTGCTACACAAAACTAATCTCCTTCACTCCCTATGCTCTGATACCATGTTGATGTTTGAGAAAAATAGGAAGATGATTGAACTTTAAAACTTTTATCAATCAATCAATGCACATATGAATCTCTTAAACAAATCAGTCACATAGATCCTTCATCCATAAGAGACAAGATATAAACTAAAAAAAACCTCCAAACACAAAGCATGAAAAACCCGATAATTCTTTGAGTATGATAGATAGATTTTTAGATAATACTTTACAACACACTAGCAAATTGCCTGATAAGAGATATCACCTCATTAGTAGAGAAGGGAGATCTAATACAATACTTTAATGAACTTTCCAAGTGCCCATCACTTTAATAACATGTCAAAACACCTACCATGTAGAAGATAGTGAATGGGAGGCTCAAGTAAACTATTTGGAGCATCACATAGCGCATACACAAGTAGGAGCATTAACTAGAACTCCCTCCATGCAAACATTAGTGCCTCCCTAGCACTTCGCATTCTTCATCATGCACAAGATATGTTCCCTCCTCTCTATAATTAGCTTTAATTGAATGTTCACTGACTTGAACTGAATGTTAACTAACTAAACTGAATGTGAACTGGTTGAACCGAACTCAATCTTCAACTGAGTGTATAACCATAAAGTTAGGAGGCTAACTAAATGTCTTTGGTGCTTCACAATTAGTGCCATCCATGCTCAATTTATATCATTAACTTTTAAATGGATCTTCTTAGTTAATTGATACATGCTTTATTACAACTTAGGCGTTATTGAAGCCTTTACAATTTGAGTTCATTTGGAGGTAAATATGGGAAATTCGAATTCTTTCACTTTCTCTATGCTTATCTCATTATCATTAATTAATTATTGCATGGTCGACATGCGTATTAACTATTTATCCATCTTATCATATCATACTTAGAAGAATTATCACACGTACTGATGATCATATATATTACCTCAAGTCATATAATTATATGCTAAATTAATTCACTCTAGGGGTGGCTAATCCCTAAAGGAGACTTATAGAACTATGTGACCATGACTAGTAACACATCACATGTCATTTCCACTTTACGAAGTAATTTTTCCCTTACCTCAACACATAGAGTTCCATCTAAATGAGTATCCATTTTTTAGATGAATTCAATAGGATCATTGCTCAATATAAGTCACAAGCCCGTCTCTAGTTAAGGATATTGATCTCATAGTGTACCATCTATGAGAATCAAAATGACTTGATACAAACCATAATTCTCGACATGATACAAATGACAATTCTACAGTCTTAATACAAACTACTAGACTTTAGTACTAGCAAATCCCACCTCAACACATGAGGATATAGATAAGACTTGATACAAACCACAAGTCCTAACTTGACGTGCAAACAACAATTCCAAAGAATTACTCCTAATGCTATATTAACAATACTTGAGGAATGGCCTTATTCTTTGGAACATTTTTAGGTCCCAGTGTCATACCAAGGAGTTATGAGATTCCCCTTGAATGGTCAAATAATTCTCCTTAAGAAATATCATGCAATTATTTTGTAAAGGGGACATTATGGTAAGCCCTTACTCATTAATTTAGCTATGTATGAAGAAAGCAATTAAAATACCTAATAATTTTAAGTTGGATTTTTGGCCATTAACATGTTTGCATAAAATTTTGGTGTGCTATTAGTAAACTATGTATTTTATCATAATATACATTCATAACGTTTCTAAGTGAACGAAATATACTGATTTCTTTCTTCATATTTGGAAAATATGTAATCACCCAACACCATCATCATAATAATAATTTAACAACAACAAGAACGACAATAACTATGAAAATCAAGAATACTCATATAGACTCAACATTGACTAAAAACAAGAATTTGAGGTGGATGGAGTGGTCAAGTTTAGTTCGAGGAGTGAGAAAAGTGACCCTAAGCGCTTTGGACTCAAACACCTTTCTTGTCTTAAAATATGCATAGTTAATATTATTTCATATTCATACATATTTTAAAATATGTTTAGCATTTCACTCACACTTCTCTAACAATAACTAGACATTCACTTTGAATTTTTTTTATGATATAAATACATCCTTATATACACTTAGTGTATCCTTATATACACTTAGTGTATCATTATATAGTGTCACTAAACTTTCTTTAGGGAATTCATATATAGTAATTGGTGATATACTCTACTTATTTCATATTAGATCTATATTGTCTAATAAGACACACACGCGCACACGCATCAATGAGTATCCAATGGTTTTAAGGGTAATAGTAATAATCTAGTATAATATAATGTGATGAAAGGTTATAAGTAACTTCAATTAATAGTTCAAAGGATTATATTTATATTCGAATGGTTAAGGTCACATGTTGAACCGACCTAAAGGTCCCTCAAGGTTATGTAGATCTATTGTCTACTTTCACAACATTTACCTTAAATGTAATTAACAAAATATCAAAAAATTCATATAATGTTTATAAAAAAAAATTATTACTTATATGATAATATGTATTCATTGTTTCATCTGAAAATCAAAAGGTGAGATATCAAAAGGTGAGATAGAACAAAATAGATTACTAGTATTGCAAAGGCTAATATTCCATTGTATATGATAAAGTATTTACCAAATACTAACCTTCCATTGTATATGATAAGTATTTACCATCATAATAACATTCATGGAACGAGATGAATTAAGAGTATTGCAGAGGCTAACCCTCCATTATCGATGATGAAGTATTTACCATTATGATATCATTCATGGCGAAGGGAATTCATAACATAGATATGTGAGTTTCCTCAACAATTCAATAAACTCTACTCCAACATTATTTTCTTGCAATGTTTAACCATGCTATAAACAAAACCTTGGACGCAAGGAATTAAAGCCTCTGGTCAAGGGTCAGATTTCTTTCACCATTTATTTATAGAGAATAAATTTAATTGTGCATAAATATATGCACTACCAATGATAGAACCCATTATGGATTCACTCACTCATTAATGGCATTAGAAAGCTTCACCCTCGAATGAAAATACGAATGAATCGCTATATGATCAAGGGTCCATGTGTCAATGAAATGCCATGAGGTAAGATTTAGGCATTCTAAATGATAAGGGATGGTATTGGATACCCATTACAACTATAGTATTGGGATGATGCTTTTCATGGTGAATGAAATGAATAAAATAATACGAGTATTTTGATTTGAAAATTTTAAGGTTCTATAATTATTTTAATGTATAAAATTTTGGAATATTTTATTAATTTTTAAATTATAATGTTTAGTTATATTATTGTAAAAATATTTAAATTTCTATGGATATTAATTTTAGTGATTTTTAGGATAATTATTTTTGTGATGAAAACAAATCACATTAAAATAAAATTGAAATAGGTGAATTTTTTTATTTATAAAAAGTCTAAAATTAACAGAGAAGCTCAATTTCATCCCTAAAATTTAAGTTGTAAACAAGTGTTTTACTTTGAAAATAATGAATTTCAAGTTTGACATTAATGAATTTTAAGAATTTAAATGAAAAAACTTTTAAAATAATTATCTTTTTTTTATATAAGTATTATGCATTTACAAGATTTGATCTTAGTTTTGGGATAGGTGTCTTTGAAATGTTCTATTCAAATTGTTTACATTTGTCTTTTAATATAAAACATTTTATTTCAAATAAATAAATAACTAATGACTACGACCACCGGGACGAGGCAGCTGTGGCCACTTTGGTTTAAGAAAAATAATACTGGATTTACTTTAAAATCTTGTTTATGTGCTCAAAAAGTTTGCTAAGGAGCTTTCAAAGCTTACTATAGTTTTGGCAAGTTAAGATGTTATAAAGGTTTGTATTATAGCAAATACTATGACACCCATATCTAATGTGGGTGTAAGCAAGGCACTAAAGTGATTTTTATCATAAACACTCATAAACTCACACAAATGGCAACCCTTTCAACCCATAAAATTTTAAAAATATAAGATTACAAAATATTAATAATATTCACTTATTAAAATAATTATTTTAATTAATTTAATTTAATGTTTTTTTCACATAGTTCGAAACTAAAGTATAGAAATAATCCACAATCAATTGTAGAAACTCAAAAAGTTGGATCCTCGCTACCAGCTAACCTTTAGTTAATAATGAATTGAAATCAAAAACCAAAAAGTAAATTGTACTTAAAAGGAATATAAACCATATAACCTTTTTAGGTCGGCCAATAAAATCAATATCCAATTGGTTACAAACAGATATACAATATATATCAAACCAAAACAACAATATCGAATAGGTTACAAACACTCCAAACGAAAACAACAGAATTCTAAGGTAAACAGACGATCTTGAACCAAAAACTTTGATTTGTCATTTTATAGTATTAAAATAAGATACAGAAAAAAAATCATAACAAAAAAAATTAAATATACTTAAAATAAAAGAGCATACATCTTATAAATGCAAAAAAACATACATTTTTAATTTAAAAAAATAAACTTATACATTCATGATTCATTGAAAACAACTAAAAATATATTTCAAATTTGAAACATAACATATCTTATCATAAATAATGTTTAGGATATCATTTTTGTGACATTGTTATTTTTTTTAATTCTTTTCAAAAAAATTATTTTTGAGAATTCTGTTTTTTTTAAATAATCATATAAATATTTTATATAAAGAAATTATATATAACTTGAATGTGAACCTCAACTTCTAAATAAAATTAAGTAACCTCAACTCTTAAACTTTTAATTTGCAAATTAATTAAAATTTTCAAACTCATATTCGCTATTCTTAAATAATAAATTTGCCATAGAATTTGGTCAAAAGTTTGTTCAATGTCAATAAAATGGAATCTTGCTACTATGGTTAAAAGTTCAATTCATAAAATATAAATGCCCCTTTTTAAACTCTCATTTTCCCAACATGAACAAAACATTTTCTTAACATAGAACAAAAATGAGAAAGAGATGAAGAATGACATCAATATCTAATGCTTTTAGATAGTATAATCAAGTACACACATATTTGCATGGTCTTAAGGGTTGAGGTTTATAATTCCTTCAGTGTGTTGAATACCATGCATGAAGGTACACTTGTTTATTCTTGTTTATCATGTTAGGATCATATGATGAAACAAGAGCCACCAGGGTTACAAGATAATTAACTATTAAAAAGAATATTATCATAATTGAGACTTTTTGGATTTAATCTTTATTGGACCAAAGCACCATCTTTCTAAAATTATATAGTAGTGTAATTAAAAGTGTCCAAAGTAGTGTTATTAAAACAGTTTATATTATGGAGTTCATTTAAATAAAGACCACTAAATTTTAATATAATGCAAATTTGAAAAGTATAATTAAGTTAAAATTTCTTTTAATGAAAAATAATATAAGGATGTGATTACATGTTTACATAAAAAAGTTAACATAATGAGAATGAATAATATAATTTACATAAAAGGGAAGATAATAAAGAGTATGAATAATATAGCTTACAATATCAAATTTATAGTGGTATTTATTTTTAATAATATAATTAAAATTATAAAATTTTCGTATCATATTATTAATATAGTAGAGACTAATCATATTTACAATATATTTGATGTATTTCAATAAAATCATCTAGGACAGAAGTTTCTCTTGCTAATCTTTGATATATGCTAATGTGACAGACACAATAGTTATTAAAACACATGAACAACATTGAACTATGCGATTGATTGCACGTGAAAACCACATGTAAGCAAATACCGATACCAACTTCTGCATAAATACACAAAATTAAATTTGGTTTGTAGTAAAACAACTAGCCCAAGTCTACACATGCACAAAAATAACTGATGTTCATAGTTCATAGTTATAACAGCTAGCCCAAGTTTTTCCTAGTAGACAGTAGTAAGGGAACCTCCCATATATTTAAAATAAGATGATAGACGCTGGAAAAGGACGCCATGGTCAAAAAGGCGGGTGATTGCAGGAGTGTTGAACCAGAGATGATCAGTGTAACTTGGAGACTACAAAATTCATTTTTGAAAAGGTTTCCAACGGTTCTCTGAGACTCGCTGGATGGCCTTTTGCCATTGTATTTTGTGCTTAATTCCATGTATTTGTGCTATTTTTTGTGTTTGTTTTTCACGGATTTGCAATACTTTAATCAAGGTTTTGTATGGTGTCAATGGAGATATGATTTAGTATATACATGAAGATCAAAAGATCTAAGAAATAGAATAATGGATTCAGCCAGATGGTCGACAGTGGTAATTTTAGATTGATATGCATATAATACTAGTAGTTATATATGTACATAAAGATATAAGAAATAGAATTAGTGGATTTAACCAGATACTCGACATTGCTATTTGCTAATTTTTTATTTCTATGCTTGGAGCAATAATATACTTGAGTATGTGTAAGTATCATGTGTGTGTTGGGAACAGGTTATTCGTGTATGGAATTTTCGAGGAAATGTTGAAATCACATTTTTCATTGAATTGCATCAAATAGCCCTACATTGATAAAAATGCTCTTATTTGTAAAACCTATTGCAGATCCTAAAAACGGGAATTTATTGGTGTTAAGATGGTTAAGATTTAAATAAAAACCCTGGATTAGTTTTGCATTTATGTACAATTAAACTTGTCTTCCTTGTTTCCTTCCCAAAAAAATAAAAATCTCTAATCAGACTGTTGTATTATGAAGCCATCAAACTCAACAAGAGTCATGTCTGTGTGTAAGTTAGAGCCTTTCTTGCAAATTTTGTAGTGTCGGAAGGAGCAACACGTCCAATGAATGGGATCGTAGAACTTTCAAATTGAAAAAGTAACCTCCATGTAGAAATCCCTCATTATTTTTATTGCAAAAATTATTCGAGGCAGGCGATGACAACACTTTGCCCAGGCCAAAGGCTGGTAATGTCTAGTAATAATCAATGTAAGAACATCCTCTCTGGCACAGATGGCCTCCTACAATGCACTCCATTCTTTCTCATTCTACAAACTCCAATCTGCACCATTCTACAGACTCCAATCTGCACCAGCATCCATAAACATATCAACAGCAATGGCATCTTTTAGCTTGACTTCCAAATGAAGAGGAGTCTCTCGGCTTGGCACATCCCTACGGTCTATACATGCCAAAAAAAATGTCTGTGCACTTCTAAATACTAATAGTGTTTGTATATCCACTGATCTTTATGTTTTTGCATTGCAACATATTTTTTTTTGTGAATTATATGGATTTCTGAGAAAAAATGGAAGAATCATAATGCAGATATATTCATTGCTAAGAAGCATGGAGAGGAGAATGAAAAATTGGAGCCTTCTATAAAAATGAACATTGAAAAATAAAATCATTTGAAATGAATGTTGATTAATAAAATAATTTATTTTCTCAAGTAATAGAAAGATAATAGAAAAATAAATAAATGTTTACTGATAAAATAAAATAAAATCCAGATAAATACTAATGAAGTGATCCGTTGAAAATGCTCACTAGTACAAAATTGCTAGTTTAATATCAAATTAACTTGCAACAGCATGTGACAATGTCAGAGACAACAGCATATGACAATGTCAAAGACAACATCAAAAGCATAAATTAGATTCCCATTAAACTATATTAACAATAGCCAGAGAAAAATCCACATAATTTTATGAAATAGTTTAAATACAAGCATACAAACCAAAATGCATATCCAATGTAAACTATTTATATAGTTTTTTATATACAAACAAAGGATCGTTGTCCAATCCCAATGAATGTCTTGTAAATTTTATAGGTGCAACGATGCTTCTTACTGTTCTTCTTTATTGCGGCTAGCTAGTCACTGTTTATTTTCTTCACAGTCTATGTCTCCAGACTTTTGTTTTGGTGAATAAATCATGTATACAACATCTAACACCATCAACAAATGACATCTCGCATGAGCTCAAACTAAAATAGCAAAGAATTGTGTAAAGAGACTAAAACGAAGCTAGGAGGTCTAACTCAAAAGCAACTTACATGCCAAGAAAAAAACATGAATGACCATGCACTCTACTTTCTTTTCATGGGACCATCCCAATCAATTTTCCGGACATTAAACTATCTTACATTTCTTGTCATTTTTTTTAAACCAAACATATAGAAACTTACAGGCATGTATTTGAAGCCATATGCATTTCATTTACAAAATGCTGAGACATTAAAACCATATTCAATACATTGAACATGATTTCGCAAGAATCTACACCACGAAGAAAGACTGAAATGGTAGACATTGTCAGGCATACAGGGTTGGATGATTGTTATATGAGTGGAGGCATAAATTTGAACCTAACTCCAATGGAAAATAGATTCAGAAAAATCAAATATAACTACAACAATAACGTACCAAATCTTATAACAAGTAGCAAGAGAAGAAACAAAACACTCAATCTGTTTCCCATTCTCTTCTCCATGTCGTTCGTATTGAAGGCCTTTGACTTGATGATATATATTCACAAATGAGATATCAGTGAGAGATGGATATTCATGAGTATACGCTACTTTCCTTTCTGTTCCTCGTCGATTTATAGCACTGTGAAGTGCGTTTTGCATGGGGCACGCGTGGGAGTGAGGCTTGTTCTTGTTGTTGAGGAGTGAATGGTAAGGCAATCCCATCTTGAGAAACCTGGCAATATTTTTGTTGATTGTGATTACTAAAAGTATCTAGTTATAATTTCTCAATGGGTTTCTTGTCTCTCCCTGACTCTACCACATATATTTCATGATGCATTACAACTATTTACTTATAATCATGGTCGGTCTGTTTCTTCCTCGATGTAGTGTCTCAGAAACTCAGAGACATGTGTAATAAGATTGTATTAAATAAATAAATCACTCGACCTGATGGAAAAGTGACAGACTGAGAATACATTGAACAAAGACTTGCTATTCAATTTGTGATCTTCAAGTTGTTTTCAACTCTTGTGCTAAACAAAACAAAACAATTATTATGCAGTTGATTGTAGTCCAATAAACCTTCGAATAAAAGCCAGGGAACAAAAAGGAAAATACCAACATGACAAAAATTAACAATTGATATGTTTTATTCATGCGGGTCCAAAGCGTCGGCCAACTTATGGGAAAGGTAGGGTCATTTTGAACACCTTCAAGGAAGCTCTGTGATTGACCTAAATGTATCTTTACCTCTGCAAACTACTCTCCAGCCTGATGTATAACCAATTCATCTTTAAAAAATTTTGACACCGAAGCAATTCCCTCTCGAAAAATACCTTGAATAGTTCCTTCTTGTTCACTCCATACCTCGAAGTTGTAAGTGTAGTAGGATAATTCTGGTTTTATGGTATGGTATGAGAACTCCGAAACCAATTTCTGTCTAGCAAGAAATGATTAAAATGAATTGAAAATCAAATCGAATTAGATTTGATGCCATACCATAGGGATTGGCAGACCATTAATAATATAGAGACCTGACGTCAGCTTGTCGCCCATGGGAACTAAAAGATGAGGATGAGGCCAAGCACTGCAAGCCAATAACAAATTTACATACCTATTTTATATTGTTGTATTTTATAAATACATATTTTGGGGAACTAAAAAATGAGGATGAGGCCAAGCACTGCAAGTCAATAACAAATTTGCATACCTATTTTATATTGTTTTATTTTATAAATACACATTTTTTGCCACTCATATTATAGAGAAACAAATATTTATAGCCTATCAAGAAACAAATATTTATAGCCTATTGATAGACTATAGACCCAAATTAATAGGCTACAAATGAGCTAATTGGGGACATAACAATAATGAGCTAAAATTGATTTGAAATGGATATAATGAAGTTTAAAAGTGTCACTTGTTTAATAAATAAGATTCATTTTGTTTTAATTATGAATGAAAAAAAAATTGTAAAAAGAGAAATATTGAAAGATATGTTAATAAAAAATACTTTGATTGAAGTACATATTCATGGTTCTCAATCCCTATTAACCACCTTTATAGTTGCTTATTTGGTTTCCTCCCTTAACCATGGATAGTCACTAAGAGTAATACTTATTGTTCAAAACCTTCCAATGGTGTCCATATCCAAACTTAGAGGTAAACGACACCCTTGGGAGGTAACATGTAGTGGTTCAAAATGTTGTTATTTATGTGTATTCCTATGATATCAATTTATATGCTAAGGCTCATGTTCCTCTGTTAACCATGTCATGTTCAGGAATCCGCAACCCATCATTGGTGCTCATATCACCAGTTAGCTGCCAACTATCTCATAAAGAGGTCATGTGTAATGTGTGGAGACATTTTCCATAACCCTTGAACTTTATAAGCTACCTTTTAGGACTAGTTCATAAGTTTCATCACCTCCCCTTAGTTTAGGTCACACTACCACTACATATTTCTAAAAAAATTCGAATGGTGTTAATATTCCTACTTGGGGGAAAAGACTTCTTATAAGAACACATGTGTTGGTTCAAGGAATTTTTATTTTCCATTGATTAAAAACATATTCCGTAAGAGCTCTAACAACCCATATTTATGTCATCATTAGTCTAGAATCCGTGGTGAATGATACCTTGTGCTTAAAAAGTTGTAACGGTTTCAATATTCCAACTTGGAGGCCAATATGCTCTCAAGAGGTTTTTTTTTTCAAAGGCATCATTCTTGGCTTAAATTCCTATGATCTTCACTAAGAGAATAAGGCTTAGCTTCCTTCTTCCAACCATTCTTATAATGGCCTTAAGAAACATATTTAGTGCTCAAAGCTTCATAATATTTCTAATATCTCAACTTAGAATATCATTATACCCGTGGGAGATGTGATCGATTAGCTTAAATTGTTGCTCATAACCCTAAATGATTCAAAATTTTCTTTTTGGCCTAATTATTAGGATTCCTTCCCCATCCACATCAAGGGCATGTAGACCCATACTTGGTTCTCAAAATCCTCGTAAGTTAATATATATCCTCAAGCAAATGCCAACGATAGCTTTAGGAGGTCACTTGTTTTGGTTTAAGGTGTTGTTCTTGGCCTTTTATGCTTATAAGATTCCATTAATATATAATGCATGACATTATTCCTTATAACATATAAAGAACCCTAAGTGTCATACCTATTGTTCAATAACTTGTAATTCCATTGATATCCAACTTAGAGGTGAAGGATATCCTTTGTAGGTCATGCGTGGTGGTTCAAAGAATCATTCTAGTATGTGCATGAATATAATTTTAATTGAAGGTATAATCCATGAGGTTAATCCATTGAACATGTCAAGATCCTCAAAACCCGTTTCTAGTACTCAAAACCTGCTAATTGCATTAATATTCCGACTCATAACCCAAGGATACCAAATTAGATAGCTTTTGTTGTGGTTTGAGGTATCTTTATTTAACCTATATTGATATAATATTTCATTAGAACATGAGGCCTAGGCCTAATCCCTTGACCATGTATAGATATTGAGCCCATATCATTATGCTAAGGCAATGATTCCTTTGATAGGTCATGTGTGGTGGTCTGAGGTTTTTGCATCTTTATAAGCCTTAAAGTCCTAAAATATTTATTTAGTTCCTAAGACTTTGGTTTCTTCCCTCAACCATGATAAGGTCCCATAGACCCATCCTTGGTGATGGAAACATCCTAATGGTATGGATATCCACACAAAAATGCTAAAAATACCAACCACAGTGAATTAGTGGTGGTTTTTTCATTGTTGTCTTAGAATGCTTGGGATAATGATTCATGTAAAAATGACTAAGGTATGAGTTCCCACTCTCAACCATCTCTAAGGCCTTGAGATCCATAAGTAGCACCCAAATCTCATATTTATGTTGATATCCATTAAACAATTTAATGAATAATATAATAAGATTTATAAAAAATAAAAAATTCAATGAAACAATGCAATTTCAATATAAATCATTTTGCCCCTCATCTTTATAATCTTATTAAATTAAAATTGATTATTTTTAATCATCTTTCAATAATCAATATATAATGATGGTTTGTTTATCTCCTTGAAGTAATAATAATATACTTTGTAAATAATCAAATATTGATATTTAAATTATTAATATTTATGTAATTTTGTGGTAAGTATTTATTTCTTTGAATAATAAATAATAAAAACTCATTTATTTACAAATTAATTCTTTGTAATTGTGTTGTGCATATGGTGAAAATCCTCATAATTAATTTTGATAATTTATGTTTTGTAATAATATAAAAATTTAATTTAATTGGATTATATATTAGTATAAATCCATTTTAACTCAAATCTATCAAGCACCAAGAGGGATCCAATTTCTTGAGATGCATTTTTTTTCAATCACAAATTTTTTACATGTCTAGAGATGTGATCCCTATATGTGCTTGATAGATCAATGTTTAAGATTCATCTATGTTTTTTTTTATGATTCAAAATAGATTTTTTTAATAACTTTTTATTTAATTTAATTTATATTTGTAATTGTGTTCTGCATATGGTGAAAATCCCATAATTAATTTTTATAATTTATATATTTTTAATAGTATAAAAAATAATAATTTAATTGGATTATGTATTAGTATAGATCCATTTTAACCAAGATTTATCGAGCACAAAGAAGGATCGAGTTTCTTGAGATGTATTTTTTTCAATCATAAATCTTTTACACCTCTAGAAATGTGATCCCTATAGATCCATGTTTAAGATTCATCTATCCTTTTTTTTTATGATCCAACATAGATTTTTTTTAACTTTTTATTTAGTTTTAAATTTATATTATATGAGCCTACTTTACATTAGGTCTCAATGTGGTAAATTAAGGATTAGCACACCTTTATTATCGTTCCCAACATAGTATACACCATTTCCCTTAACATATACAATGATACATGACAATTTCAATAACAATAACAAAATATTACCACATAAAATAAGTGGTGCTAATACCACCACTTTATTACAACATCATAAAAGGGATGCTAATTAAGGAAATTTTAAAGGGATGCTAATTAAGGAAATTTTAAGGATTAATAATTTTTTAAGGTGAAATAAATGTGGCTAATCTTTCTAATTCATAAATAAAAATATTGAATTTCTAAGAATTTAGACAAACCATTGTTAAAAAGAATGAAATTTAACAAATTATTCTTTGAAATAAAATAGAAAAATAACCTATAGTTTGAATTTTACGCCAAAATTTTTCCATAATATTACTTTATAGAGCTCCAAAACCTTTACTTACATATGAGGAAATTTAACATAGCTAATGAGTCCATGTATTATGTTTTCTCTATCTTTTAAGCATTTGGAAAACTCCAAAGATTTGTTTTTTTTTTCAGTCCTGTTTGTCTTCCTTTATTTGATCCCATTCATACATTTGCTATCCCAACCTTTGAGGTGAGTTCGCTAGTTTAGATGGAAATATTAACTAAACCATAAAACTCTAAACATAGAAGTCATAACCTTGTATATATATAAAAGAAGATAAGGTGTTTTTTTATTATGATAAAATCCATAATATTATGTGTAGAAATTTGGCATAGCTAATGATTCCATGAATAGTGTTTTCTCTATTTTATTAGCATTTGGAGCAAGCACCTCCAAAGATTTTATTTTTATTTCAGTCAACTTCCCAAGTTAGGTCATTAGTTTTGATGGGAATCTTAACTAGACCATAAAACGCAAGACATAGAAGCAATAGCCTTAACAAGTTAGTTTTATATATATATAAAGTTGTTTTCTTGTATTATGATACAATCGATAATACTATGTGTGCACACCCTTGTTAGGTGTTTTTTTATATTATAATACAATCAATAATACTATGAACAAAAACTATTGATATAATTGGCTAACAAAAATGTAATTATTTCTCATTTACTATGTATGCTATATGAGTTTTTATATTGAAGATCATGTTATTAAAAAAATTATTACATATATAATTTATGTTCAAATAAACAATATATGAATTATTTTTTTCAATAATGAAAAGATTACTTTATATTATATTAAAGTTGTATTAGATTTACATAATGTCTATGTCTGTAAATAGATAAAATCTCCATATTGTTTAGCTTATGCCCAAATTACGACCAAAATGATCACTAATAGTAGGAATCGTGAATATAAATTTACCATCTAAACAAAAAACCCGGATTTTATCATCAGACTATTCTTAGTATTGTCCGGGATAGCAGAAAAACTAAATGAACAAGTCCATATGACCTATTTGAGAGCTTGAGCCTGTAGAAGTTATGAAAAAACTAAGCCTACCATCCATCACACCAATATCTCGGTTATAGAGGGCGTCAACTTCAACATTCAATTCTATGTAGATATGATTGAAAGATAGGAAGGTAAAATCATTCATCACACACCTGGTGTTGTTTAACCAATGTTAAAGCTCCCAAGGATAACACTAAAGCATCCCCCAGTGCCCAATTTATGATGACTTGAGAGTCACCCAAAACCTGTAGATTCTATATACCCCAAGTTTTAGCACAAGTGAGTAAACACCACAATCCCGCCACTTCAGCGTGAGTATTTGTTCCAATGCATGCCTTTGTCCAGCCTTTAAATAAATCACCACTGGCAGGCTGGATGACAAACCCCGCTCTGCAAGCTCCCTTTGATGCAGCCCCATCAAAGAAATGATCGGGTGCTCCTATACAAGAGCTGGAAATTTGCAAATTATTCTTGTTTTGCCAATATTCACCCTATTCTACTACATGAAATTTGATAAAATCCTCAAATATATGGTCTCATCTTTCTGCTGAAAATTTGAGAATTTGGAAGCATTTCTTGTATTCCATACTTCCCAAAACACAAATATCGGGAGATAACCAACATGAGACTTCCTGTTGTGCCAAGGGTGTCATTTACCTCCTATTTTATATTGTTGTAAACGACACCCTTGGGAGGTAACAGGTAGTGATTCAAAGTGTTGTTATTTATGTGTATTCCTATGATATTAATTTATATGCTAAGGCTCATGTTCCTCTGTTAACCATGTCATGTCCAGGAATCCACAACCCATCATTGGTGCTCATATCACCAGTTAGCTACCAACTATCTCATAAAGAGGTCATGTGTGATGTGTGGAGACATTTTTCATAACCCTTGAACTTTATAAGCTACCTTTTAGGACTAGTTCATAAGTTTCATCACCTCACCTTAGTTTAGGTCACACTACCACTACATATTTCTCAAAAAATTCGAATGGTGTTAATATTCCTACTTGGGGGAAAAGACTTCTTATAAGAACACATGTGTTGGTTCAAGGAATTTTTATTTTCCATTGATTAAAAACATATTTCCTAAGAGCTCTAACAACCCATGTATTTATGTCATCATTAGTATAGAATCCGTGGTGAATGATAACTTGTGATTGAAAAGTTGTAATGGTTTCAATATTCCAACTTGGAGGCCAATATGCCCTCAAGAGGTTTTTTTTTTCAAAGGCATCATTCTTGGCTTAAATTCCTATGATCTTCACTAAGAGCATAAGGCTTAGCTTCCTTCTTCCAACCATTCTTATAATGGCCTTAAGAAACATATCTAGTGCTCAAAGCTTCATAATATTTCTAATATCTCAACTTAGAATATCATTATACCCGTGGGAGATGTGATCGAGTTGCTTAAATTGTTGCTCATAACCCTAAATGATTCAAAATTTTCTTTTCGGCCTAATTATTAGGATTCCTTCCCCATCCACATCAAGGGCATGTAGACCCATACTTGGTTCTCAAAATCCTCGTAAGTTAATATATATCCTCAAGCAAATGCCAACGATAGCCTTAGGAGGTCACTTGTTTTGGTTTAAGGTGTTGTTCTTGGCCTTTTATGCTGATAAGATTCCATTAATATATAATGCGTAACATTATTCCTTATAACATATCAAGAACCCTAAGTGTCATACCTATTGTTCAATACCTTGTAATTCCATTGATATCCAACTTAGAGGTGAAGGATATCCTTTGTAGGTCATGTGTGGTGGTTCAAAGAATCATTCTAGTATGTGCATGAATATAATTTTAATTGAAGGTATAATCCATGAGGTTAATCCATTGAACATGTCAAGATCCTAAAAACCCATTTCTAGTACTCAAAACTTGCTAATTGCATTAATATTTCGACTCATAACCCAAGGATACCAAATTAGATAGCTTTTGTTGTGGTTTGAGGTATCTTTATTTAACCTATATTGATATAATATTTCATTAGAACATGAGGCCTAGGCCTAATCCCTTGACCATGTATAGATATTAAGCCCATACCTAGTCCTAAAACCCTTCGATGTCCCCCATATCATTATGCTAAGGCAATGATTCCTTCGATAGGTCATGTGTGGTGGTCTGAGGTTTATGCATCTTTATAAGCCTTAGAGTCCTAAAATATTTATTTAGTTCCTAAGACTTTGGTTTCTTCCCACAACCATGGTAAGGTCCCATAGACCCATCCTTGGTGATGGAAACATCCTAATGGTATGGATATCCACACAAAAATGCTAAAAATACCAACCACAGTGAATTAGTGGTGGTTTTTTCATTGTTGTCTTAGAATGCTTGGGATAATGATTCATGTAAAAATGACTAAGGTATGAGTTCCCACTCTCAACCATCTCTAAGGCCTTGAGATCCATAAGTAGCACCCAAATCTCCTATTTATGTTGATATCCATTAAATATTTTAATGAATAATATAATAAGATTTATAAAAATAAAAAATTCAATGAAACAATGCAATTTCAATCTAAATCATTTTTTCCCTCATTTTTATAATCTGATTAAATTAAAATTGATTATTTTTAATCATCTTTCAATAATCAATATATAATGATGGTTTGTTTATCTACGTGAAGTAATAATAATATACTTTGTAAATAATCAAATTTTGATATTTAAATTATTAATATTTATGTAATTTTGTGGTAAGTATTTATTTCTTTGAATAATAAAAAATAAAAAATCATTTATTTACAAATTAATTCTTTGTAATTGTGTTGTGTATATGGTGAAAATCCTCATAATTAATTTTGATAATTTATGTTTTGTAATAATATAAAAATTTAATTTAATTGGATTATATATTAGTATAAATCTATTTTAACTCAGAACTATCAAGCACCAAGAGGATCCAATTTCTTGAGATGCATTTTTTTTCAATCATAAATTTTTTACATGTCTAGAAATGTGATCCCTATATGTGCTTCATAAATCAATGTTTAAGATTCATCTATGTTTTTTTTTTATGATTCAACATAGATTTTTTTAATAACTTTTTATTTAATTTAATTTATATTTGTAATTGTGTTCTGCATATGGTGAAAATCCCCATAATTAATTTTTATAATTTTTATATTTTTAATAATATAAAAAAATAATTTAATTGGATTATGTATTAGTATAGATCCATTTTAACCAAGATTTATCGAGAACAAAGAGGGATCCAGTTTCTTGAGATGTGTTGTTTTCAATCATAAATCTTTTACACCTCTAGAAATGTGATCCCTATAAGTTCTTCATAGATCCATGTTTAAGATTCATCTATCCTTTTTTATGATCCAACATAGATTTTTTTTTAAACTTTTTATTTAGTTTTAAATTTATATTATATGAACCTACTTTACATTAGGTCTCAATGTGGTAAATTAAGGGTTAGCACACCTTTATTATAGTTCCCAACATAGCATACACCATTTCCCTTAACATATACAATGACACATGACAATTTCAATAAGAATAACAAAATATTACCACATAAAATAAGTGGTGCTAATACCACCACTTTATTACAACATCATAAAAGGAATGCTAATTAAGGAAATTTTAAGGATTAATAATTTTTTTAAAGTGAAATAAGTGTGGCTAATCTTTCTAATTCATAAATAAAAATATTGAATTTCTAAGAATTTAGACAAATCATTGTTAAAAAGAATGGAATTTAACAAATTATTCTTTGAAAAAAAATAGAAAAATAACCTATAGTTTAAATTTTACGCCAAAATTATTCCATAATATTACTTTATAGAGCTCCAAACCCTTTACTTACTGTTGAGGCCTGGAAATTCGCAGGCGGCAACAGTAAGGGATTCTCCCCAATCAGCGTTCCCAACTAGCCCGCTGACTGTTTGGTATAGGGAATCCGTCCGGTTTGCAGTCCGGCTACCGTAGGTCAAAGTAACAAACACAGGCTTTACCGGTTGCGTCCCAGCCCACCGAGTTTTTGTATTTTGACTTAAATGAATGATATGCACGTGCCTAACTAAATGCAGGCTGGTCTAAATGCGGGGAGCGATCACAAAGTGATGCGCAGGTTCTTACCTCTCGTCTTGTGCTCACAAGCAACCAAACCAGATACTAATAGAAATAACTAACTACCTAAACTATCCCTAGGGAGCGAGGCTATCATCTTGACTGAGCAATACATTATCACACACAGTAAGAAGAATCATAGATAGCTGATGCTTCTCTCACAGCACATGAAAGCTTACAAATATTCAAATAACCAGATAGCTGATCATTCTATAACAACACTTATAGCTCTTAGTGAAATTGCATCCCAGAAACTACTGAAAAAATAGTTAACAAGAACGTAGGTTCAAAACATCAACTATTCTTACAGCAAATGAAACACAGCTGAAAACAAAATAGTTCATCTTCAACATTATTCAACGAATGCTTCGGTACATTCCACTTCTTTACTCTTTCCAGCAGACAAAATTGCAGTTCTCTTTGCAAAACGAAATAGTTCCTCTTACAAGCCAACGATTACAAAATTTTCTCAGGAAAAAGCCCCTTTTTCCTCAGGCTTCCCGTTATTTAAACTACAAATCCTATCTCCTGGGCTGCCCTCGGCGTGTGACCTTTCAGCGTCCCTCCACGATTCAGTTGCTTTTCTGGTCGTTTCGCCTTCCCCATCATTTCCACAGGCGTTTATTTTCTGACAGTAACTGCTAAAAATGCCCCACCGGTGCCTCTATCATTCGTTTATGTTGTCCTTTTCTGCGCGGCGCTTTGCTTCAGTGATTCATGGGATGATTTCTGCATACAAACTTGGTGCATTATCCACTAAATTAAGACATTAGGCATCAATAATGTTTTAATTATAATGATACATCCACAACGAGCTAGCCTGGTTCATCCGGGTGAGGGGAAATGCGTAGGCTCGGGACGGCAACAAATAGGTAAATCGGCAGTCAGGCGATACACGGATCGGATGGGACAAGGCTTCTGCACCGGATGGGAGAAGGCTCCAGGAGCCGCAATGGCGGAGGAGCGTAAGAAACGGGCGAGTGGCAACGCATGCGACCCAGGAAATCGAACGGCGGAGAGGAGTGGGTCGGCGGATAAAATGCTCCGTCACCCGCAACGGTGGACGGGCTGCAGGTCAGAGACATGCGACGAGGGAGAAGAAAGTTCAGGTGAGGGACGACTAGTCGGACGTCGGATGAAACTCGTGTCGGCGGCTGACTTCATCTCCCCAGCCGCAACGTCGGGTAAGAAGAAACTCATGGGAAGTGATTTGAACAACCACGAATCGGGCGTCAGATGACACTTCAATCGGGCAGAAACTTTGGTCTAGGAGCCGCAACGACGGGTGAGATAGGACTCAACTTCTTCCAAAAGAGGCCCGATCCAAAGAGAAAAACTAACAGCGCTAAGGCCCAATTACGGTCAAAACATCAATTTTCTTCGTTAAGGCAAAAATTTCAAACTCTATGGGTACTAGAACAAACCACGTGACTCGAGCTGACTGAACGAAGCAAGTACGAAGGTGGTAAATCAACTTCAAACGCAAAGATATGCTCAAAGGCGCCAAGCTTTCATCAATCGATCCAAATAAACAATGAAGAGGAGGGGTCCCAGAGTTTAAGTGAAAAAACTAAAATCGGGGAGAAAGGTTGCGGCAACAACAACTGGCGATTTCCTGGTGAACCTAGATCTCTGGGTGATTTTTTTTTTCTTGAATAGCAGACTGTCCTACAACAAATGTATCCAGTGAAATTTTCCAGCTATACAGATTTCTCAATAATAGAAGTGTGTACCTTGATCATTGATATCAGTCCAATTTGGACGATGAAAGTCAAAAATCTAGAGTCCGGATAACTCTGCTGAGGCCAAAATATGAGTTCATTATTAATTAATTTTTTTTTTTAGGTAGCTGGTAACATTGGACACCACAGGATTGTAGCAGGTGATGAACAGAAAGGTTCATTTGTTCCTCATTCCCATGTCGTCCTAGCAACTTTTGTGCTTTTCAGATTTTGTCCTCTTTTAATGAGAGTCTTCATGCATGCCTTTCTTACTGAATTTTCATTCAGGATCCTCTATCCCATAGTGCCCTTTTGTGTGAGTGATGTGTCTAAGGCTTCAGCTCACGGACGGAGAGGATCATTGGCATATTAGTACTTTATGACCTGGATTTAGCTTTGGAGCATGATGCTTTTATAGGAATTCTGACTCTTATCTGCCTTCTGGCATTTATTTCCTGGCATGGGATCATTTAGATTTAACATCCTGTTCAGCTTTCTCTTCTCCATGGGTCCCCTGTCATTTCCCCCCTAGATTACAAGTGTAAAGTGCGCGGAGCCTCAGCATAGTATTCTGGACTTTCGAATCTGATTGACCCTACAGGCGGTTAGGCAGGACTTCAATGCACACAAAGATTTCGAGAAACTGTTTGGTGGAAGGAATTCACATGGAGACCCACAGTATAACTTTTCAAAAAATGTTTACCATTTCCAGAAATTTGGAGTTCCCCACATAACCACGAGTCAACCACCTTTATTGAAAACAAAACTCAGAAAACAAAAGAAAGTATAACTCAACACAATTTATTTATGTACAAGTCAGAAAGCTCGAAAACAACTTACGAAAAATAAGGTTTGAGAACCAGACCATTAACTGGCAGGTTCTCCTCCCATCCCTGTAAATCCTGTAACATATAGGTAGCAGGGCCAAGTTTAGCAGTGATTTGAAAAGGACCTACCCATAACTGTTGGAACTTAGTGTGCTTCCCTTTCTCATCATGGGGATGATCCCATTTGAGAACAAGGTCTCATACTTCCAAGTCCCCTTTTCCGGCTTTATGTTTGTCAAACCATCTTTTCACTACCTCCTGCTGCTGTTGGAAACGTTCTCTAGCTCTGGATCTGGCCTCTTCTGCTTTCAGAAGATTGTATATTCTTACTTGGAGAACTTCATCATCCGACCCCCTAGACTCCTGAGCTAGTATGGAAGATGGGAGCATGATGTTGGGGGGCAAGATGGCCTCCTTTTCGTAAACCAGGGTGAAGGGTGACGCTCCTAAAGCAGACTTAGGGGTAACTCTATCAGCCCACAGGGCATTGGGTAAGTCTGAGTGCCAACTTCGCTGGTTTTCTATGACGGTCTTCTTCAGGATTCTAATGAGGTTTTTATTGGAGGATTCCGCCAGGCCATTCCCTTGAGGATAGTAGTTAGCAGAGTAATGCAATTTTATTCCTTTTTCATGAGAAAATGCGGTCAATTTAATTGATGAAAAATATTTAGCATTATCAAAAACTAACGAACTTGGAACCCCAAACCTAGTCATGATGTGGTCTTGTAGAAAACTGATGACTTCGTCCTCGTTTACTTTGCGCAAGGGGACAGCTTCGACCTAG
>LPNX010502743.1:125725-171114 GCA_001517045.1 Pseudotsuga menziesii | reverse complement strand
GGAGAATGTGGAGGTGAAACAACAGGGGTGGGAGGATGTGAACCAACAGGGGAGTGAACAGGAGAGCTGTAAGGAGTGTCTGGGCCTACTTGGTTCAAAGGAAATTCAATCTCTTGTAAAGCAGTCTCCACCAGCTCTTGCCAGTCTCCAACCAACACCGAATCTTCTATTATAGGGCGATCTTTCTTCTTGTACTCTCTTTTAGGCAACTCGGGGATAATTGGCAACCCTCCGATCTTCTTTACGTAAGCACGGGTATGTCTTCTTAGATCATTTAAAATTTCATTGCAAACAGGATATAAATGTTCTCTGTTTTCTTCTTCTGGAATTGGATTTAGTGGTCCACTACTTTCAGAACTGTAACCAGCGGAATAATCTCTGTAAAACGGATTTCCTCGGCCAGCCATGCACTGGCGGCCCTCCTTCTAGTGCCAAAACTGTTGAGGCCTGGAAATTCGCAGGCGGCAACAGTAAGGGATTCTCCCCAATCAGCGTTCCCAACTAGCCCGCTGACTGTTTGGTATAGGGAATCCGTCCGGTTTGCGGTCCGGCTACCGTAGGTCAAAGTAACAAACACAGGCTTTACCGGTTGAGGCCCGGCCCACCGAGTTTTTGTATTTTGACTTAAATGAATGATATGCACGTGCCTAACTAAATGCAGGCTGGTCTAAATGCGGGGAGCGGTCACAAAGTGATGCGCAGGTTCTTACCTCTCGTCTTGTGCTCACAAGCAACCAAACCAGATACTAACAGAAATAACTAACTACCTAAACTATCCCTAGGGAGCGAGGCTATCATCTTGACTAAGCAATACATTATCACACACAGTAAGAAAAATCACAGATAGCTGATGCTTCTCTCACAGCACATGAAAGCTTACAAATATTCAAATAACCAGATAGCTGATCATTCTATAACAACACTTATAGCTCTTAGTGAAATTGCATCCCAGAAACTACTGAAAAAATAGTTAACAAGAACGTAGGTTCAAAACATCAACTATTCTTACAGCAAATGAAACACAGCTGAAAACAAAATAGTTCATCTTCAACATTATTCATCGAATGCTTCGGTACATTCCACTTCTTTACTCTTTCCAGCAGACAAAATTGCAGTTCTCTTTGCAAAACTAAATAGTTCCTATTACAAGCCAACGATTACAAAATTTTCTCAGGAAAAAGCCCCTTTTTCCTCAGGCTTCCCGTTATTTAAACTACAAATCCTGTCTCCTGGGCTGCCCTCGGCGTGTGACCTTTCAGCGTCCCTCCACGATTCAGTTGCTTTTCTGGTCGTTTCGCCTTCCCCGTCATTTCCACAGGCGTTTATTTTCTGACAGTAACTGCTAAAAATGCCCCACCGGCGCCTCTATCATTCGTTTATGTTGTCCTTTTCTGCGCGGCGCTTTGCTTCAGTGATTCATGGGATGATTTCTGCATACAAACTTGGTGCATTATCCACTAAATTAAGACATTAGGCATCAATATTTTTTTAATTATAATGATACATCCACAACGAGCTAGCCTGGTTCATCTGGGTGAGGGGAAATGCATAGGCTCGGGACGGCAACAAATAGGTAAATCGGCAGTCAGGAGATACACGGATCGGATGGGACAAGGCTTCTGTACCGGATGGGAGAAGGCTCCAGGAGCCGCAATGGCGGAGGAGCGTAAGAAACGGGCGAGTGGCAACGCATGCGACCCAGGAAATCGGACGGCGGAGAGGAGTGGGTCGGCGGATAAAATGCTCCGTCACCCGCAACGGCGGATGGGCTGCAGGTCAGAGACATGCGACGAGGGAGAAGAAAGTTCAGGTGAGGGACGACTAGTCGGACGTCGGATGAAACTCGTGTCGGCGGCTGACTTCATCTCCCCAGCCGCAACATCGGGTGAGAAGAAACTCGTGGGAAGCGATTTGAACAACCACGAATTGGGCGTCGGATGACACTTCAATCGGGCGGAAACTTTGGTCTAGGAGCCGCAACGGCGGGTGAGATAGGACTCAACTTCTTCCAAAAGAGGCCCGATCCAAAGAGAAAAACTAACAGCGCTAAGGCCCAATTACGGTCAAAACATCAATTTTCTTCGTTAAGGCAAAAATTTCAAACTCTACGGGTACTAGAACAAACCACGTGACTCGAGCTGACTAAACGAAGCAAGCACGAAGGTGGGCAATCAACTTCAAACGCAAAGATATGCTCAAAGGCGCCAAGCTTTCATCAATCGATCCAAATAAACAATGAAGAGGAGGGGTCCCAGAGTTTATGTGAAAAAACTAAAATTGGGGAGAAAGGTTGCGGCAGCAACACTTACATATGAGGAAATTTAACATAGCTAATGAGTCCATGTATCATGTTTTCTCTATCTTATAAGCATTTGGAAAACACACCTCCAAAGATTTGTTTTTTTTTTTTTCAATTCTGTTTGTCTTCCTTTATTCGATCCCATTCATACATTTGCTATCCCAACCTCTAAGGTGAGGTCACTAGTTTAGATGGAAATCTTAACTAAACCATAAAACTCTAAACATTGAAGTCATAACCTTATATATATATAAAAGAAGATAAGGTTTTTTTTGTTATGATAAAATCCATAATATTATGTGTAGAAATTTGGCATAGCTAATGATTCCATGAATAGTGTTTTCTCTATTTTATTAGCATCTAGAGCAAGCACCTCCAAAGATTTTATTTTTATTTCAGTCAACTTCTCAAGTTAGGTCATTAGTTTTTATGGGAATCTTAACTAGACCATAAAATGCAAGACATAGAAGCAATAGCCTTAATAAGTTTTATATATATATATATAAAGTTGTTTTCTTGTATTATGATACAATCGATAATACTATGTGTGCACACCCTTGTTAGGTGTTTTTTATATTATAATACAATTAATAATACTATGAACAAAAACTATTGATATAATTGGCTGACAAAAATGTAATTATTTCTCCTTTACTATGTATGCTATATGAGTTTTTATATTGAAGATCATGCTATTAAAAAAAATTGTTACATATATAATTTATGAAAATAAACAATATATGAATTTTTTTTTCAATAATGAAATGATTACTTTATATTATATTAAAGTTGTATTAGATTTACATAATGTCTATGTCTGTAAATAGATAAAATCTTTATATTGTTTATCTTATGCCCAAATTACGATCAAAATGATCACTAATAGTAGGAATTGTGAATATAAGTTTACCATCTAAACAAAAAACTCGGCTTTTATCATCAAACTATTCTTAGTATTGTCTGGGATAGCAAAAAAACTAAATGAACAAGTCCATATGACCTATTCGAGAGCTCAAGCCTGCAGAAGTTATGAAAAAACTAAGCCTACCATCCATCACCCCAATATCTCGCTTATAGAGGGCGTCAGCTTCAACATTCAATTCTATGTAGATATGATTGAAATATAGGAAGGTAAAATCATCCATCAAACACCTGGTGTTGTTTAACCAATGTTGAAGCTCCCAAGGATAACACTAAACCATCCCCCAGTGCCCAATTTATGATGACTTGAGAGTCACCCAAAACCTGAAGATTCTATATACCCCAAGTTTTAGCACAAGTGAGTAAACACCACAAGCCCACCACTTCAGCGTGAGTATTTGTTCCAATGCATGCCTTTGTCCAGCCTTTAAATAAATCACCACTCGCAGACTGGATGACAAACCCTGCTCCGCAAGCTCCCTTTGATGCAACCCCATCAAAGAAACGATCGGGTGCTCCTATACAAGAGCTGGAAATTTGCAAATTATTCTTGTTTTGCCAATATTCACCCTATTCTACTCAATGAAATTTGATAAAATCCTCAAATATATGGTCTCATCTTTCTACTGAAAATTTGAGAATTTGGAAGCACTTCTTGTATTCCATACTTCCCAAAACACAAATATCGGGAGATAACCAACATGAGACTTCCTGTTGTGCCATTTCCACAAATTTTCCTTGATCGAAACAACCTCCCATATATGATGCAGCTTAAATAAATTCATCAATAGGTGCCATATGTCCTGGAAGAAAATACTGTCGCTAAACAAATGCGTGCCATTTTTAGCTTGTTGTTGGCACAAATAGCATTTATCGGGTCCCACGAATACTCTGCTTTGTAAAGCATCCCACGTCAATATTTATTTTTCAAACACAGCCAGGAGAATAGTTTACCTTTTAATGGGGCCAACCCTTTCCATACCCAAAGCATCCACCAGTCTATCTCGATATTACAACTATGCATGATCACAGACCGATATTCTAACCTCGTAGAAATATGACCATCTCTTGCATTGAAGGCCCATACTAGTTTGTCTGAATTTGGACTGAGAGAGATATTCCCATGATACATACCAGCAATATAACGGTCCCATTCCTCGGCCAATCCACTCCCTAGGCCCAATACCTTAGCATCTGCCCAAATGGGATTACCCAGTAGCCAGTTGATGTCTTTTAGCACCTGTATGTTCTTCCTATGAAGTTCCTGCAGTAGGTTCTGGGAGAGCAAATAGTTATCTCCCAATCCACAGATAAGGTCAATCCCCACATAGACTTGTGATCCCCTTCCAACCTGCCAACTCAAATCGTTTGAAATAATGGGGAGACTATTAACCAAGAATTTTCATATGGTCAAGCCAGTAGTCTTCACCATTTTTTGATCTCGCAACCAGTAGATAAGATTCGGTCCTTTGAAATATTTGGACAAGATAATTTTTCTTTGGAGTCTATTACTAGATAAGCATATCCATAAAGACTTGGCACATAAAGAGGAGTTGAATAGAACAAGATGTTTCATCCCCCATCCTTTAAGATCACGGGGCAGAGATAATCTTTCCTAGGAAGACAAGTGAAACTTTCCAACCTCTGACCTGCCATCCCATAGTAAGTGGAATATCTTGGCTCTAATTCTGGAGAGAATCGATGATGAAATGGAGAAGAGTGACATCCACTGAAACTGGGATGCCCTGTAGAACAGAACAGACCAGAATAATTCTGCCCCCCAGAGAGAGCCAATGGAAGGACAAGTTGTTCACTTTACAACTGATACATTTAACAACCCACTCCCAATCTCTCGGTCTATATCCATTGGGTTTTAAAAAGAAACCTAGGTACTTTAACCCTTCATCAAGATTGGTTGATTAATAAGGAAATAGATTGAGCATAGATTTATTCAAGCACTGGTCCTTGCAAGCTAGTAAAAGAAACAAATTTTTTCCACTAATCTCTAAGCCTGAGGATTTACAAAAATTCATCAAAATAATTTGTAAGTGGTGCCACTTAGCCAGGGATCCACCTCCAATAATAAAAACATCGTCAACGAATAATAGGTGTCAGATGGAAAACCCCCTTGAAACCTTTAGGCCAGTGAGCTTTGATTTCTCCCTTGCTTGTCTGATGAACAGACTGAGTCCTTCAATCGCTAAGATGAACAGATAAGGATAGACCGGGAATCCATGTCAAATATCCCTACTGCCTTTTAATGAGGGAGATGGCACGCCATTGATCAAAACAGAAAAACTAGTTGTGGACACACGGCTCTTATCCAATCAACAATGTCATGAGTTAAATCGATTTGAACAAGAATTAATCTAAGTTAAGGCCAGTCTACTTTATCATAAGCCTTCAATAAATCGAGGTAAGAAAAAATGAAGTATTTTTTTCAAATTTAAAATAATGTAAGCACTCCTAAACAACCCCTATAGCATCTATGATTTGCCTATCAGGCAGGAAAGAAAATTGTTCCTCTGAGATGAAGTTACCCAGATAAGGCTTCAATCTTTTCTTTATAATATTGGATACAATATTAGAAAGTAAATTACACAGGGCAATAGGCCGAAAATCATTAAAGGAGTCAGGACATTCCTTCTTGGGAATTAGGGTCAGATAAGTAGAGTTAAGGGTCTCACTGGTTTTCTTTTGTCTCTGAGTTTCTTCCACTGCTTCCGTGATCTCATCCCCAAGAAGGTCAAATAAATTCCAGTAGAACTTTGAAGCGAATAATTATTCTCTTACACGAATAATATTATCAAAAGACTTGGAATATTAAATAAGCCATAATAATATATAAATTAATGATAGAATAGATATGATGATAGATTACAAAGTGAGTGTCATATATATATTAATCGTAAAGGCACTTTGGATACTATCCATGAAAGGATGTGTCATTTTAGAATTGTTTACTAATAACTATTTATTAATTATTAATTATTAATATCAATATGTATTAATATTAATAATTAATATTGATATTTAATAGTTATTATTAATTATATAATAATTATTTAGTGATTATTTATTATATATATTTTTGTTCATTACATTGCCTCTCCCTTAGAATTGCTGTGTCCTCAAAGCACAATTATGGAAGACTTTATCCCTTGTTCTAGCTTGTAACGCTTTCTCATGACATTGTGTGTTGGTAGTTGCAACATTTGACGAAATAATACGATACTTTCTTTTAAACATTGTGTGGAAATGTTGCGTCAGTTGTGAATTCATCCATCCAAGATATACCCTTAACGGAATTATTTGTGGATCGATTGTCGAGATTTGTCGATTTTGTCTTTGCTCTTTGTAGGAATAATAATGACTCTTGTGATTCGGATCGTGATAAGGAACTTGAATTGCCTGTGAAGTGTTTACTAGAACTTCAACTTTTGGTGCTTCTAACGATTTTTATAATTGTTTTTCAGAACCATTTTCTGTTGATGCTTGTAGTGATGTGACAATAAGATTGTTCTTTTTAACTTTGATGAGATTTGCATTGCTTCCATTTTCTGATGTTTGAATTTGAGACTTTGATGACTTCTCTATTGCTTTAGTCATCGTTTCTGCTTTAATTTGATGTTGGTTGTATCAACTTCTGTGATTTGGGTGATGATAAGGTATTCAAGACGTTTGTGGAACCCATGTAGAAACTTTAATTTTTTTTATTCTTGTGATTTACTAATTGATAATAAATCTAAGGATTTTTTTAACTTCTCATTTTTTTATTTTTTTATTTGTTCAATCAACCCTTGATTCAAAAATTTTAAGCGAGAATTTTCTTCAATTTTTTGTAATAGTTTCTTATTGAAATCATTTTTGGAGATCCACTTCCTTTCGGTGGAATTCCTCTTGGCTTTGCTCTTGCGATCTGTTTTCCCTTTTTAATTTCTTAATCTGTGTAATCAAGCCTTGACTTTGATTCTTCAAACGAGTAATTTCTTCATCCTTACTAGCGACAATTTTTTCAACTTCTTTCAGCTTATTTTGTTCTAACTTCTGATTACCATGTGAAATCATCTCTGATATATCCTAGAATTCTTCAAATGTTGGAGGTTCTATTTCTGACTTCATTGTAATATCTTAAAATGTGATTCTCTTTCGCTTATAGGAAAATGTCAAAAACTTCTTTTTGGCATTTAAGATGAAAGTCCCCAATGTTTTTATCCAAGGTAAACCCAAAATTATGTCACCATCAAAGCTCCATAAGGAACTAACAACGAATTTCGATGTGACCATATAATCTCCAACACTCAGTTGTAAGCCACTTATTTTAGTTCGTTTTTTGTCCAAAAAGTCTAGCTCTTCCCTTATATTTGACTCAGGAATCACTAAATGGTTAGCGAATTCAGTACTAATATAATTATTTCTTTCAACAGGTGCGATGGAAATTGTGATATCCTTTCCTGCAAGTGTCCCTTTAATTCTAAATAATATTGCAACATTTTTTGTAAGGTGATAGGAAAATTTTGCTTCTTTTCAATATTAAAATCCATATTCTTGAGTTTTCTTTGAAGTTTAATCAATATCTCCTTCTTTTTTTCCAATAGTTTGTAAAAATGTCAGTAGATTGGGTGGTTGGGAGGAATGAGTTTTACCTTCCCCACCTAAGTTCAAATCTCACTTGATTTTTGGTAGCAATTATTATGCACCTTTTTTATCTTTTTTTACCCTTAAGTTTTGTAAAATGTGAGTAGATTGGGTGGTTGGGAGGAATGAGTGTTGCATTCCCCACCTAAGTTCAAATCTCACTTGCTCTTTACTAGTAATTATTTTGCACTTTTATATTCAAACTCAAACTCACTTTAAGAAACCAGGTGTGGTTTCACTTTTACCTTCTCTCTCTCTCTTTCCTTTTACTTTTATCTTTTCTTTTTCTTAACTTTTTTTTTTCCTTTTTTCTTCTTTGTTTTATGTTTTTCTTTTTCTTTTGGACAATGTCCAATATTTTAGGGAAGCCCTAAAATAAGGCTATAAGCCAAAAATCAGACAAGGTCTAAGAATTAAGGCCAAAGGCCCAGATCAGCCAAACGAGGCTCTGATACCACTTGAAGCGAATAATTATTCACTTACACAAATAATATTACCAAAAGACTTGGAATATTAAATAAGCCATAATAATATATAAATTGATGATAGAATAGATATGATGATAGATTACAAAGTGAGTGCCATATATATATTAATCGTAAAGGCACTTTGGATACTATCCATGAAAGGATGCGTCATTTTTGAATTGTTTACTAATAACTATTTATTAATTATTAATATCAATACCTATTAATATTAATAATTAATATTGATATTTAAAAGTTATTATTAATTATATAATAATTATTTAGTGATTACTTATTATATGTATTTTTGTTCATTACAAACTCAACCGTCCAGTCATCGGGACCTGGGATCTTATCCCTTGCAAATTACTTTGGAGTGTTTTTGACCTCCTACATAGACATTGGTTGACCAAACTCGATACAATCTTCCACCTCAAAGTAGCGTGGAAAGTTTTGTATAGTGTTCAATTGTCCCGTCAAATTTAGCTTTTTAAGTTGTGAAAACAGAAATTTGAAGTCATCGGTTGCAACAGTTCTGATAGATTTATTATCTTCAATGATGATCCCATTATCAGTCCAAATATCCTAGACATAGTTAATCATACGTCTATAATTGGTGAAATTATGGAAAAAAAATGGAGTTATTGTCACCTGCCCTAAGCCAGATTGGTCGACTTTTTTGGTGAAGGCTCTCCTCCTTTCTCCGTATGAGATTTCCTCTAGTTGTTTCCAAAGCCTAAAGTCTCATTTTACGATCACAAGTGAAAAAAATGCCATCCACCGTATTAGAGAGGGATTGTATTTCAATCTCAGTTTCCCCAAATTCTTTAGCATCCTTGACTTTTAGTTGCTTTTCCCATTCTTGGATTTCAAATCTCAGTTTTTTCAACTTGTTAGTTAGCCCAAACATTACTGAGGAATAATGAACCTTAGAGAGAATTGTACACCTTTATTTGACAAAATCATAGAACCGATGGTTCTCAATCCAAACCGAGTTGAACTTAAAAGGGTATTTTACCAAACCCTCATCAAAATCCACCTGAAATATGACTTCCTTATGGTCATAGATCCCCAATGAATGTGACCAGGTTCTGAATTTACCAAAATCGTCACAAAGATCCTCTTCCAGGAGAAATCGATCCAGTCTTTTGGCAAGGCCTGCAATCCCACACATGTCGTTAGACCACGTAGGACCAAGAACATTAGGCACAATGTCCACTAGCTTCATCTCTTCCATATTGGTCCTAAAATAGTCAGAGAGTGGATCCTCATATTTTCCCGCCCCCCAAACTTCCTTCATCGAAAGTGTAAGGTTGAAATCCCCAGCCACAATGAGTGATCGATCATCAAGTAAACCGAACATGAAGATGGTATCCCAATATTCCTTCCTTTGGAAATAAGGACCATAAATTTTAAGTATCCTAAGAACCTTCAAATATCCCAAGATGCGACCTTCCACCATAATACTAGCAATAGAAATGAACGCCTTGAGATCAGCCATTAGTGGACTCCATGCTACCAGCATCCCACCCGAAATCCCACTAGAACCCCACACTAAAACATGCCAAGATGGTCTAAGTTTCAGAAAGTATTCACAAGATGAACTAGCATTAGTCATAGTCTCTTGCAATAAAATTACACGGGGCTTTAAATTATCTAAAAACCCCAAACAATTCCACTTAAAGTATCATCTTGTATGATCATCGAAGCTAGTCAATATGAGTGTAGCTTGAAACTTAGAATATGAATAAATTATATCAGCAAGTACATTGGTTTAAAGCTTCATGCTAATGATTATCGAAATGGATTTATGATAAAATCAAAGTTTTCACTAAATGATCAAAACAAAAGAAGATCTCATTCCTATCATACGACATCCACGACAGAAGAAGTTGGAGCGTCCTTGGGTTTTATTTACGATTATTTTTTCTACCACATTTTTCTAAATATATATAGTTGTGGAAGGATTATTGAAATAAGCGCATTAACATAAAGTACCATATGATTTGATATTGTATAGAATCCAAGACAATTCATTTGAGACATTGTTCCGTAAATAAGCAAATTGTAGACATCTTCACCAAAGTACTTGGAAGAAAAAAACATGAAAAGTTCATAATGATGTTGAACTCACAAACACCCTTTCTGATTAGGGAGGGATGTTGGAAACCTAATCATTTGTGATTATGGTTCCTTGTGTAAATATTGTAAAGAATTGCTTCAGTTATTGAATAAAGTGAAGAGTCTCCACGTATCCTCTTAGAAGTTGAAAGCCAAGTCATACCAATGTATAAATGACTGATGTATGCCAATGAAAATCATCATGGGCTTATTCCACAACACTATTGCCAAACAATATATGTCCATAATTTATTTTAACTTGTGAGAATCCCTACCAATACCATTACAGAAGAGCAAAATATCATCAACAAATAAAAGGTGATTAATTATTAAATACCTCCCCATTCTTATTCCTTTCAACGTCCCTAAATTTTTAGTTTCTATAATAGCTCATCTCAACCCTTATGCAACCTGCTATAATAGCTTCTATAATGAAACTGAGGTAACATAGTTCATCAATCATCACCCAATTAACAAAGCTTATTGTGAAACCCAAATAAATGGGATCAAACTTAAAAATAACTAGCTCACTCTAGCATAGGATTTTGATCAATCCACTTTTAAAACCATGGAAGATAACTTAATGAGTTGGATTAAATAAATATCCTCTTTAGTAAATCCAAAAGCTTCATGTATCTACGTCTTGGCTAAGAAACCAAACCGTTCATGGAAAATAGTTTTTGACAATCTATGCCCTTCATTCTTATACAATTATCTTTGATAAAATCTTATATATGTAACTTCCCAAGGAAACATGTTTATATTCCTCAAATCCAATTGTATTGTCATAATTAGGTATCAATGTAATGAAATTTATATTAAAGGTTTCCAAGATTCTTCCAAACACCCTTGACTCTTCTACGACTCTCAAATTATCCTTCTGCAACACTTCATAGAACCCTAGAAAATTCCCACCAGTCATCCATTAAACCCAAGACTTTTATCTTTTTGAAAAGAGTGCAAGACCAGCTAAAACTTGTCTTTAGATATTTCTACCAACATATTTACATTTTCTTCCTTTAAGACAAAATTAGGAAAAAAAACCATTTTTACAACATTAACTAGAGCATCCCTATTATGTTTTTGAAAATGACCTTTGAAGTAACCCACACCATCTTTTGAGATGTCTTCAAAGTTTGTGATCTAGCCTCCCTCCTTATTTTGCAATTTCCAAATGGGTTGACTCTTTTCTTGTGGTTAGAGAATTGATGGCAAAAATTGATTTCTCATTACCCTTCTCCAGCCACAAGTCTCTCCTTTTCATCCTCCAAGAGGCTTCATTTATTTTCAACAAATGCCTTCCTTTTTCTAACTCCAAAAATTGTATTTTGTGATCATCAGAAGAAAAACCCACAAAATCTTGAAGGGGTAGTCCCTCCAATTTTTATTCTACTTCTTTTGAATCCTTTTCTTCCTTTAACTTTTTCTCACATGCCCATCTTGTAACAGTCATGTTTACATTTACTAAAAGGATTCCGATGAGATTCTATTATGTTAATGAATCTGAATCCTCGAATCACTGAGGATTGAATTTGTATGGGTTGGGAGGCCTTTCCCTTACCTTTGTAATTTCCATAAAAATAGAAAGGTGAGTTGAATATTCCTCCTAGTCCCTCCTCATTGGCTTAACCTCCATAAATCATTCATAAACCCTTCAAACCCTAGAAACATGTACATACATTTTGAGATATTTTTAGTACCCACCATTTTGTTCCTCCAAATCAATCTAAATTTTATCATAGCAACATCAAATAAACCACCCTCAACTAGCTTTTTGCACAAAATAATCAAAGTGTTGATCCACAATAGCATTTTCCCTCAAATTCTAAAAGGTCCCAATCAAAAATTTTATATCACGACCCACAATGACATGTCCTTGAACTAGAAAATTCAATTCGAAAAGCTTGGCCAAAGTTGAAAATTGAATTAAGTAAAGCATCATCCCAAACCCTCATTCAAAGTCCTATCTTTTAAGACTCATTGAAAGGCCTACCTATTTATTAATACAATGAGAGGGGTGATAGCAGGCTTCAAATTTGAAGCCTTCAGAGCCCTTCAAAGACCATTTTAGCCTTCATAGAAGGCCACAAGGAATTTTACCATGCAAAAAAAAATTAGTTTCATTTCTATCCCGTCAATAATGAAATTGAGTAAGATTGGCTAAATTTGCAACAGAAGGGCGGCTACAAAATTTTCCCGTCCATGGGTTATCAATGATTTAGTGGACTGTGGAAGAGTCAGGACTCAGAGTCTTAAGTGCCCTCGAATAGTCGGATCCTGGATGAGGATCTTAGTCCCAATGGGCACGGACCACAGTGAGGAAATCGATTGCCCAATGCCAAGTTCAACTCAGTGATTCAAGACTATGACTCAGGATTCGATGTTCACTTTTAAAGAATTTAATGGAATTGGAATGCATTACTCATTCACCAACTTCATTAAATCTTAGTCTGGAAGAATTTCATCCTGCCAACTCAGTTTTCCATCTTGCATATTCTTGTTCACAGAGTCACGTGATCTCGCAACTTACAAGTCACTTGAGTATTTGAGTATATGATGTGAAATAAAATGCTCATATGATTCATATATATGGATTGTGAATTGATTTGACAACCCCCCATTGTCAAGGCTCCGTAAGGAAAAAGTAATGGTGTTTTTTTTGGGTTACAACTTACAAGCTATAATTTATAATTCATTGAGAAATCTTTGTCGGATTCGAACCTCACCTGGTCCAATGGGTCTATAATTTGCTAGACCAGGGTTTCACGTCCCAATTCCAAACATTTATATTACCACCACGGGACTAGGATGGGATGACAGATCTTTAGAGCAGGCTAGTAGCATGTTGCCTTTTGTTTCTATCCATGAATCATATCCTATACTAGTTAGTCTAGGATTACAGCATTTATTCCAATTTCCATTCATTTACTGGGGTCAAAATCATTTGAATCAACACTCCCAGTCTCCCATGGTCAACCTAGGTCGCTTAGTTTTCCCGTCTAATCGGAGGAAGAGGGTTAGGCAGCATAGACAAAGGAAACTGGAATGGAGTGCCAACCAGAGAGAAGGGTTGTACAATATGCATATACTTATCTCTAAAAGAAACGAAATAATTTGTCATATACCTAATTGAATATTGCCATTACTTAATTTGTGGGGATGCTTACACGGTAACTCCTGCGCCTGAGATGATTATGAGGGTTGGTTGTGTCAGCAATGGATACTATTTGTATAGGTTCGTTCCCATCATTATACCATGAGTGGGATGCTCCTACAAATATCGATATTATATACCCCCTCCTCACTCACTTCACCTTTTGACTTGAGTCCTCTTCTTCTTCTTTATCTTCCTCCCGTGGGATCTCTGATCTGCACCCTGAGTGCCCTTGAAACAAAGAATGATCTCTGAAAGTCTCTAGACACCTAAAGAAAACAATACTCATTTTTCCCTCAGCTGCACATATATATCTATGTTATGTAGAATCAATTATAAAATGATTTTTTTGTGATCATGTGAAATACACAAACATGCATTCGCCTATATCGAGCAAGGTAAACCAACTCAGGAGTGATGGGATATTGGGGAATTGAGATGAAATTGTTTTCAATCGTATTTATGTAGAAGGAAACGACTATGCATTCTAATACCTCGTTGTATTCTACAGTGGACAACTAGAAGGTGCCACCTTCATCACAGGTAGGAGCAAGAGAATCAAAGGTAGAACGTTGGGTAGGCTGGATTGAGCTTCCCTAAACTTAAAGATATTGGCGAAGTTAGTGGGAGAAAAAAAAATTATCCTAGGTTTACAAGTATAGGACAGTCAGAGGTCGGGAAATGGATTCTCAACTCTCCAATTACATGCTTCAAAATGTCTCCCTAATTTCTATTTCCTCCATAATATTTTGTAGAGTTAAGCTATCGACTTGGTTGTCATGAATTTACAGGTATGTACAACATTTTGTACTTTTGTAACATTTTATATGTGGAGAAAAGTTAAATGTGTTGCGGGTTGGATTTCCTTCTCGTGCTATAAATATAAGGGTTTAAAATTTCTCCATCCAAAATGTTGTTTGAAATTTGTAATGTATTATGCAATCGCACGTCCGCTAGACTAAGTCTCGAATACTCAATAGATGTAAACTTTAAAAAAATCAGTATATAAATGAAATTAGAACCAAAATAATATATACTTTTCATAAGCTAGGACCACAACTTCATCTAGGAGGATCAGCAAGCAGAAAGAGCTTGTTATTTGAGTTCCAAATACCAAGCTATTTGAATACAAGTGTTTGAATTATTCCAATTTCCTTAATGAAATCCAATTTTTGAAAGGATAAAATCTTTAACAACCGACACTATAAATGTTGTAGACTCTGACCCCTTTGTTTTCCTGTCAACCTTCTAATAATGGCAACAAGAAGCAAAAATTGTCTACCAATATATCTAGACAAGGGAATCCCTCAACGAACATTCATGAATGAGGGACTGGGAGTGCAGTGACCTAGCAAAGAACATGATTTCAATAGCCTCATTGTCACAAACCTCCCAAACGTGTGTTTATGATTCATCTTCCTTGTTGACTATGGTAGACACTAGACACCCAACTTGTAGTGATATTTGTTGGATAATTTTAAGTTCTTCCTTATAGTGGACTAATAAATACTTAACCTTTCCAATAGGGTTGATAAACTCGATATAGATTGGAGGGACTATCCATGATCCACCTAAAATTGGGGATTTTGTTTGATCACTTCGAATTGGGTGATAAACTCGATACATTGGAGGGACTATCCATAATCCACCTAAAATTGGGGCTTTTGTTTGATCACTTCGAATTGAGGATCTGGGGAGGACATGACTCAATTCTATAAATAGTTGTTGAATTTAGGGTTGATAAAAAAAATTGATGCCCGAAAGCATTAGGTATTACTTTATGGGATTTTTCTTTTAAGTAGGCTCAATTGCACTTGACCAATAAAGCCTCCATCGGGTGCAATCAATCCTCCATTCAAAGGTCATTCCAATTTCCAATGCCTTATTTTATCAACGACCTAACGATCGACTTTTTCACTGGCCCAACATAGTTGTCTCCTATCTAATTTCAATAAACTATATGCTCCAAGGACCCGGAGAGTAGAGATTTCTTTATATATGTATGGGCTTGAATTAGATAAAATAATGATAATGGTGTATCTGTGCGCATGTTTCCATATTTGTATAAGATCTTTCTCCATGATATGAATGGCAGAAGATACCCCAACTGTTTCCAATGTGAATCGTGTGAGGGCCATAGAGATGTGCATTATAGGTTTCCTCACAATAATCGAGTGTGTATTATAGTCATCTCTTGTGGGATCTAGAAGGTTGAATAAATAGTTGTTGCTCCTAAAACATCTAGGTGGTGACAATGCTTTTCTTTTTATTTTTGATTTACTATTAGTTTGTGTGCATCTGAAAGCCATAAACCATAATCGAACAAAAAAAATTAAAAGTTTAAAATACTTGATATTTGTTGGAGAATTTGAAGTGTTTCCGTAAAATATCTAGGATATGATTTCAATATTGGAGAGACTTGGAAATGATTTTTTTATTTTATTTCCAATTTCTAGGATTTATATAATTGATGGTATAGAAGGTATTTACTTTTATGGGGATAACCCCTACATTAGGGAGGCCACATGGATAAGAACATGAAATGTATGCAATGGATGTAAATCATTTTTATTTGTATTGACTTTGGTCCTTGCTTTGTGCTCCCTCCCTTATTACAGTCTACCTACTCACCTATTCTTTCCTATGGCATGGATAGATAGATTTGTTCATGAATATTTCATGAATAGATAGACTCAACATTATAGGAACTACGAGCATTCCAACTCAATTTCATTACATTATAGGAACTACACACACTGAAAACAATATATAGGGAGAGGAGAGTTTGTTATTACATAAGTAAGATAACATGTTTTTCATGGTGCATTTTACCTAGAAGGATATATCTCCCTCTTCTGAAAATAATCAAAGAGATGAATTGTTAAAACAAAAACGTTTTTTTACCATAATTGACTTCATTTGCATGGTTCAAAAAGTTGCCCCTCTCCAATTATTGCAGTATTCTTTAATGAATTCCAGGTTAAATTTTATTATAAAAAGATTAGATAACAATACAAGATTAAGTTGTATATTAATTTTAAATTTTAATTTTTTATCAGAATTATGACTTTTAGGTTATACTAGAGTAAATGAGAAATGATAATTTAGGGTTTTTTTTACAATAAATATTTCTTAGGTTATGGCCAATAACTCACTAATTATTAAAAAATTATGTTCAATTATTCTTTTATATAAAAATTTGTAGTATTTCTAGGTTAGATTTAGATATTACATTTAGTTCTATAGTTTATAAAAAAAGATTAAGTAATTCACAATTTATTCATTAAGAAAAATATTTAATATTAATAAATTTAGATTTAGATTTTTATTCTATTCTAAGTTTAGAATCATTATAGCAATTTAGGGTGTTTGTTTTAATCACAACTTAGAATTCCTTATTATGTAGCTTAACATTTTTACGGTTTGGGTTTGATCGTAGTTATATATTCAGCATTATCAATTTCCTAGTTTTCTCTTGAAATGTGTTGTTAAAGATATATTAATAAGTCTTTATTTGTTACTCAACTCGACTAATTGTCTTGTTGATAAACCTGGATAAAGGTTTGTAATGTCGACATATCAAATGGAGTCTACAATTACCTCAGATACCACTCCTCAAACCTATCAACCGAGAATTTAAGACAAGAGATTGTAAATATATTTTTTGTCAAAATGACATTTTTGAATCATGTAAGATTCACAAAGAGATTACAGTATATAAGAGTACTTGTTTTTTGTCTAACCTTTTCACATAAAGATAAGATGGAATTTTGAAAAGATAACTATGGAATCCCTCTCAAACTTCTTCTTGTGTGAGATCCAGATACTAGTAAGATCCACATTGAAGTTTGAATGATACTTTTTCAATGTGTTTGAATAATAATTATATGCACCGAGTTTTGAAAAGATAAATGGGAATCCCTATCAATCCCTCTCATTTGACATCTATATGTTAGTAGACTCAAGACTAAAGTTTGAAGGATAATTTTTCAAGTGTTCTAATACTTAGGTTTATTATGGTGAATAGGATGCTTAAGAATTAGGTGGAGTTTGATATTGAACGGCTAGTTACTCACGAACTGGGTCCATATTGACAAACATATCAATTAGCTTTGTGATGTAATTTGTAACCTCTTTTTTGTTGTTAATGGAAATGTCGATTGGAAAAAACTTATGTTTTTAGTTGGAAAGATAATAATACAATGATTTTAATAGCATGTAGAAAAGTTCATTTCGAAACAAGTAAGGTAAAATGTCATGGAAAAGTTATTCTTCTAATTTTTTACTTTTATGTTGTTTCTTTAAACCATTGGTTATGGTAATGATCAAGTGGTCACAAAAAGTATCAACAATTTTAAATCTCTAAGGGATGTACAATGTTAGAAGTACACTAGTTTTAGGTGGATACGTTGGCACTCGACAAAAATCATATTTTTAATTTTTTTATTAATGTTAGGAATCTAATGCCTGATTCTAGTAGTGGAGTTGTTCTGAAAACAATTCTAGACACAAATAAATTTTAGTATCCCATGAGGGTACTTTCATCTCCAATTTCATATTATGCATTCAGATAAGGTCGTGAGTAGTTCTCAACTACTCTAATCACTTTCTCATGATAGGAAACAAACATTTCCCTTCACAAAATAAATAGGTCAAATAACAATGTAATACAAAAAACCAATACTCCTAACAGTTATCGCTATGTTCACATTAGCAAAACAAGTGCATCAATCTCTTTCTAAATGGGCTTTTTCCCAATCTCATCTTCCATCACCCCTACATGTTCTTCATTCTCAACCTTTATTTTAGTCTCTCCTTCTCTATACTAATTCTTGATTAATCTCCATAAAAATAATTTGGATGTGATAAATCATCATGTACATAGTTTACCTCACTAATTCCATGTAAATGTTGAATCACTTGGGATTTATTGTCATTTTTTTTCTATACACTATTTTTAATAAATAATAAAATTTTGTTGTAGACTTACATTTTCAAATCAAAAGAATGATTTATTTTTACATGTCAACATTGAAGGGTTCAATTTCTCATATCCCTTCAAAGTGAAATGAGACCCTTCCCATCAAATTTGATCCGTGGGTGATAGATAATGCCCTATACCCAGTTTTGTTTTTGGACTATCTCAAATCAGCAATATCTGTATTGTTGTTGGCAAGTCTTATGCGCCCGACAGGCTTGCATGTGGATGGTCAAACATGGGCAATTCCTCCATCTCATGCTCATGGGCCATGGCCATCCATGAAATCTCTTAGTTCAATCAGTATGAACATAACAACAGGCCGATGGGCATGCATTATGCAAATAATGTTCTCGGCGTACATTAATTTGATGGGAATGAGTTGTCCATGGAACTGAATCAATTGCATCTATTTTCTTGAAACCCAACATCGTTGCCCTTCTATTGTAGCATTAAGGCAGACATCCATAGGCTAATCATCCCGTTGGATTCCCTTCATCATGCATTTTTAAGAGACTTAGGAAAGGAAAGGTTTGTCTTTTGGAAAAAGGTTTATGGCATGAAATTATTCAGGAAAAATATTTAAAAAAATAAATCAATGATTGATAGGATCAAGAAGGGAAAAAAGAAGGAAAAAAAAAACGGTTCTTTGGATTCAAATATTTTGAGTGGTTTCAGTACCATGTTTTTTATTTTGGGTCCTCCTTTGCTTGGAAATTGGGGAATGGTATACAAGCCATATTTGGGGAGGATCTTTTTATGGGTGGAGAAGACTTTTATAAGCTAGATATGGACATTATTCAAATTTTAAACATTTTGGGTTTCAACTTTTTGCATCAAGTAAAAAGACATGGCTTGATCCTTTAGCCTCTCATTATCGGTTACTCATCAGGGATTTGGGGCTTGAAAGAGATTTTATTGTTGAATGGGATTGCTTTAACATGCTATCTGAGTTGGAAGATGAGATTACTTGGTCATGGAATGTGTCTACAATGCAGGCAAATGCAAAACAAGCCTATGATGCCATTTATTTTTTGTGCTTGGATGTACATGACAAATTGTGGCATAATAGATTACGGAACTGGAATGCTCCTATCAAATTGAAGTTTTTTTGTCGGTTGGTTTTGGAGGATAAAGTATTGACATGGGATCATTTCCTTAAAAGAGGTTGTTTTTGACCAAATTGTTGTCCTCTATGCAATAGATATGTTGAATTGGTGGATCACATTTTCGTTCATTGTTGTTTTACTCAACAAGTGTGCTTCGAAGTAGCTACAAGTTATAATCTTTCTCTTAGTTGGGCTCATTGTAATTTTGAATATAGCTTACCTTTCTCGGCTAAAAATGTTGAAAACTTCATAGAGTTTCCAATGTATTTTATTTGGGGAATTTAAAGACATAGGAATCTGGTTCTATTTGAAAATGCTCAAAAAACTACTTTCAGGGTTGATCTCAATATCGTGGGGATGTACAATGAGTATCTTAAGAAAACTCTAGTAAAAATTCTCAAGTTCATTTTCCCCCCTCTTTTTCTAGAAGTGATCCAAATGGGTTCTTTGATGGAGCATGACAATTGGGACATTGGCTCTTGCATGGTATTAGAGTTAGTGGAAATCACAGTTTTCATCTATGGATGGGATGTGGTGAAGGCACCAATACAAGCGCAAAACTCCTGGCACTTTGGGGATTTCTCCACTTTTCCTTTTATAAAGGTATGAAAAGTGACTCTAGAGTGATCGTTGACTAGACAGACATAAAATCCAACCTTCAAGTGCCAATTTTGGACCTTTAAAGCACATGATTAGTGAAACTTCAAGTAAAATTCATTAGATTGAAATTGAAGAATATTTATCGACAATTCAATTCAACAGTTTATTTATCAACCAAATATGCCATTGGACTAATGGAGGGGCATCTGTACTATGAATAATACATGGACCATCATGTGATATCCAAGGGCACTCTATAGGCTTATTAGGATGCCCTGTTGTTGACGCTTCTAGATAAATTCTAGATCCTTTGTTTTATGTCTATTCAACCGGTTGTTAACTTTTTATGTAGTCTAGTTTTTCTTTCTTATTTTTAAGTTTTATGGGTAGTAGTGTTGTGATCGGGAGATGGAGGATACTATTTTTTTCCTCACATTTTGAGATTTAGAAGTAGTTTATATATCTATGTTATTTTGGTAGTTTTGTGTCTAGCTGGTCTCTTTTTTCCATAATGCTTTGTCCACTTTGTAAATGAATGAGTCTTCTATGGGACGATCAGACAGTGTATTGTTCTAAGAATAACAAGAAGCAATATTTTTCAGGATGAAAATTAGTGTTATTATTATAATTTAAAAAAAATGAAGTGATATTATTCTTGCAAAATGTCTAATTGTATAATTTCAAATGGCATCTCTCTCCAATAAACCAACAACTTTCCAACTACCTTAAATGTTCAATTAAAAGGATTTGTATCCCATAGTTGATCAAACTTCAATAAGGGCAAAGAAAATACTAAATTTACACAATTGTGCCTCATTGCATCATAAAAATGCACACTTGCACAAACTATTCACTAGTTAAGGGTCCATATGCATGGCATGACTCATTGTCTTACAAAATTATTATACATGCAAATTGGGGTGTTAATATTCAAGCAAGAGTCCAAAAAGTAGGTCATGTACTTAAAAACAGCGTGTTGCATAAGCCTAAGCTGGCTTGCAAAAATGCACTGCAAATCATAACACAAGATTTCATGATAAAATATGAAGGTTGATAACTAAATTATCTTACATTTCCTATAACCCACACTTCTAGTATCTCCCATACTTCCACCATATACAAGTATTCAGAACTTACCAAGCTCTCACTTTCCTTGATTTGTATTGTTTGTAGGACAAGTGAACTTTTCTCCACCAAAACACACACCTAGGTGAAACCATTGACTATTTCTCTAATCTAAAACATTTTGACTATTCCTTAGGACTTGCTAACCTTTCATAGTTTTGCATTCTCAATCAAACCTTAAAAACCTCTACTTTTATAAAATACAATAAAACCACTATATTTACATAGAATGTAAATCCATCCAATATGGATTTGTAAAATGCATGTTGAACCTATAAAAATTCACACATGGAAATATAAATACACTAAATAAGTTTAGCTCCTATGGTTAACTCAAGTGGTCATGTGACAAATGTCATATATCTCCCCCAATTTGGGGAGGTTAAGGTTCAACTCTCTTGATCTCCTCGATATTAGATGCTTCAAAAGAAAAATGCCAAAAAAATGCACAAATTTCCATTTTTCCTAAAACAATTTCACTCAAAATATATAGGATAAATTATTTTACTCTAAAAATAGCCAAAATTTTCTAGAAATTATATAAAATCCTCATGCATTTGAATATCTTTACAAAAATATTGCCAAATATTTTCTGGTTTGAATTTTAAGAATCAATAAGATTCACCAAGGTCTCTACACTTTATGATTAGTATGGATCCTTGAAATTTTCTCTTGTACTTGGAACGTAGGCACTAACAATTTATCCCATTTACCATCCATGGATCATGGAGAAGTACTTAGAGGGTTTTATTTGAAGTTTTCCTTGGAAAACACATGAACCACATTGGGGTATTCCACATGGCTAATAACCCCTCATATCAATATTTCCTCAATCTGCATTAACCTATAAGGTATATATTTTTCAATTGCCAGTTTAAAATGGCCTTCACTATTCTTAATAGTGTTATATAAATGTACACTTCCTTACAATAATATACATTATGAGTTGAAAATTAACTGAAATCGTGATCTAAAACTTGTGATTGCTAATGATCTCTTTTATCTCTCATAATTGCTAATGATCTCTTTTATCTCTCAGTAAGGTCAAATTTCATGAAAGGAACCCTCAAATGTATTTTAATTCTAAATGAATGCGACTACTCAAAAACAAGATGAAATGCAAACTTGAATTTTCAAGAAATGTACTCTTAAGGCTAATTAAACCCCCCAAACTATGGTAGCTCCTATTATAGGCTTATGAAACTATGATAAACCTATCCATGAATTTAAAAAAACATCTAGGAGATTTTTTAATGACATGAACACTCCTACATCATAGATCAATATTACCCCCAAGGATGATCCTATGATGTTGTTCTGAAATGGCCTTTTATTAGACTACATGTCAATAATACAATCTACTCGCAACACACATTTCAATTTTCATCAACAAAATCAAATATGACAAACTCAACATTATATTTAATGAAGCTAATGGTGAATGATTAGGCCCTTCATACAATCTCTACATCAACAACGTAATATCAATTTAAAAACTCTACACCTACAACCAACTACTTCATTAAATTTAGATTTATAATTCTAGGTTCAGAGTTTCCCCACGGTCTATTGCTTCAATCTACCTCCCTTTGATCTAATTAAGTTTTTGTTCAAAAATATTGAATCTTCTCTGAAATCTTCCTAGTATAAAAAAACAAAGAGGATTTATATAAGGAAATTTGGAAACTTCATTACCAACCCACCATTGTGAACTATGGTTTGCTAGAAAAATTAGACTTATTTAAAGTTTTATATGGCCAAAAAAAACTAAGCATGAAATAAATCGTTTATATCCAAGGAAACAATGGGTATGCATCAAAATTCTTTAATAATGTGATCATAATATTATAAGACCTTTTTTATAATTAGAGTGTAATCAAATATAGAAAAATTGAACTATAGGTAGAAAATATAATGTTTCATCGAGCTTAGGTTGCTAAGGAAATTGCATCCAAAAATTTTCAAAATACTTATTTTTGAAATCTAGTTGTGAATATTTTGAGTATTTTTCTTTTCTAAAAACTCCTCATTTTTATAACTTTCATCATTATCATCATATTTTCACCATAAACCTTCTAAAATAACAAAAACCTCAATTTGATGAGAGTTGATCGATTTCACAAAAATTCATGCCCAAGCCTTATCAAGAGTTAAAATTGTGATATTCAATTTCTTTATTGTTTCTTAGATATTCCACTGATACATATTGTTGGAACAACATTCCATGCTAGTTCATTACACATTTGGATCGTTTAGAGACAGATAGTTGATAGTTGATAGTTGACTAGAGAACACGACTAAGTCGTAGACTAGTTCATCGAATGATGGGTTGACTGGGCTCTCAAAAAGTCATGCAGACTGATTAAATGAGTATTCAACTGATCCAACTGACTATTTGGGTAGTTAGAATAGAACCATCAACTATTGCAAAAATAGGGAATAATTTAAGGGGATCATTACATGTTATGGTCCAAGTATGTGGACGCATACCTCCTTAGTTCAAAAGATTGTGTTACATGTTTGAGCTATAAAATAATGATCCTATGGGTCGAATTATCATGGTGAAGTGATAGTGTGTGAACAATGTGTGTCGATGTATTCTTTATTGATGTGCTTAATTGTTGAAATGATGTCTCTCTAAACCACCCCTTCTTGGAATAATTAGCTCTCTAATTTCTAATCTTTCTAATTTTCCATTTTTCTCCAACACATATATTTCTAGGTTTCAATTTGAACCCAAAATAATGTTGTTGTGCAAAAACATCACAAAACTACCAATTTTTAGATAATATTCAAATCAACCTTTATTGTTTTATAAAAATGCATTATTTTCTAATTTTTTTTAACCAAACTATGTCATGTTTTCTATCAACCCATTTGTCAAATTCTCTAGGACCATCTCCAAGTGAAATATATGGATCTTCCAAATAGGTTTAAAGTTTAGTCAAAGTTTTTTAAGTAAAATTCAAGGAGTTGTCTCTAAATTATAGACCAAATTCTCAATATGAACCCAAATCAAAACATGAAATATATTTAAAACTATTATTCAATTAATAATAAATATATTTCATCTAATTAGATAGTAAAATATACTCCACTTTAAAAAGAAAATACCCTTATTTCAATCCTTTAGGAAATACATGTTTAAAGCAATATAATGCATACTTAAGTTAAAGTAAGCATGCCCAAGTCCTAAAATTTAAAATAAAAATACCAACAAATCTTCCATGTCTATTTAATAATTCAAATGTATGCAAGATAGCTTACTTGGCCAAGGATTCTCCTGCATCATCTTACACCAATTTTACTAATCATTGTTTCATATGAGAAAAGTGACACCGATTTTACTAATCATTGTTTCATAGGAGAAAAGTGACAAATTTACAGATTGATTGTTTAAAGTTACATGTCAAAAATCATTGACCTTCACTACTCTTGGGTTAGGAAGAAAAATTCCATGTCAGGTTATATCATACTAAAACATTATTTTCTAGGTAAATCTCAATTTATGTTTATAAATTATTTTATTTCAGTTCAAAATTTGAGTTGGGAGTCGTTCTATTAATAGTTCCTCTAGTCTTGTTAAAACATAATATATATTTTTTTAATTTAAACGGTTTATTATTCCAAATGGACCATCCAAAGAGAACATCGTCACGCATTCTTCGAGACAAAGAAGTCGACCAAGAAATATTGATATGGTAAATTTCCACTTCGAGGAATTTTAGTTGTCATTATGTATCACAACATGCAAATTCAACTCAACACACACATGTTTAGTCTTTTCCAAATAGAAATGTTGTTGAACATGCTTTTAAAATGTGTCCAAACATTCAAGGTAACAATTATGTATTTCAATTCCCCACTAAAGGTCGTGATGGTGCAGTCCAATCTTTTTTTAACATGATACAATAGTTACAATGAATCCTCTATAACCATAACCCTTGAAAACTAGGATATAACAATTGATAATTGTACATATTATCTAAATGACCTAGAAAATATTTGTTAGATTTTAATATGGGTCAAGAGAGCATGATAAGATGACCTAACAAAGATTGGTTAGATATTAAGATGGGTTAAGAGAGCATGACAAGAGAGTAACCAATTGACAACAAATATGAAGTGAAATTGGAAAATGGATGTTTTGGGAAACCATTTAAGGAGCTGTGTGAAGGAGTTTGTAATTGTGCATTATTTAAGTAAAAAATGTGACATAAAATTTAAAATTGATAATGTTATTGTGATTTAAAATGTTCTTAAAATAAATATGAAATCATTGTGGAAGACATCTAAGAGAATTATAAAATAGGGACCATGGATTTTATGTTTGTTGAAGATATTATGAGATATAAAGAATTGGAAAATATAAATATCCTTAACAACCATGGTGTTCTTAAGGGTGTTTACACATAGTTATTTTGTAGTGAAAAGAAATATTGGAGCAAAGATGCTAAGAAAATAAATATGGGTTGGGAAATATTATATGATTTAAATTTTGGAGTAAAATTTAAAAATAAAACAATTAAATGGTTTCATCTCAAGAATTGAATCAAAGCTAGAATTAATCTTAATATAATTTTACACCTCAGTAATTGAATAAAAAGTTTGAATCAAGTAAAGTATGTATAGAAAATATGGATTCGAGAATTATTACATATCTCTCCCTTAACTATTTAAAAAAAAATGCATGGACCATAAAGATAATGAAAAAGGACATGGTATCTCAAATAATGTTTATTGAAAATTAAAGATATTATCTAACCTACACTTAATACATGTTGATAATTGTAATGGGAACTAAGTTAAATTTCCAACCTTGTATACTATGCTCATCATGAAGAAGTGCAAACTATTTCAAATGTGTTCTGTCAAATTCTAAAAATAACAAAAAGTATGACAAGATACAACTAAAAAGGGTAATGATATATATAATTTCATGCAATTTAAGCATAGTTTCAAAATTTTGGAATTCCATGTAAGTGGCACTGCATTACATCATAAAGGAAAGAGTATATGGAACAATTTCATATACAGTCATGTAACATGATCCAAATTGTAAAAATAAAATAACATTTTACACATTTGCATACTTTAACATGGAGGAACTCATGAAATTGTAAATTCAAAATTGAAATAAAAGTTTACAAGTATTAAAATGCTTTATAAATAGAAATATTCATTGCTTTTGTTTCTAGGTTACTAAAGATTTACCAAATGAAGACTTATGTGATAAATTGATGAGCTTGTGGGTTTAGTGATGAGGCTTCCATATGTGAAATGATATATTTCCTAATTCTTTCTATAGTCCAAAGTCTTTTTTGGTGTTGGTTATTACATATGTGATAAATTGATGAGGTTGTGGGTTTGGTGATGAGGCTTCTCCATATGTGAAATGATATATTTCCCAATTCTTTATATAGTCCAAAGTCTTTTTTGGTGTTGGCAATAACCAAAGTCATCTTTGCAGATAATCTTGTTGTACCCTATGTAAGAATTTATACATGTTCAATTCTATCTTTAACTATAAAATAAGAACATAAGTTGTTTTTTCCAAAAATGCTTTCAATACTTAAAAAATCTAACTCCAAAAATGCATGTCATGCATGAAAAAAATAAATAGTAACATTACTAAATGAAAAAACAAAATAATTTTATTCAAAATTATTATGTAATATTCCATAGTAATAATAATAAAACTAAACTCAAAATGCATGTTTTATACTTAAACATACATTTCTATAAAATAAAATTTAATGTTATTCAAAACTTTAATAAATATATTAAATATGAATTTATAAAATCAAATTTAATAGTTTTCAAAACTTTATTGATGATGATGGTGGTGGTTAGTGTCTCATGAGACCAAAATTTGTTCTATCGGACCTAAATAAATGGATTATTTAGTTTGTTTTAAAATTCTATTTCTATGTTCAAAGAGCTTGGATAAAAGTGTCTCGAGCTCACTATAATTTTGACAAGTTAAAAGGCTAAGAAGGTCGGTATTGCAACAAAGTTTATGAAATTGAGATCTAATGTGGGTGTAAGCAGGGCACTCTAAGAGGAAGTGATTTTCATCCTCAATGTTCATATTCTCACAGAGATGGAAGATCCTTTCCAGGGATGATTTTAAGGAAGCATACTTATTTAAAAGTGTATAAATGTTGGTGAATCTTACCAATTCTTAAAACATCAAATATAAAATATTTGACAATATTTTTATAAAAATATTTCAATTTCTAAGGATTATATATCATTTATATAATAATTTGGTGATTTTTAGGGTGAAAATTTTTTACCACATCAAAATTGGGCAAACAGGGCTTTAAAAATTGCAAATTGGTGAAACTTTTTTTTTGAGAAAAACATGGGGAAATAGCCCATGGGATAAATTTTGCTCCTAAAATTATCCTTGATCCTTTCTACCCATGGTGTTTTAGGAACTGCCCAACCACCCGTTTCACTATGGAGCTCATGGCAGTTCATTCTTATCTTGGCTATATTAATTTTTTTCTTTGAACTAGTTAAACCAGAGAGATACTTTTGATCTTCTAGAGTAGGGTTGATGACCTCTTTATAATATCTTATTTTTCTTTTAGCCTCTAAATCTTTCTCACGCCACATTTTCTCTTTAAACTTAGAAGTAACAATATTTTTTATGTTTAATATTTTTCAATCCCACAGTTTGGTCGATCACCCAAAGGTTTAACCAGGCCCTAGTATCTTTATATCAACCTCGCTTAAGCCTTAGATGATTTTGGCTAGAATTAAATACACTTTATCAATACCCAAAAAAATAGAATTAAATATACTTTATCTCTACCAAAAAAATATACAAATCTAGTTACATATCATGAAATATTATTTTTGTATACCAAAAAATGCAATCTAATGGCATATCATGAAATATTAATTTTTTATATTATAGGCTAACCCCTATGAACTATTGACATATCATGAAATATTAATTTTTTATATTATATGGTAATCCCTCTTTCACATGTATATGGTGATAAAAATGCAAGTTGTCGATCTTGCTAATTACATGCAATTTTTTTGCTAAAAATATAATTATTAAAGGGGTCCTTTTGTATTTTGATTGAATATACTACTCTATAAATTGGTTATTTATATCAAGAATGATGCTTTCAAATTTTCATATAAAAAATAGACTAATATTTTCTTTGGGCGTGCATTTCTGTGCAGTCTATGTGCATATCACCAAAGTTGACAAAATTAGTAAAACGCACGAAAGTTACTATTTTTGCAAGGCCACTACAAGCATTTAAAGATAGTTTGGAAGAATACAAGTATGAAGGATTATTAAAATCTGAATATACTCTAATCAATTTTACTAAGCCTAGGTTAAGGGTAGTAAAACGCTAATTTTGTAACCATGATTCACATCTTGAGTAGAGAATGGAGATTGAGTCATAAAAGTATAGTTCAATATTTTCAAAGGATACTCCTCCATCATATATGGAACATCAAAATTTCATGCCAACCTTTCCCATGTGCATGTGCATTTATGGATTAGGTAGGGCATTTTTTTTTTATGATTATGGTTTTTAAGAAAATAAATTTTTATAATCTACTATTATAATTCAATGGAACATATGATACATGATGGGTATTTATGGATTAAGTTGGGCATTTTCTTACGATTATGATATTTAAAAAAAGAATTTTGTACAATTTAATAATATATAATGTATATAATTCAATAGAATATATGATACATGATGTGCATTTATGGATTAGGTTGGCTTTTTTTTATGATTATGGTCTTTAAAAAAATATTTTTTTATAATTTAATAGTATAATGTATATAATTCAATGGAACAAATGATACATGGATGTTACTTTGGTTGTGTTTATTTAGGAATGTAATGTTCATTATCACATTGACACTTTTTAATTTCAATTAGTGACTTTTTGTTTTTGTTTCTTCCTTTTCATTTAGGAGATGGGATGGTCTCATGATGTTCTTTCACAGGGATATTCAAGAGTTATGATTTTTATCACATGGATAAGGTATATAATTTTTCTAGATGGATATTAAAGAATGAGCGATTTTGAACAAAATCATATGAAAATGAGAATTTTGAAAATTAATCAAGAAGTATTAAAAAATACATTGTATGGAGTATAGATAATCATTTAATCGTGATTCTTGGATTAGTGATTTTCTTTTAGAGATCATGCAAATATTCAATTCCAACATATTCCACAACAAAGAAAAAATATGTGGTTGATGCAGAAGCAACAAAGGAGATAGTGTGGCTCAAGAAAATACATTAAGATTTGCAGGAGAAACGGGTGAATCTACTCCTCTATTGATTGACAAAGGGTTTTGCAATCAACTTGGTTAAAAAATGAAATTCCGTTATCAAACTAAGCACATCAACACAAAGTACCATATGATTTGATATCATGTAGAGGCTAAGATAATTTATTTGAGACATTGTTTCACAAATAAGCAAATTGCAAACATCTTCACCAAAGCATTGGAAGACAAAAATTTGAAAATTTCAAAAGAATGATGCTCGAACTCGCAAACACCCATTCAGATTAAGGGGGGAATATTGGAAACCTAATCCTACGGGATTATGGTTCCTTGTGTAAATATTGTAAATAATTGCTTCATTATTGAATAAAGTGAAGAGTCCCAAGTATCTTCTTGGAAGTTGAAACCCAAGAGTCTTACCAATGTATAAATGATTGATTTATACTCAATGAAAATCAGCATGGGACTTATTTCACAACATTATTGCCAAACAATAAATGCCCATAATTTATTTTAACTTGTGAGAATCCCTTCCAATACCATTACAAAAGAGAAAAATAACATCAACAAATAAAAGGAGATTAATAATTAAATCCCTCCCGATTTTGATTCCTTTAGAAATCCCTAAATTTTTAGCTTTTATAATATCTATGCTAACTCGTATGCAACCTTCTATAATAGCTTCTATAATGAACTTGAGGTAACATAGTTCATCACCAAGGAAAATTTTAAGGATCCACAATTTTGTGGAAGTGTAAAAACCTTGGCGAATCTTACTAATTCTTAAATTTCCAACCATAAAATATTGGGCAATATTCTTTTAAAAAGATTTAAGTTTCTAAGTTTTTATATAGTTTCTGGCCAGTTTTGGTGATTTTTAGAGTAAAAAGATTATCCCATGGAATTAGGGTAGATCAATGTAGAAAAAAAATGGAAATTGGTGAATCTTTTTTGGAAAAAAAATGCTAAAAATTAAGCCATGGGCTAAATTTTGCCCCTAAAATATTCCTTGTTCATCAACCAATTAACAAAATTAATTATGAATCCCAAGTAAATATCAACCTTAAGGATAACTAACTCACTCTTGCATAGGCTTTTGATAAAACCACTTTTAAAACCATGGAAGATAGCTTATTAAGTTTGATTGAATGGAGAGCCTCTTAAGAAAATCCCAAAGCTTCGTGCATGTACCTCTTGGCTAAGAACCCAAACCATTCATGAAACATAGTTTTTGACAAGAGGTCCTTCATTCTTTTACAATTATCTTTGGTATGGTCTTATATATGCAATTGCACAAGGAAATAGGTTTGTATTCCTCAAATCCAATTGGATTGTATTTTTTTCAAAAGAAAAAGGGAAGTTCTTTGATATTCATAAAAATCAAAGGTAACAATTACATAACTATGATACCAAGTATCATATACAATTGTCATAACAAAAAAAACCCCAATCAAATAGGGAGACCTGTAGTCCAACACCAAAGGGTGTTCACAAAGCCTCAATCCCTCAACAAAAAACCTTCCCCACAGTCCAAAGAAGCACAATACGAGTCTTGAAAGCTTATCCAAGGAAACACTTAGGGGATAAAGAGATGATCCCCCAATCTAAGGAAAAAAAAAATTGCCAAATAAAAACCACATCATAACATAGTCAAAGGCTCAAAAAATACTCAAATCTTTACGAGTAAAGAAGAGTAGCCTCATCAAGAATGGTTACGCATCCCTTAAAAGAACGGGATGGTATTACTTCCAATGGACTCTCCATCCAATATTTCAATATAGGAGAGTTTCCCCATCTCAAGTGAAAGAGCTTCCTTGGATAAAATATCAGCACTCATATTGTGCTCCTTGTAAATGTGTTGAAAGTTTATGGAGAGAAAAGAAGCTTTTACCCTAGAAATCCGATCACACCGGTGATCCAAGTCCACAACATCAAGACGTGCCACCGATTTTTCCCAGATTATGATTACTTGGGAGTCTCCACATACAAAGAGGGAAGGAAGGCCTAAAGAAAACACAAATACCAATAGTGCCCAAAGGGCCAACAACTTTGCCCTGGTGTTTGTACTGACACCACAAACCATATGGACATGAAAGTAATGTGAGGAACTAATATGCAGTGTAAATCTTGCACCTCCGATATTTGAAGTTGCAGCACCATCAAAGAAGTCAGAAGGATAGGTGACCACTGGCGCAGATCTAATATCCCAAGAAGTATGCATTTTTTCACAACAGGAAAAGGATTAGTACCAGTTCCAAAATCCTATGACACACAGTATCCACCCTTGGGACAAGATCATAAAAAATGCAACGATTGCAAGTATTCCAAATACTCCAGATATTAAAAAAAGGCAGATACAACTGGTGATGAACGTTCACAGTCCAACGGTTAATATTTTCCAGCAGAGTTTGATCCTTCCAACTAATAACCAGCCTATGACTAATGGCTAGAGTAGTCCTCACTGCCAAAGAAAAGGAGCATGCGACAAATAAATGATTCACCAACTAGTTAGAAGCCTTGCATAAGCAACAACGATTTGGCCCAATCCATCCCTGTCTTATTAAATTATCCCAAATACTGATATAGTTTTCCGTACAAAATTAGCTGAAACATTTAATTTTAAGTGGGATATTCCAAGGCCAAAGTTGCTTGTACTACCAACCAGATAATTTCCCGAAGAAACTGTTAGCTATAAGATCATAAGCCAAATGGATTGTAGCTTCACCATTTATTTTATTATGCATCCAAAGAATGCGATCCTTCAAAGTGTTTAGTCTGATTCCTCCATGATAGAGTCCCCTGATATAGTTTGACCATTCCTCCTTCCACACCCCTCCGAGTTCCAAATCCTCTTCGATTGTCATATTTAGGTATCAGTGCAATGAAAGTTGTATTAAAGGTTGCTAAGAATTTTCCCTACACCCTTGACTTTTTTACGACTCTCAAAAGATCTTTTGAAACACTTCATAGAACTCTAGAAAAATTTCACCAACCATCCATCAAACCCCAACACTTGTATCTTTTGAAAAGAGTGCAAGACCACCTAAAACTTGTCTTAGATATTTATACCAATAGATTTACATTTTCTTCCTTTGAAACAAAATTGGGAAAAAAAATAGAAGTTTGCAACCTTAGCTATAACAACCCTATTATCTTCCTGAAAAATGACCTTTAAAGTAACCCACACCATTTTTTGAGATATCTTCACCGCTTGTGATCCAACCTCCCTCATTATTTTGCAATTTCCAAATGGGTTGACATTTTTCTTGTGGTTAGAGAATTGATGGAAAAAATCGATGTTCTCATCACCCTTCTCCAGCCACACCTCTTTGCTTTTCATCCTCTCGGAGGCTTCAATATTTATTTCCAACAAAAAAAAATTATTTTTTCTAATTCCAAGACTTGTGTTTTGTGATCATCAAAGAAAAAGCCACAAATCCTTAAAGAGTGGCCCCTCCAATTTTTATTCTACTTCTTATGACTCATTTTCTTCCTTTAAAACTTTCTCATTACCCCATTTTGTATGAATTATGTTTACATTTTCATATTAGTCTCAAAGTGAATGGTTGTTGATTCTCTTCACTCCCTTATGTAATGAGTTTAATGAAGTTTTGTAATGAGTTTAATGAAGTTTTATTATGTTAATAAAATAGGAAGGTGATATGAATCTCCCTCTTAGTCTTGACTCATTTCCTTAACACCTACAAATCATTCATAAACTCTTTGAACAACAAAAACCTATATAAATATTGATATCATTTCAATACCCACCTTTTGTTCCTCCAAGTAATTTTGAGTTTTATTGAAACAACATCCAATAACCAACCCTCATCTAGCTTTTACACAAAATAATCAAAATGTTGATTCACAAAAACATTTTCCCTCAAATCTGAAAGTCCCAATTAAAAATCCATGTCACTACCCATAATAACATTAAAAAAAAAATCAATTTGAAAAAGTCCTAGTTGAAATGCCTATTTATTATTAGTAGTACACTAAGAAGATGTATTTTCCACCTACGAATTAATTCTATGATCTACGGAGACAATATATGCATTTTGTTATATTTTTGTAAGTGGGTGAACCTAAAAGTGATTTTTTTTAAGGCTTCTATCTACAAAATTTAGAATGGATAATACAAGAATTGTCTTAATAGTTCACACATTCACCCTCTAGCCTACACCACACCAAGTGAACTTTGTTTTTTTCTTCTTTTTTTCTTGTTGTTATATTAAAGTAAGAAAAAAACATATGATAAGATTCTTTTTGTTATATTAAAGTAAGAAAAAAACATATGATAAGATTCTTTTTGTTATATTAAAGTAAGAAAAAAAACATAGGATATCTTACCATAGCAAGAAATCTGATAGAGAGAGAGCGCAGAAGATGCGACGATATTGGAATATGATTTTGTTGCATTCATAGAAAATTCACTGAGGTTGATACGCATGAACCAAATTCAAAATCTAGGTGAGGGGTGAGCCTTTTCGTTGAATTTTGTATTTGAGAGAGACGCCTTTTTACAAATGAGTGGCTCAGGTTGGGATTTGAATACAAGTAAAACTCAATTTTTTACTGTGTGCGCCATTTTTGTCTGTGGTTTTTTAATAATTAATTATAGTTTTTGCAGTGAGGCTGCTCCCACCTGGTCACGAATGCAAAACGTATCAACTTTCGGTCCCCGTTTGATCAAGTATCAGGGGGTTTAATGGCTTTGGCTTTGCGAAACCTGTCAGTTATTTCAGTTATTATTATGATTTTAAAGCAATCAGAATTGGGGTTGATTCAACACACATTTTTTCTCAACTAAAACTTCAAAATCTGTTCGTGGCTCCTCTGCATGATTTGAAAAGCAGAAAGTTGTTGGACTGCAGAGGCAAGAATAGGGGTAAACCTCTACTCTAGAGGAGGCAACAACAAGAATTCTGGAGGTGCCAACATTACATAACTTTTGGAAGGTTTCTTCAGTGTTTAATAACTTTGAATTTTATATAATTTTGACTTTCAGGTTAATAATCTGGTGAATTTAATCTACAAAATTTACAATTTCTGTTGTTTGTTGGATAAGTTTAAAAGTAGAAATGAAATCACCTGACACAAAACCCTAACAACTAAACTCTGTAAGATCTAGCAACATTTTTACATATTTTGAAAATTCAAACTAAAAAAAGCCAAAACAAAGCAAAATCATCCTTCGACAACTCGTTCGTTTCTTAATATCCCTTGTGTTCGTGATATATTATAAGGACTCAGGAGGGCCTTGTTCGTGATATATTATAAGGACTCAGGAAGGCCTTTCGATGTGGAGGATTCAGTGAAAAAGCTGGGGGTTCTCTGGGTTTCATCGTTTTCCTTGCCACATTTGGAGTATTCCCGAGGCCCTTGTGACTGCAGAAATGGGGACCATGTTATTTTTAGAATAGTGGGTATGTTGCGTGGGTGCCTTTGGGCCATTCTCGAGATTCCAGCAGGGATGGATAAAGTGGCTGAGCAGGGTGATAGATAATGCCCAGTACCCAGTTTTGTTTTTGGACTATGTCAAATCAGCAATCCCTGCATTGGGTGGGGGGCTGCCTAAGGTCACTGTTGTTCTGGTATTGACAGTTTCACTTACATGGGCCTACTATTGTGGGGGTGGAGTGCAGTTTGCTTGGGCATGCGTTCCTTGCTGCCCTTATGTGCCATGTGATTGATACCAGTTCCAAACTTGGATACTGCAAGATGCTTCGTGGTAGACAGGGAAAAGAATATCGATTGGAACCTTTATTTGAATACACTGTTCTGTTCTGGGATCTGAATTATTGGCACTTGGTCAATACCCTTTCACAAAGATAGAGAATTCCAAGAAAACCATTTTCAAAGTTGTTATTGGTATTGAATGGCGATTAATATTCAGCCTGTTGTATTGTAGGTCATTTAATGCAGCTACAACAAACATACTATTTTAAATCTTAATCTGTCTACCAATTAAATCTTAAACTGTTTAAGATCAAACATGTAACATACCTACTATAACAACATTACTATAACAACATTAAATAGCCTACAATAGGCTGAATAATTCTAACTGTGTTAGACTACTTTGTTCTCCTCCTGAATAGTTCTAACTGTGTTAGACTACTTTGTTCTCCTCGTGACAAGCATTGGGTAGGGGCCAGTGTAATGATGGCCACTTTCGAGACATTGCAAAACCCTAGGTGGGGTTTGGCTGAGTTGGTGGATATGGGGATGTTCGAGGCAGAAATGATTAGTGATTCATCTCAGCTGCTTGCAATGGCAGAAAGAAGAGTATTTGGCATCAGGTGGCAGAAAGAAGAGAATTTGGCATCAGGTCTCGGTATGATACCCTTCTGGTGGGTATTTTGTTTTCTGTATCTGGCATGCTTTTGCTATCATGGATGAGTTCCCAAGACATTATAGCTGCAGAAAACTATTTATACTGTTTTGGCATATTTTTGGAATCTGCAGGTAAAGAATCAAGAACCCAACAATGTCTCTGTTTTATAAGACTTTTTTAATTATCAGAAAAATGTTTTTATATTTTTATGTAGGAAAATTATAATAATATAAAAATATGAAGTAGACATATTATAAATACAAAAAGATAATTTTTTAAATTAAAAAATATAAATGATTATTCAAAATTTTAAAGTAATATTCTTCTTTATTGTAAATAATTTGCAACATATTTCAAATTTGAAATATAACATATGATATATAACAACTTGATGCATTTTTTAATGTTGATTAAGTAAGTGTGTTACTTCCTCTTATATTTAAAACTTTAAAACTCTGTGTGAAATAATAGTCAAAGTTTTGTTTTAAATGGTTCAATAATTTTTGTGTCTCCAGATTTTACTTTGTTTTGGTTTGCAAAATTATTCTTTTATGTGATTTGAATTTGTATTTATTTATAAGAAAGGTAATATAGGCTAGTATTCCATTTGAAATTTCTTTTTTATCTTAACAAGTAAATTTCAATAATATCATTTAGTGAATCATTAAAATATAAAGATTATAAATATATTTAACCATTTAATCGACTGTTGTATCCATACAATGTCCATGGAATATTGTTCTCTATGGTCTATGGTTAGCAGTTGCCTCTTGGAAAGTCATGATTGTAAGCACCATTGATGGGTTCTTTTTTTATCCAAGCCTGGGGTACTTAAAAAAAAAAATTGGATGAAGTTTTCTGGTAATTGAGTTTCATGAGAATCCAAACCAACCAAATGCTGTTTGCCTTTGTTTGCCATGCAAACCAAAAGGTGAAGGGAACCATTGAGCATTTGTTTGGACAATTGGGAATAGCCATGCTTGCAATTTTTACCCTTGTACATCTAAGTCTAAGTTCATTGTATTAAACATGAATATTTGTAGTGTAATATTATACAATTTGAAAAAAAAAAAATTGGCTATCATCACCTAAATTTAGGTATATTTTTTTTGTTAAATTACAATTTTTCATTACTTATATTATATTTTAAAATACCCTCTCAAATACCCTTATTGCACCTAGATTGTGCAATGATTTTGGAAAAAAATAATCCGAAAAACAATAACTATAAAAAATTTAAATTATATCCATATACTTGCATCATTCAAAATAGCTTAGTGTCAAGAATTCATTGGTAGAACATACTATAATTATATACATCATTCAAAATAGCTTTCACATCATTCAAAATAGCTTGGTGTCAAGAGTTCATTGGTACGACATAATATAATTGCTCCCTATATATTGCTCTATTACATAATGCTTCCTATATATTGCTCTATTACATAATGTGAACTTGGTGTCAAGAGTTCATTGGTAGGACATACTATAATTGCTTCCTATATATTGCTATATTACATAATGTTTCCTATGTATTGCTGTAATCTATATATTGCTCTATTACACAATGTTAGCACATTAGAAATGCCAACAAAAAAAAAGTATTTTATTTTCAAGAAGAGGCCAGCACGTTGCTTCAGAAAACCGAACCAACTAGAAAAGCCTCCATGAATCTGTATTACAATGTCCTTATTCAATCGGTATTGGAATCCCATAATATGTAGTTCTTCAACGAAGGAAATTGAAAAGCCTCCATGAATCTGTATTACAATGTCCTTATTCAATCGGTATTGGAATCCCATAATATGTAGTTCTTCAACAAAGGAAATTGAAAGAAATTGTTTTGGTTGACATCAAACCTCAAGGTGCATGTGCCTAGTGAAGTTTATTCATACGTTCATACTCAAGATTGGTTTGATATGATTTACCTATAAGGGATGCTGAGCATGTTTTCTCTTCTATTTTGGTAGAATTCATTGAACCTATAAATTAGGGTTATTTGGGGTAGATGCAATTGATTGGAATATTTAAAACAACGCATTCCTTAATACATGTATGTAGCTAGTATTCATTAAGGCCTAATAATATGGGAAACAACTATAAAGAAAATTTTAGGGGGGGATTTAGCCCTGGGCTATTTTTCGACCTTTTTCTTTCCATTTCCAAAAAATATTAGTCAATTTGCCTTTTTTTTTAAAGATAATTTGCCCAATTTTAATGGGATAATTTTTTTTACTCTTAAAAACACCAAAATTGTCCAAAAACTATAAAGTCATTAGAAATTTGAATATTTTTACAAAAAAATAGCCAAACATCTTATAGTTGTAAATTTAAGAATTAGTAGATTTGCCAAGGTTTCTACACTTTGAGAAAATTATGGATCCTTCAAATCCATCCACTTGTTGGACTTTGTATTACAATGTTCTTATTTAATTGATATTAGAACCTCATAATATGTGGTTCTTCAACAAAGGAAATTGAAAGAAGTGGTTTTGGCTAAGACAAACACTAACATCAAACCTCAAGGTGCATGTGCTTAGTGAATTCTATACATAAGTTCATAATCAAGATTGATTTGTTTTGATTTAATTATAAAAGATGTTGGAGCTTTCTTTCATGATCTTTTGTTAGAATTCGTTGAACATATCAACTAGGGCAGTTCGGGGTAGATGCATGTGATTGGAATATCTAAAATAATGCATTCCTTAAAACATGCATGTAGCCATTATTCATTAAGACATAATAATATGGGAAACAAGACACACTCATAAGGTCCTATGTCTTTGTATCCACGTGTTTGACACATGTTAGACACCAATGCATGGAACACAAATGGGAATTTGCATGCTTTGAAGAAGAGTAGGCTTGAGTAGTCCGAAGAAGAGATAATGGTGTATGTGCATTCCAACCTCTATCTTATTTAGAAGATGGGGTATGAGTGGTTGAAGGGAAATATAAAGATGTAGGATATGTTTCCCAATGATATGGGTTTGGATAGCAATGCTGAGTTTGCATTAGCCAAATTGGATCTTAATGAACTAGTGCTAGAGTAATCACTTTTGATGATGGTGATCCTTTTGAGGGTTCATCCTCAACACCAACAAATGCAAATCTATGATTGGATATAGAGGAGGAGGACAAGGATGGAGGGGAGTGTAGTGGTAGTGTTAGTGATGTTGATGATTTATGAGGACGATTGACAAGCTATGAGATTCTTCTATCATAGTTCTAGTAAATACCCTATGTTGTATTTCGTGTGTATTTCCCATTGGCATTCCCAACTATACCATCATTGATTCAATATGTTTGCAATACATTTTGACTTTGATGAAATCAAATGACTCAATTAGAAAGCTGCATTTTAAGGTTCTGAACTTCTAAACTTCTTTTTTTGTGTATTGGATGTTCTAATTTATTGTGTGGTTGACCATAAATTGGGATTGGCATTGATGTAGTAACTAGTGGTATCAATATTTTGTAAATGTTCTAATTTCTAAAAAAGTTGGATCTTTATGCCTATGTTTCATTGTTGTATTTGTAATTTACACTTTTTTAATGTGTCTATGTATGTGTGATCAATTGGATTTAGTCTAGGTGGTTGAGAAGACAAGTGTTATCCTCCCCATCCAAGATCAATTCCCACAAGTGACATGTTGAACTCTTAACAAGTATATTGTTGGAACAAATTTGAGGCATGTTGTTTCCCTAGCCTTGTACCTTGAATAATCTGAGGTTTACCCTGGGTAGCATCCTTGAAATGAGAAGTGCTCGAGAGTTTTTCCTTATTTTGAGGATTGATGTGTATCATATCCACATTTCATGTATCATGTGTCCCATTGTAATGTGAATTAAATAATAATATAATGATATTGAAAAAATTCCTAGGCTGATGGATCCCCAAACAGAAAGGTAAATGTTTCACTTGATCGCTACTTAGGGATTTTAAATTTATTATATTTTATTGTTTAAATAGAGCATTATTGTTTAGAACCTTTTAAATTGATCATGGGAATCTATGATAGAATGATGAAATTGTGGTTGATGTCATTCAATTATAGTTTGTCATTCTTTGTACCTTGAGTCACTGCTATGGTGGGGTTGGCAATTGTCTATCCATGGGAAGCACTTTCCTTAGTAGATTGCAAATATTTCAAGATATTTATTGGTGAATTTCATTGTTTTGTTTTATGTTTTGTTTTTCCTCTAGAAATATTCTTTGAGATGGCACATGGCATTTTTCCTACAACATGGTAAAATTTGTTAAATGAATTTCTCCTCAACCTAGTGATTAATTTTTACCCTACCATATGCAAACCAAAAAATTATATTTATATGAGGTTTTATTCATGTAGGAGTGTAATACATTTTTTCCTATATGGATATTAAACTTCTAGCAATAACCATTCATAAACAAATGATGAAGTTCACCAACAATATCATACTAGCAATCTATTTGTTCATGCATTGTTTTCGTTACTCCAATTGAAGGTATTTATCAATTCCCCCTTATTTGAACCTATTTTGTTAACTTTTGAAATGTTCAAAGCTACAAATGTGAATTGTTGTCAATAGGTGGTTATAGTGTTGCTAGTATGCATTGCTATAGCCTTCACAACTACACATACATATTCATGGGTTGAATTTCTACCAATGACATGGGTGCCTGGTTGTATGCTTTGATTTAGCATTTTGGAACAACAAATTCATGAATGGGTAGAAAGAGCATAATATGTTAGATAATTTCTTACTGGCATACCAATGATCAAAAACATAATTATGCTCATGAATGAAGTTGGTGCAATCACTAAATAACACAAATGATTTCTACATAGCATGACAAAGTGAGGATAAAATTTTGTAGATTAAAATCAATATCACATAAGAAATGCATCTACTTATAGAAATACGAGCATTGTCAACATTTGATATTGAGAATTCAATGAAGGCACCAATGAAAAACAAAGAAAAAATATAAAAAACATAATAAACATGTAAGAAACCAACATACATAAGTTAACCATCAAAAGGAAACATGTATTCAAATAAGATTCTATATGTATATGTGAAGAGAATAAATTGAGAGAAATGTTATTACAACGATTCTCCTACATCAAGTACACAGTAAATAGCAATCTACAAGGGCCATATGTTCTCACCCAATCTCCCATCTATAACAATGTATCTATCTTCATTATACACTCTCTATCCTACTCTAATAAGTAATCCCATGCAATAACTTGAACTCATATGCCACTCACAATACGGATAGCGATACTTTAGTTACAAACATTCCCCAACTATTTAAAACTTTAATGGTACTATTTTTTCTTGACACCCATCAATACATTAAATATACAACATACGTTTATAGTATTCATGTTGTCACAATGATCAAATATCCATGTCTAATATCAATCCACCAAAATCTAGATCAATCTTTATTTTTCACATCAACCCCCCTTGAATGATATCTTCCCCAAGGAAATGCTCTAAAAAATCAGTGATTTTTCCCATCAAGCGAAATCATGACTGGAATCTGGCAAAATCCAATTTGAAAAATCAATGGTTTTTGTCAATCAATTCGTCTTTTTGAAGTTTCGGGTAGACATAGTGCCCTAGAAACCCCCCAAGGCACCCAAATTATACAACTTTAGCATTGGCATGTAGGATTTTCTGGAAATCATGGCCAGAATCGTGCTGGAAATTGACTTTTTTGGGGCATCAAAGTTTTAGACTACTTGTTCCCCAAGTTTAGAAATAAGAAACCAAAATAGACATAGTTAACCTAACAAGTTTAGAAATAAGAAACCAAAATAGACATAGTTAAACTTGTAACATTAGGGTAAGTACACATCACTGATGTATGTCCACTTAAAATGATGTGACTATCACTTAACACTCATGCAAATCCACTGGTAAGATTGAGAAAAAACCCCAACACCCATGGAATACCACTTGCAATGCTGGTCAAATCATGTTTTGAGTTAATTAAAGGTAGGTCCAATGATACCGATGTTGCATGCACTCACAATGAGATAATAACTAAACTCTTCATGGGTCAAACATGTTTACGTAGGACTTACAACTAACATGTTGATTTGGAATTGAATGAACAAAAGATACTCTCCTAAAGTAGAGTATTACAATGAAAAACAAATTTTATAAAAAATAAAGTCAACAAAAATTGCATTGCACATGGCAATACATGTTGCCTAGAACTAGGTAGCTTATATTCAAGAAGAGATGTGATGGCTACACTCATTTGAAAAAATCCTATAGCAAGAGGATAAAACTATAATTTATAATGATTAAAAAAATACTTAAGAGGCAAAATCCCTACAATGCAAGAACCCTAACTCCAACATGAAGTTAACTCTAAGTATTCAAACTATGCTAGACGAAGTTGCGATATCCATAGAAAAGGGAATCCTTGTTAGGATCATAATTTTTCTTACATTTCTTTGTTTAAACTCCTATTTAGCTCATTAGAAAGAAGAATTGTAAACTAAGTCAGATATTTAACAACTAGGCATAAAAATTTCAAAATATGCATGGGTTGGCCCTCAAAAACTTGTCAAAAGTTTAAGGCCTACAACTAATTGATATCAAAAAAAATTTAGTTTACCTTAAATAGCCACTTATTAATAATCATTTTACTTATTTATTATGCGAGCTGTCTAACAAGGGGACGATTTTCCCCCTATTTCCGGCTGGTTTTTATCCATTTTTGGTTATGAATCTTCATGGAATTTCCAAAACGTACAAAAACATTGCTACATCTTACAAAGTGTGGCTGTTTGGGGGTTTTCCTATCAAGTGATTTCATTTCTGCAATTAAAATCGCCCAACAAACAACATAAATTACAAGATTTTGTGAGTTAAATTCATCGGATTCTGGCTGAAAATTAGTCGGAAATTCAAAATAGTCCGCTAGTTAGACAACTCCTTTATTGTGTTCTTGGACATATAGTATTGGGTGAGATGAATTAATCCCATTGTATTGAAACTAATTTTTTTAGTGTTTAATGTTTTGATATAATTAGATTTTTGTTTATATATTTTGATTTTTTTTTATAAAATAAGTATTAATGTTTCTATTGGTTGACGGGAATGATGTCATTCTAGAAATTTGTTGCCCACCCCATGGCAGTGGGCTGATGTAAGCTTCGTGCCACTGTAATTAATTACTTTGTACATTGTATTCCCTCGTATGAGTCCATAAGTGTTCCCTATCTGTTATCATTAATATTTGTTATTTTTGAAACTTCACTTCTTAGATTTTGATGTGACCAATTTAAATACACCAATTTGTATTAAATTCATAAACATCACTATTCAAGTTTGAATATAGTATTTTTAAAATTTCATAAATATTTTTTAAAAATTTAGGTTTAAATTACTAATTATTTTAGATTTTAATTATAATTTATTGTGTCTTTAGATTTCAATTACTATTTTTATTTTTATTTGTATTTTAGATATTTTAAATTATTTACTTTATTACTATTAATTTTGTTTTATTATTACCTTATTATACCTCCCTGAGCAGGTATATTGTAATCGATTGCAAGTCAACTTGGGTTGACTCACCTATTAGTTCAAAGGTACATAAAAATTAAAATGTTGTTTATAATGTTTAACTTTATAATTTTATAAATAATAATTTTTAATTATAATAAAAATGTATTTATTTGTGTTGTAATTGGCCAATCACAAATGATGTGAGCTTTGGAATTTGGTATCTGGTTTTCAGATGACAAGTGGCAACTATGACATCAAGATAAGTACAGGTCCTCCTTAACTGGCTTTCCGTTTTCGAACACGTGTTCTCTGCACAAAATTCACGGACCACCACATAAATTTGGGAACTCCCCCAAAAGACCTGCTAAAATTATACATCCGGGTTGAACAAAATAACTGTCATTTGGCCCGTTGTGACAAACAATAAGCCTCCTAAAAGCTCTGCTAAAATTATATGCATCCGTGCCGTCTCCCACCACCCGACCAAAAGGACCATCATTTGGTTCAAGTTGGCCTTTTGTGACAAACAAAGAACCCATTGGCCTTTATTACTCCACATGTTAATTTCTCTTCACAACTTGATTTGATTCATTTCCGATACATCACTCTAAACGATGATTTAAGATATGTTTTATATTTTTAATAATAATTATAATAATTTAATTGAAAAATATAGTGTACAGGTTGATTTGATTCTGATATATCATTTTTAACGATGATTTAAGATATGTTCTATATTTTTTAATAATAATATTAATAATTTAATTGAAAGTTATAATGTACAAGTTTATTTAATTCCGAGATATAATTTTTAAGGATGATTTAGGATATCTTCTATATTTTTTTTAATAAAATAATTTAATTGAAAGTTATAGTGTAGTTAGAGAAATTGATTGTTTATAAAACAAGTGGAAATAGCAACATAGTTGCTAAGTAGTTAGAGAAATTGATTGTTTTAATAATTTTTCACTAATACAAGAATTATATATTAAAAAAAACAAAATAATAATAAAATATTTAATTATTTTATTACTATATCACATTTATACAATGTATTTAATCTTGTCTTATTATAATTTTTTAAATTTCAATTGCAAAGATTTTAAAAAGAAATAAAGCAACCACCCATACTTAATATACATAAGCTTTCATTTTTTTATAATAAAACTTCTANATTGGAGGCCTAATAAAACAACCATTGAGTTTGCACAAAATTATATAATTTAAAAGTTGGGTTAGTGAGCATAAATATGTGTTGCACTACAAGTAGTCAATAGAAGTTACAGATCCCATTGAAAAAATACACTTCCCCAAATTCCAGAGAGCTTAAGGTTAAAAACATGTCACAAACAAAAACTTATTAACAAACATATCAAAAGACATAAAATCTGGATTAAATAGCTTAACTAATTCTTCTAATGCTATTTANACAATTACATTGAGTCAAGTTTAAATACCATTGCTAAGTGTGTGATATAGTAAAAAAACATCAAATATTGAAATTAATTTTATTTAGAAATTCTAAATAAATACAAAAATTTATTTTATTGTCATAAATTTTACAAGAAATTTCTCTTAAAATATTTCAAATTGCAATTTTTAATATTTTTCATTTTTTACATGAAGCTTGGTTTCTTAAAAATATATATTTTTTAATGTTTACTAAAATGGAGGAACTCTTTAAATCATGTGTTTTTTGGATCTTTTNACTAGGTCCTTTGTGGGCACTGGGAATGAGAAAATAATTATAAAAGTTTTCATTTGGCCATAGATACTTTAAAAATGATCTTATAAAAGATCCAAAAAACACATGATTTAAAGATTTCCTCGAT
>LPNX010502743.1:26054-125514 GCA_001517045.1 Pseudotsuga menziesii | reverse complement strand
TAACTTTGCATTAGCAAAATGGCATTCTATTTATTACATCAAATAAACAAGCTAAGCTATAAAATAGCATTAGAAGAATTAGTTAAGCTATTTAATCCAGATTTGATGTCTTTTGATATGTTTGTTAATAAGTTTTGTTTGTGACATGTTTTTAACCTTAAGCTCTCTAGAATTTGGGAAAGTGTATTTTTTCAATGGGATCCGTAACTTTTATTGACTACTTGTAGTGCAACACATATTTATGCTCACTAACCCAACTTTTAAATTATATAATTTTGTGCAAACTCAATGGTTGTTTTATTAGGCCTCCAATTGAAGTATATGTAAAAACTCAAACTATTTTAAAGAGTATGAAGTCATCCATCTAACATTGGTGGTGGTTTCATAGAACATCTTTTTGCTACATCTATTGTTACTTCTTTTTTTATATATTCAACCTATTACTATTTTCTTGAAACTTTTCTTAAGAGGCAAGTACTTAGCAACTATGTTTCTATTTCCACTTGTTTTATTATTATTTTGGTTTTATTTCTATTTCTATTTTAAGTTTATTAAATAAAAATTGAAAATAATACAATAAAAAAATAATCATATCATATTTTTTATTACATATTTCTTTTACAAATAAATTATTATTAATTATTCAAAATTAAAATTAAGAAAAGTTCTACATTATACAAATCACTTATATCATATATTTTATTACACATTTTTTCTCTTGATAAAATAAATAATGTTAATTGTTCCATATTAAGATTAAAAAAATCCTTACTACACAAATATCACTTGTACCATATATTTTATTACACGTTTGTTTTACTAAATGAAGATGAAGATGAGAAGATAAATTATTGTTAATCCTTAAATTAAAATTAAGAAAAGTTTCCACTGCACAAATATTACTTTATAGAAAAAAATAATTCAGTTGTTTAATTTTCTTTTCTTTCAATAGAAAATTGCTTTCACTTGCTTATATTAAAAAAATTATAAATAATCAAATTTAAAAACATTTAATAATCTTCTAATTATATAACATGAAAAAATAGAGTGGATGAAATTCATTAGAAGGGATGAATGGGATGAGACACCACTTGAGTACCTTACTTATCAGCTTTACTTAGAAAGATTACACCTCTTAGTGCTTCCTTGATCACTACCACCGCTATGCACAGACCTACATGGGTTCGTTGCTTGAGATGTATCACGACTATATGCTTGAGGGAGGGATTCACCTTCATGTATTACCACTATAGGACTGATGATTGTTAACATAATTATTTAATATAAGAAAATTATTCAATTTTGTGAGATTGAGAATTATCATTAAAGTTTCATGTCACAAGAATTAGTGATGATGTCTTATTACTTTATTTAAGAAAAATATTTTTAAAATAAAGACATGTATTATTAGTTTATTTAATCATATAATTTTCAAAATATTATTATTTTTATGTTGAATGGTTGGATGTTTAAATTTAAATCATATGAAATTTAAAATGAGTATTTTGTAAATTAAGGTTTTTTAAATTAATAATAAGTAAATTTGATTATAAAGAAAAAAATCATAGTCATAAATCAAAGTAAAATTATATCTTTATAACTATGTATAGATTGTGAATGTTTAATATTAGTTGACTTTATTATAATTTTATTATAATAAAGTTGTGTTTTTATAAATTTAAAAAACAAAAAATAGATTTATATTTAAAGAGTTGTGTTTGCATATAAGAAGACCAAGTGTAGGGCAATATTATTGGACTATGATGGTATATGATGCTTCATTTGAGCCTAAGGTTATTTATGTTTTGAATAGCTTGTGCAATTATCCTGATACATTGTTTTTATTGTTAGTGGGAGGGGAAGGCAGACTCTGAGCCCAGTTGTTCTCTTTATGCAAAATGTTGGGTATTGCAGCAGAGCATGGCTATTTTATAAAGTAAAGTCTTTACTACTACAAATGATTTTTGGGTGTTATAAATGTAATGTCTCTTTTTTGGGATTTTTGGAGAAATGCACAAATTGGGCAAATTCAGGCTTAACTAGTTAAGACTCTAGAGGGTTCCAACTTTCACCAAATGGTACCGAATTTCAAAGGAAATGGTATAGTGAGTATTAAAAAATCACAAGATGTTATATGGGAACTTTGTATCAGAATTCAGACCTTTGCAAACTTTTTTTTGGTTAAGGTGAAACAATGCAATTTTACTACGAAATTGTGTTCAAATCCCCCCAAGGGTGATGGCCAAATAATCTCTCCAAATCAAGTACGACCCTCCCAAATTTCAGAATAGAGTATGGGAATGAGTATCAAACATCAATGTTTGTCCTTAATCATGTTTATTAAGTTCTGCAAATGGCTTATGATCTGCAACATTTGTAGGGTAACTTTCATAGAAATTTCCTAAGGGAAATTGCATTACTAGCTAGACTTTAACATATGAAAGGTAGAATGTATGGTTCTGAGAGTAATATGAAACATGGTGGTAATATATGGAATAACAATGTATTCAACAACATCATAAAACTCAAAGGTAAAGTCTCCTGCCAATATGATACAATACTCCTTCAAGACTGAAGCCAAAATCCATGAAGACTAGTGATACAAGGGCATGAGTATGCACGCTTTGCATACATTTATTTATGATATTTTGAATTACAAAGAATGTGGACATAATATTACATAGTCATACATCATATATTTATTCCTCAGTCATACATCATATATTTATTCCTCATCATCATAAAACTCATATAAATGTCCTCATACAAATCTGATATAAAGCTACTTCAATATTGAAGCCAAATCCATGAAAACTAGTTATTCAAGAGTATGGGGAATGTGGGCCTTTCATACATGTATTTATTATATTTCCACTTACAGATCATATGGATATGATATTACAGATCCATACATCATAAATCAAATATTGGGCATCAACTATCCTCATCAAGGTGCAAGAATCACTCCAACAAGTGCATCATCAATTGTGAGTATGGGGAATGGAGAAGAAGGAATGAGAGAATAGGGATATATGAGAATTCGACTGTATGGAACTTCAAATTGTAACTAAAAATCCTTCATTAATATCCAATTAAAGGTATGAATGGCCTCTCCATCAGCCAACTTGGAAAGGAATCCAACTCCCTCGAAATTGGTTCACAAGCAAGGAGAGTGAACATTCACCGTGCAATGGACAAGAAAAATCTCTCCAAAATGCCAAAGGCCACTTAACAAATGATCAAAATCCATTCTCCTTTATCATGAAATATTTTCATAACCTTCATGAGGCCTCCTAAGGTAGTGGATTAGTAACTCATATGACACTTGCCTTCCTCTTCATGCTCCAATTATTTCCCCAATACGAATGGTTGCCTCTAACTCCCAAATTCGACCTCTTGGTGTCTATTTTTATCCCTATAATTTCATATCTGTCATATTTCAGCAATCAGGTATAAATTTTTCATACTTGTCATATAATCTTCCACCATTTGTTGTCATAGAGTGCATGGAATCTCCTTCCAAGTGGAACACATTGTCTTCTAGTCTCTTCCTCTTCCATGGGATTTAATCTCATTTAACAATTCTAATTATTTGGCTCATTATATTATATTTGAAACCACATCACCATCCAATAACTTTATATTACCCATGTGTTCGAATTTGGATGAAGATCATGCCAAGTGTGTGGGAAATTCTCACCCAAAGGCTCCACAAGCTTCCAAGTATCTCCATGAATCCATGCCACCTTATTTTATTATCACTTATCATTTATGTGATCCATTTAATGTGAATATGATAAAATAAATTCCTTTTGGGTCCCATATCCCCTTATTACAAAATTTATGTCTCCATCTCAACCTAGGGAACTAGTTGGTTGGTGAAACATTATTTGCAAGTAGTCTTATTTGGAAATTATTTAATTGGGGACATGACAATCCTCCCCACTTGATATTGCTTCTCCTAAAACATATCCAAGTTTAGATGCTGCAAACAATTTTCATATTCCTAGGTGGCATCCTCATTTGGTACTCCTTACTTTGCACCAAGTGCTCCCTTATGGTTCTGCTCAATAATTTTTTTTAGATGCAATTTGAGTAGTGGCACTCATGTACTGCAATTTTGTGCTCCCAAAATTAAAGAGTTGTGTATTTTTCATATTGATATATTGTGTAACATGACCACTAACACCAAAAGCATTAATCAAATCCATAAAAACAATTTTTTTCACAAATAATCTTTACCTCCATATTTTGGAAACCTTTTATGAACTTCCACCCATTTTTTCTTTTGTATAACTCTTTGAAGTTGGTACTGAATTACCAAACTATGAGTTTATTAATATTGCAAGAAAATTTTAGAGAGGAACCACCATGCTTGTTGTTGCAGTACTTTGATTATAATCATCTTCTCAAGTGGTGACTAAATCTCCAATGTTTCATGTCGCCCCTGAAATTGGAACCAATGAGACCAAAACTGATCACAGGGTCCCATATAATCCTGATACATGCATGGTGTGAAATTTCTATGATGAAATGTCATGAACACCAAGCATGTGAAAATTGAATCCATCTCTCAAAATTTCTCCCACGTAGGAAACTAGAATACTGCTCTGCAAAGATGAACTCAAACAACTGAAGGTTGGTTTTCTTTCTCAAAGAAACAATCAAACTGTACTCCAAGTGAGATGAAACCAAGAAATACCAGGATCCCATTGCTTGTATTGCACCCTTCCAAACATCATGAGTACAAAATATAGATCATGAAAGCACATAACAAAATCATACAAATGTACATCAATAAGGTACCTCATCAAAGAATCATAAAAGTGCTTGTACATCCAAGTAAGTAGATCAACATGTATCCCATCCACACAAGATCAAGTATTATATAAGATCTTCCCCAATGACATAGGTGAGGATATCATGTCCCATAATGCTGCTCCAAAATAATATAATGTGCATCAAGGTAATCATACAAATGTACATCAATAAGGTACCTCATCAAAGAATCATAAAAGTGCTTGTACATCCAAGTAAGTAGATCAACATGCATCCCATACACACAAGATCAAGTATTATATAAGATCTCCCCCAATGACATAGGTGAGGATCTCATGTCCCATAATGCTGCTCCAAAATAATATAATGTGCATCAAGGTAATCATCCATGTTTTCTTTCATCCAAGTAGTGGATGAAGAGCCTCCACCAAAATATGAACCAAATAAGGAGCAAAGAAAACATGAATACTTTAAGTGGCTCCAGGAAGTCTCATCAATACACCCATGAATATGTAAATCAGCATGAAATAAAAAAAGGATGTTTATGCCAACAATAATGTTCTTCAATCATATATCTCTTCACCCAAATGTGGGATGAAGTTCCTCCAACATCAAATGGACTAGGCAAGGAGCAAAAAAATCATGAGTCTCCAAGTGACTCAAGTGAATACCATAGGTGCATCCATGTAGATGTGTATCGTCATAATGTAACAAGGGATGTTGTTGCAAATGTAAATAATATGGTTCTCTAAACATGTCATCATCAAAAGGATAGATAGAAATTCCATACTCTTCATATGGAAACATAAAAAAGAAACCTTTCACCCATACTCCATTAGGATGAATGCTGCAAAATTTGGAAGTGTAGGATGTAGGAGAAAGAACCAACTCACCCAAATGATCCGAAACTACAAAATTTTCATCATGTGAAGAATCCATAGGGGTAGGATTATGCAGCTCCCTTAAAAATTCAAAACTTTCCTCATGGGTTGGTTCCAATGTGGTGGAATCATGCACTTCTTCAAAAAGTGTGTAACCATTTTCAAGAGGAAACTCAAGTTCCTCTTTCTCATGATCCATCATGTCATGAAAATCCTCCAAGAAATCTACCATATGGAAATCTGGAATATAGGAGGAAGAACAAGTATCTTGCAACCTCTCAAGAAGTTGCTCATTTTCAATTTTGAGCTTATGAATAGGCTTCATTATTCTTAAAGTAGGATTCATGTAACCATTCACTATGCCCAATTACATTGTTTCTATAAAAAAGAAAAGACATGAAATTACCTTTGATGTTGCACATTGCTTTTTGAATCTTCTCAATGTCTTCAAGGAAGGATGGGTCCTCCAATGAAGAAACTTTCCAACAAGAATTTGACACCAATGATTTAATGTCGTTGTGTATGCTAAGGGACTCATGGATATCCCTTTCACTCATAATTGAATACCCTTCATTGAAGGATGGTTCATGAGACTGAACCTCCTCTTCTTCTTTTTGCTTGATTTGATCAACTTCTTGAAGCTCAAGTGGTGATGGGGAAGTTGATCTTGGTTATTCATTATCAGTCACAAGGTATTCATCTCAATTCTTATGAAAAAATTGTATTTGCAGAAACATTTTCCAATATGATCTCTATGTCACCAACATAGAGTTGTGAGCACCCATTAGTAGGTACTCCTTCATAGTTCAAGCATCCATCAGTAGATTCCCTTTGGTCCATGTCCACAGTAGAATGTGTCTCAGAATGATATTCTATAGTTTCAAGGGACTCTTATTCATTCTCATGTGATGTTTCCTCATATTTTTAAAAGTCACTTGGGAGTGAATTTTGATCCTCATAATGTAATGTTTTCCCTGTTTCACTACCCACAGAAATTGGTGGCTCCTTGGTCTCCTCCCTACTTGTGGATTGCAGATTGTTCCTTAATTAGTTCACATTTGAATTATTGGGCCTATATCCATTCAAACAATCATAAAAGTATTAAAAATGAATGGTATTATGTGCCTCTTCATGATGGAAACTACTACTACCCACTGCTGCCAGGTTACCCCTAAGTTGGCTAGCCATTAATTTGAACCCTTGCATAAGTTGCTTGGTCATATCATCAAAATATGAATTAATGAGTTTATTAAATTCATATCTATCATCCATAAATTCAACAGGTTCCAATACCATGCTATGATACAACTCTAATGCCCCTTTTTTGGGATTTTTGGAGAAATGCACAAATTGAGCAAATTCCGGCTTAACTAGTTATGACTCTATAGGGTTCCAACTTTCACCAAATGGTCCTGAATTTCAAAGGAAATGGTATGGTGAGTATTAAAAAAATCCCAAGGTGGTATATGGAAAATTTGTATCATAATTTTTACCTCTTCAAACGTGTTTTTGGTTGAGGTGAAACAATGCAATTTTACTAGGAAATTGTATTCAAATCCCCCCAAGGGTGATGGCCAAACTAGCTCTCCAAATCAAAAACGACCCTCCCAAATTTCAGAAAAGAGTATGGGAATGATTATTAGACAATATGACTTTCCTTAATCATTTTTATTAAGTTCTGCAAATGGCTTCTGTAACATTTGTAGGGTAACTTTCATAGAAATTTCCTAAGGGAAATTGCATTACTAACTAGACTTTGACATAGGAAAGGTATAATATATGGTTCTGAGAGTAATATGAAACATGGTGGTAATATATCTAGTACATATTTATTACAAAACAGCATAAAACTCAAAGGAAAACTCTCCCACCAATTTGATACAATACTCCTCCAAGATTGAAGCCAAAGTCATGGAAACTAGTGATTCAATGGCATGGGAATGCAAGCTTTTCATACATGTATTTATGATATTTCAACTTACAAAGCATGTGGAAATAATATTACAGAGCCATAAATCATATATTTCTTCCTCTTCATCATAAAAATCATATAAATTTCCTCATACAAATCTGATATAAAGCTACTTCAATATTGAATCCAAATCCATGAAAACTAGTTATTCAAGAGCATGGGGAATGAGAGCCTTTCATACATGTATTTCTGATATTGAGAATTACATAGAATATGGAGATGATATTACATATCCATAAATCATAAATCAAATATTGGGAATCAATTATCCTTAGCAAGGCGCAAGAATCGCTCCAACAAGTGTGCCATCAAATGTGAACTTGTGGGGAATGGAAAAGAAGGAACGAGAGAATAGGGAGATAGATGAAAATTCGATTGTATGGAACTTAAAACTGAAAATAAAACTCCTCCATTATTACTAATGATATTTCTTAATGGACTCTCCATCAACCAACTTGGAAAGTAATCCAACTCCCTCGAAATTGGTTCAGAAGCAGGGAGAGTGAACACTCATCATGCAATGGACAAGCAAATGCTCTCCAAAATGCCAAAGTCCAGTTAATAGATGATCAAAATCCATCCTCCTTCCTCATGACATATTTTTATAGCATTCATGAGGCCTCCTAAGGTCAATTTCCTCTCCATGAGATTCCTCCAACTCGTCTCAGTGGATTAGTAACGTATATAACACTTGTCTTCCTCTTCATGCTCCAATTCTTTCCCCAATTAAAATGGTTGCCTCTAAATCCAAAATTAGACCTCTTGGTGTCTAATTTTAGCCTTGTAATGTCATATTTGTCATATGTCAGCAATCAGGTCTGAATTTTTCACACTTTTCATAGAATCTTCCATCATTTGTTGTCATAGAGTGTATGGAATCTTTTTCCAAGTGGCACGCATTGTCTTCTAGTCTCTTCCTCTTCCATGGGAGTTACTCTCATTTACCAATTCGAATTCATTCTCTCCTTATATTATATTTGACACCACATCGCCATCCAATAACATTATATTACCCATGTGTTCGAATTTGGATGAAAATCATGCCAAATGTACGTGAAATCTTGTCACCCAAAGGCTCCACAAGCTTCCAAGTGTCTCCATGAATCCATGCCACCTTATTTTCTTAGCACTTATCATTTATGTGACCCATTTAATGTGAATATGCTAAACTAAAGTCCTTTTGGGTCCCATATCCCCTTATTAAAAAATTTATATCTCCATCTAGACCTAGGGAACTAGTAGGTTGGTGAAACATTATTTGCAAGTAGTCTTATTTGGTAATTATTTAATTGGGGGCATGACAATAAAGCATTTAGAAAGTGTAGGTTTCAGATGTAGTTTGGCTTTGCTAGTCTTAAGAGATTTTTGTACTTTCATGATAATTTAATTTCTTTTGTACTTTCATGATAATTTTGAATGTGCTTATAATTCTCAATTTTTAAATTCCTTGTATTCATACAAATCCTATTATCTAACTCCAAGTACATTTGCCACTTGGTGGCTCTTGTTATAAAATGTGAGGCCTTCATGTGTTTTGTGCATTGAATGAATGAATAATTGGCTTATATGTTTAGTATTATTTAAGTTTTTATTAATTAATGGAATATTTATTTAGAAAATAAATAGGAATGCGATGATATGTATATATGGTTTGCTACAAGTTTTAAAAATAATAATAAAACACTATATTCATGAAAAGTTACTCGAATTATTTATCAAGTTTGACATAAAGGATTTGAAAAATACTTTTAACGTTAAATTTATAATTATTTTATTTATTTATTCCACATATTTTAAGAAATATGTGATTAACATCATTTTTATAAAGCAAGTCTTTCTAGTTTGATAGTAGGTGTTTTTTAGTAACACCTCAGTTTTGATCTTTGATGTAATGATGTAAAGTTTGATGATGAAATGCGTGAAAAAGATGAACATGTTGTATTTTGAAATATTAATATAAAAACATTTGGATGTGGTTGAGGAAAACAGTAAAGAGAATAGAGGACTATAAATTCATCAGTGAGAAAGAAAGGAGATTGTAGATGACCTAAGGGGGTTATAACACGACCCTAGTTTTGAACTTAATATTAAAAATTAATTTAAACATACTTTAATCTTTTATACATTTGATGAACCTTATGATTAATTACAAAAGGGATTAGTGGCTTATGTTGAGGGACGTGTGTGTTGGGGAGACCATGTGTGGGTGAAGTTGGGCATGCAACCATCTAGTAAACACACATGAAGAAAAATCGAGAGAAGGGAAACTCTCAGACTCATGAACTCTGAAACACACCCACTCCTTCATGCTCTGACTTTGTTGGCAGGAGGTTCTGAGGATAATTGGTTACGCAGCACTGAGGATGATGCACAAGGTCAAACTTGGTGCGCAAGGAAGATTGGTCAATATTTTGTGAATCTTAGTTGTTATTTTGTAGTTTTTGGTCCAAGTAGTTAGGAAGTTGATATAAGTGGACCATTTTGTAAAAGGAGCTAGCCTATAAATAGACCTAGGAGTTGTAATATTGGATGATCCTTTTTTGGTGTACTTAGAGAGTGCATCTATGATTTGTTTCTGATGCAAGATATGAACTGTGGAGTTGTTTGGAGAATCTACAGTTTTGATGTGAAATTAATATAACATGACTGAGATTTGAAGAAAACAATGTGTCTTTTGTATCTTTCTGTTTTTCTATTTTCCTGCAATGTGATGCCAAAGGGAATAATACTGCATTGGTATGATTCTTTCTGAATTGATGCTTTAATGTCTTAAATCATTTGATGATGATCGATATGTTTCATATTGCTGCAATCTAAATGTTTTGATGTGATCTGAATATTAGCGATGTGGACCTATGATACTTAACCAATGCTTGAATATGTGAAATAATGTTGCAGTAGTAATCAGTAGATGCGCAAACCCTCCTTCTTACTACGAAAACATGGTTCTGATGGTTATCCCTTCAACATCTCGGGTGAGACCTCATTTGCTTCACAGGTGTTCCTAGACAGGGTAAAACCTATCTGGGCTGGTGCTTAGGGAGATCGTAGTGGTTTGTGTGTCGATAGAGCGTGAACCCATGTCGATGGATCTGTGTCAACAAATGGTTTCGTTTTCAGGACCGTAGTGCGCGGAGAAGGAGGACATGTTGTGGAATCCAACAAGACCGGAGATTCAAGATTGGTTCTATTAGAAGGCTCGGTAGTTTTCCGCATAAGATAATTAGAACCCTGAAGTAACAATAGAAGAGTGGATGGAAAGGTACATGTATTCTGATCTTCACAAGTACTTCTTTGTCAATTTTTTCGATCATCTTGTATGAGTGGTTGGCACAATTTTTCAAGGAGGCGAACCCACTTGTTGGACCCCAAAGCCGGTCCAACAAATGTAGGAGGTGGATAACAGAGCATCAAGGGCTGTCGAAGTTTGGCTTGACGGCATCTTAGAAGGCTACATCATTAATTTCGCAGTCGACATAGTCAAATATTATTGCGACATGGAGAGGGAGTTCTTCAAAGTACCAAGAGGTAGGTTTTTGTTATCTTTGCAATTGTCGATTAAGATTTTTACCTGTGAAAAAGGCATATTGATGATGAACTCCGACGAGTAGAGCCCTAGTGTGTGGAGGCTGCGAGTACCAAAGAGATGAGGGTTGGATGGAATGATACGAGGTAGATGGATGGGATTTACGAAGAGACTATGATGGAAGCTGGGGAAGGAAGTGGTCTTCTGCGAAGTGGAGTAAGGTTTCAGTAAGAGAGGAGGTAGAGGTCTAAGACAAGTCCTATTTCAACTAGAACAAGAGACTATGAGAGAAGATCACAAGGAACAAAGTGACCCTACAGCAACGAAGGAGACGACCAGGCTATGCCCAAGCCCGAGGAAAGATCAAACCAGAGCAACAACGTACCCACACCTCCGTGCACTGCACCACACTCAAGAAGAAATACAATCTCAACACCAATTTGTCCTATGTGTCATCAACAATCTAATAGTAGTGGATCAATGAACTTAGGAAAAAGTCTCAAGATGGAGGGCGATGATGTAAAGTTACCTCTATTTCATGGGAAAGGGGCCGAGGATCCCGAACAATATTGGTTTCTGTGCGAAGCGGTTTGGATTGTAAAACAAGCTTAGGATGATGATGTTAAGAAGGGTTAGTTGGTGACAAACTTTCGAGGTCATGCGCTAAATTGGTACATGAAGTTTACTCAAGTTCCCATGAGGACTCCAACAAAGACTCTGGCCGAGATCATAAAAGGATTGATTGAGGAGTTTAGAAATCCTAAGTTGGAAGCGCAATATATCATAGAACTAAAGGAGATCAAGCAATATCCAAATGGGACTATTTGGTATTTCAACCAGCGATTTAAGATGTTGATGGAAAAAGTCAGCTTTGGAATGAGTGACGTGCAACACAAGGAGTGGTTCATCGTGGCATTAGTACCGCATATCACAATTCCTTTGATGCAGCAAAAGATTGCGACATAGAGTGAGGCTCTTGAGATCACGATGAATTTGGAAGCTTCACCTGTTGGTGAAACTAGAGTCGGTATGAATCATATTCAATCGCAACTGGAAAATTTGATGATCCAATTGCAAGATATCAAGAAGGGAAAGGAGTATTGCGAAGAAATATGGTGTACCCGTTGTCGTACGGAGGGACATCATAAGGACCAATGCCCAAATTTCTAAAATTACCTACTGTCGGGAGCCCTGAACCTGTTAAGTTATGATGGCATGCCATGGTGCCAAATATTTCAAGTTCATGGACATCGGCATGAATATTATGTGTATGTGCAGAAGATGGTATCGAATCCAACAAACTTGTGTTGCACGTTTTCGATCGGTTGGACATGAAGACAAGGAATGTTGAGCGTATGATTTACTCTAGGACAGGATGATGGATGCATATCATGTGAATGGAGAATATCATCGGCCGATAGAGAGACCACCACCATAGAAGCCCCCACAAGTGGTACAGCCATAGCCGCAGCCGTAGTTTGTACCGCATCCACAACCATAGTTTGCTCCACCACAGTCGTAGTACAACCAGATGTGGTATGCTCCACAGCAATCGCAATATACTCAACCAAAGTATACCCAAATACAGTACATTCAACAGTAGTCGAATCCCCCGCAGCAGCAACAACAGCTTAATAAACCGCAGTATCAACAATAAGGAGGATGAGGAGGAGGCTTTGGTCGAGGAGGAGGAGGACGAGGTTGCAAACCTGTATAATGTTATAATTGTGGAGTACTGGGGCATTATCAGAGAGATTGTCCGAACCTGCAAGTGCAATGTACGTATTGCATCGCTGCGGATCACACAGTTGAAGATTGTCTGCAACTAATCGTGAAGTGGAAAGCAAGGAACACTCCTCATATACATAACCACGATCAGAACCAAAAATAGAACCAAAATACAAATTAGAACATGAACCATCCAGTGAATCCTCCACCAAACCAGAACCAAGGACCAATAGTTTCAAAAATGTCGGTAGAACCTAGAGTTTAGTTTGTTGATGTTGTTGTCATTACTCAATGAGTTGCGACAATAGGAGATGATGGACTGATTCAACAAGTCAACAAGTCCGATTGTCTAGAAAGAAGAAGGTGCAATTTGATTTCGACACTAGGAGGGACACATTCCTTGAAGCACGTGATGAGATAAGAAGAGATCTGGGTAAGTTTCATGTCTATGAGAATTCACCTATCTTTGATTAAAATTTGGTAGCAGGACCATTGTGACAACATGCTACCTTGTAGAACTTATTTGAATGTTTTATGTCATTGGGAAAAGATCCTGATGCACTCGCCTAGATTGTGATTCTATTGCATCGACCAGAGAAGGGGCAGAGGGAGTATGATTTGAACTCCCTGTACAATAAGAAAATGGGGAAAGAGATGAGAATGAATATTCATATTGGGGATTACGAGGTAGATTCAATCATTTTGGATCTAGGATTAGATGTCAACATTCTGGCAAAGCAAACATGGTAGAAGATGGGGGTCCCACAGCTAGTTTGGTCTCATGTTTAGCTGTGACTAGCTAACTAGGCCAGAGTGACACCGATTGGGCGAGTTTCGCATCTAGCAGTGAAAGTCGACTTCAACGTTATTGATATTGTTAATGGTGGAAGCTCATATCCCACACTATTGGGGTTTGGATGGGATACTAACAGTTTAATGGTGATTAGTTTCAAGAAGCGTGTGATGAATTTTTAGAACCGTGACATCAAAGTCATAGCCTCGATGGATCCGAATGAAGGAAGGAGGTATGTTGAACTAGTTAAGGAAGAAATTGTGGGAGGATGGGACCATGCATACAACATCTCAGAAGAATACATCCATCCTACTACTGACGAGGAGTTGGGATGGAAAATTTTTAGCTCTACATCTTCGGATTCCAATGATGTATTGGAAAATTGGTAGAATCAAATGCATGAGGTATCGATTCGGAAGTGTGTCCTAATTACTCAGTCATTGTGATGAGTTGCAATAGAGATTGTTGAGTTAACAGCCTATGAAGGACTTCTTGATTTACTTGAATTTATGGTTGATTTTAAAGATAGGGTGTCAAAACCACAAAGGTTGTTGGCATTGGATGAAGCATTAAATGATACTCTAGCACGGTGGTGGGTGACCCATAAGAAGTCGATCAATGGGTGGTCACAGTGTCGCAAGTTGATAGATGTTCGCTTCGGTACAATAGAACATTACCAAGCAGAGAGGTGTGATGGGAAAAATGATCCTAACAATCATTTGATTGCGCGTGAGGCCATGTGCGTGTCGTGACCAAAGAATGAGTAGGTACATGCTTTTGTACACACATTGGGTGAAATGTCGCGGAAGTGGTACATATCAGCTGAGCTTCGCAAAGATATTATGACATGGGAAGATTTGTCAATCCATCTCAATCACACCTTCAAGTTTGCAGACGTTGATCCAGTGATTCATAATGCGCTACAACATATCTGCAACATTGTGTTGAAGGTAGTTCTAGTTGCATACACTGTGGACCTGCATGAAGCACTAATGATGCAGTCAATGATGGAGTGCTACAATGTGACAGGAGAGCTTGATGATCGTGATGATCCAAGGAACATCAACATTCCAGAGACAGAAGGAAGTCGGGATATCGCGATTCCTGAGATGCCGACAAATAAAAGTAATCATCCATTGAAAATTTAGAAGTTCAACATTGGCATGGAGGAGGAACCTAAGTACACAAATATTGAACACTACTGCGATGAAGAAACCATGGCGAAGATCACTAATATGTTGCATGAGTTTCAGGATCTCTTTTCGACAATGTTTTTTGAAATGAAACGGATACTAGGGGATTTGGGAGAAATGAAAATCCCATTGAAGCCAGATGCGAAGCCTCTAAAGCAGCATCTGTATTGTCTGAATCCGTGATGCAAGGAAAGAGTAACATTTGAGCTAGACAAAATGTTGGGCGTAGGAATCATAGAACCAATTGAAGAATCATAGTGGATCAGTCCTATGGTTGTACAAGATAAGAAGATAGGTGAGGTTCACATATGTGTTGATCTCAAGAAGTTGAACGACGCATGCCTTCATGATCCGTTCCCGACACTGTTTACTAATGAAGTGTTAGAAGGAGTAGGCAATCAAGAAGTATATTCATTCATGGTTGGATTTTCTGGCTATCATCAAATCAAGATTGCAAAGGAGTATCAGCATAAGACAACATTTGTGACTGAATGGGGATGTTATCAGTACACTGTGATGCCATTCAGACCAAAGAATTCGCATGTGATATTCTCCAGGATCGTAGTTGTAGCGTTCAAGGATTTTATATAGAATTTGTTGGCGGTATACATTGATGATTGGACTGTGTATGGACTGGTAAAATATCACCTCACAAATTTGTGACTGATGTTGGAGCGATGTCGACAACATCAGATCGCTTTGAATTCTAAGAAGTACATATTTTGTGCACCTTTTGGGATGTTGTTGGGGCACATTGTATGTAAGGAAGGATTGTTGGTCGATCCAGCCAAGATTGCAATGATTCTAAACTTTCTGCCACCTACGAATGTGAAGCAACTTATAGCAATGTTAGGCCATACAGGATATTATCACAAGTTCATCAGAGGATATGTTGTGATCACAACACCTATGCAGAAGTTGCTGAAGAAGGATGCGCAGTTCATATGGAGTCAGGAGTGTCAAGGAAGTTTCAACACCTTGAAGACAAACATGGCTACAAAACCAATATTAGTTTTTCCAGATTGGACGAAGGAGTTCCATGTTCATGTTGATGCGTCATCAACCGTGCTGGTAGTGGTTTTGGCACAACCAAGAGAAGGAGATATTTGATCACCCGATTTCTTTTTCCAGCTGGAAGCTATCATCTACGAAGAATAATTACACTATGACAGGGAGAGAAGGATTGGCAATGGTCTACGCATTGCAGAATTTTTGACACTATCTATTGGGAGGTCATTTAAAGATGTTAACGGATCACTCTACGTTGAAATACCTAGTGAATAATCCTATGTTGAGGGGGAAGGTATGTCGTTGGCTACTTCTCTTCCAAGAGTTTGATTTCAAGATAATTGTGAAACCGGGTCGCTTGAATGCAGGACTTGACCATTTGTCGCGAATAAAGACAGGCGAACAACCGATGAACATTGAAGATGGGTTACTTTATGCGCAACTATTCAGATTTGGAATGGTTGATGATTACTATGAGAATATAGTTCATTTTTTGGCGACAGGAACAACACCAGAGGGATTTACTACAAATCAGAAGAAGCATTTAGTATTTAGGGATGCGGATTTCCAGTTGATTGTTGGAGAACTCTAAAAGATGGGACCTGACGAGATCTTACGTCGATGTGTCCTACCTCATGAACAAAAAGGTTCTTGGTGAAATCACATGCGAGAGTTGCAGGTGGACACTACAGAGGTCGCGCTACTCCAAGGAAGGTACTCTGCCCAGGGCTTTGGTGTCCAACACTCAACAGGGATGCGAAAGACTATGCAAGGACTTGCGATGTTTATCAAAGAACTGGGAAACCATCAAGGAGGGATGAGATGACATTGGTACTGCATGTGACATTGCAACCATTTGATAAATGGGTAGTGGATCTCGTGGGACCAATAAACCCACCTGGGAAAGCGAACTGGTGCACAATATATCATCACAGCGGCGGATTATTTTACAAGATGGGCAAAGTTCGCGCCAGTTGTAGATTGCACCACTGCAATGAAAACAAGGTTCCTGTTTGAAAATGTTGTCCCTTGTTTTGGTTGTCCAAAGATATTGATGAGTGATCGGGGTAGTCATTTCATTAATCACACAATCAGTGCACTGACAGAATATGTCTAGATATAGCACAAGAAGAGTACTCCTTACCATCCACAAGAAAATGGGACAATTTAGGCATTCAATAAAGTGTTGGAGCATGTACTCACAAATATTTGCAATGCAAACTGCAATGATCGGGATTTGAAGATTTAGACAATCGTATGGGATTATCACACTACCTACAAAAGGTTGAAAGGGAAGACACCATTCAAGTTGGTGTATGGACAAGAGGCAGGCATGCCAATGAAGTATATTGTTCCAAGTCTGTGCATCGCAGCGACGACATGGATGGATGATTTAGGAGAATTGGCAGAATGCCTAGCTCAGTTAGTATAGCTAGAGGAAGACTGCTTCATTGCAGAATTTCATTAGTGCCTTGAGAAGGACCAACTAAAATCTTGGCATGACCGAGAAATCAAGAACAAGCACTTTCAGCAAGGAGAACTGGTGTTGTTGTATGACAGTAGGTTCACCAAGGGTCCTTATGTTATCAATTTTATAACTAAGGGAGGCATAGAACAATTAAAATAGCTAGATGGGGTGATGATACCTAAGTTGGTGAATGGCAGTCGGTTGAAGCCCTACAGTCCCAGTGCTAAGCGATGCTTAAGGAATTGTGAATAATAATAATTTAAAATAATCTTTTTTTTTGCATGATATGGTAGTTAAAAGGCTGGCGCACGAGGAGCAGGTGGTCGCGCAAGTAGAGTTGTCAAATTCGTAGTTAGGGAACCATGTGATAGAGTCAAATTAGTAGTAACTGCAGCAGTTAAACCAGTTATTCTGCGGCATTATTGGACAAGGCATGCATTAATTACGGATCCGGCCATTGGATCGAGAGGATCGGTGGCAGATTCAAATGATGAATGACAGATTTGGTTGACATGATTGGGAAGTGTTTCACACAGTCGATCCCACACTATAATACTTGGAGGGCCATAGTTTGAAATCACCAGTGCAGAGATTGAGTTGTAGAGTTGAGAGTGAAGCGCAGAGATGAGTAAGGTCGGGTTGTACAGTAGTGTAAGGTTGAAGGGTGCACCGAGTATTGTCATGCCACTATGAGTTATGCAGAGTGCTGAAATTCTGCAGGATATTTCAAGTGGAAGTTCCCAGGGTTCACCGGTCATCAGCATCCTAATCAAAGAAGAAGTAGTGAGCATGTCGGTTGGATCATCATCGGTCACAAAGAAGAAGAGGGGGGCCAATCAGCCAAAGTCACCAACCCAGAAGAAGAGGAGCATGAGGAGTTCAACCAGAGCAGACGCAGAGGCAACCGAGGCCTCCACAGTGAGGGTAGGGGTGACTACGGAGGACATCCTTGGTTTTGTTCCCCTGTGCAAACCAAGTACCAAGGAGCAGAAGCCCATGAAGAATCAGAAATATCATGTCAAGATACCTATGATTCCGAAAGGAATGAAAAGCACATTCGAGATTTCTCCATGCTTATTCAAAATGAAGTACAAGGAACACATTTTGTTGGAATTCACTGACTATACCTTGGACCCATTCGAGAAGAGGATGGGGCATGAAGGGGATCCCAGGGTGCACACCCCATAGCACTGGGCATTGGGTCTAGAAAAATTGAGGTTGTTAGGCTTGATTCACATTCCCCATTTCGATGAACTGACAAAAAAAAAATTCATGCGCCAAGCAGTTGTCGGCATTATTCCATGGAGGATACCTATGGCTGGACTGGTCAGTGCCAGTCACTATAGATTTTATTTTGTAGATCACGAGGTTTCCTAAGCAGGGGCTCGACCCATCGCAGTACTTCCATAGAAAAGACAATGATAAGCAACTGGTTGCCAAGATCAAGAAGAAGTACAACTTGGAGCGCGATGAGCGTACATATGTTGTGGAAAACATCAATGAGTGGGTTGTGTGTATTGCATCCAGTATTCTTTCTAGCATGGTGGTGCAGAAGAATCGGTCGATCTAGTGCACCTAAAGGGTAGTTTCCTGTGCTGAGCAGTGCATTGTAGTTATGCAAATAAACTGCCATCACTTTTTTCTATTGAACTAGTTAACAGAGGATGCTATGATTGTGCGGGAGGGGAAGCATGCCTTCACCTATAGTTGGCTACTAATAATGATTGCACTAGTCGCATTGATGGAGCCGGAGGACTACCAAGGGATGGATTTCATAGTCTCCCAAGTTTTCAAGGGTGTGAGGTACTAGAACCTATGGCATTTGAGTTAAGAATATAAGTTGAAGCACTATGCCATACATTTTTTCCTGTATTGGCACGCATTGCAGGTTGCAGTCGTGAAGGTTTCGCGGCTGATAGAGGAACTAGTGGCGAAGTATTAGCAAGTCATAAGATTCACTATTGGTCCACATGCCATACATTCAAAGGCATGATGGGACCCTCGGAAGATATGGTTAGCGACACAATACAAGATAACGGAGGAGGAGATGGATGCGATAGTCGTAGAATGGCCTACGGATTAGAAAGCATCGGTCAGTCCAGCAGATGTATCAGATGATGAGGCAAGTCCTCTAGTGGATAGAGCGTCGGTGCATGACAGTGACCAGGAGGCAAGAGAGGAATCATTGAGGACCCCGATGGATTCAGAAACTGAAAGTCTCTATGAGGAGACCATAATGAAGAGAAGGTGTGAGCAAGAAGAATCCAACGGCACAATGCCAATGGCGGATGTGCAAGTAGACCGCATTGTGGTAGTCATTACAACGGAAACAAGCATGAGGGAAGCATGGCTGAAGCAACAAACCATCGAAGGCCTCAACGAGGTAATAACTAGATTGAATTATTTAATTAATGCAATTCTGGAGAGAGTACCAGAAGCAAATTTGGCGCAGAGGGTAGCAGAAATTAGTACAAGGAAACGGGCCAAAATCATTCCCATTCTTCCAAGAGCAATCGAGACACAGAGCGAGGATGTAGATGCATTCCTACAATAGTTTGAACCCATTGCGCTAGACGTCAATGAGTTTTTAATGCACACACTAGTGCGACTGCAGAGGTTGGTTGCATAAGAGTTGTTCAATCGGGAGCAGGTCATCAACGATCACCTGTTGAAGTCGTAGGAGAACGAAGCAACAAAAAAGAAGGAGATTGAAGAATTAAAGAAGTAGAAAGATCTGTTGACATTCAAAAAGGAGAAACTATGGGATGACAGAGCGCATCTAGAAAATGCAGTCTCTATGGCATGTTAGGAAGTTCCAAAGATCACTGACGAAATGAATCCAGAAGTAAAAGTACAGAAACTTAGTGAAGTGATTACAGCATTCAAGCGTGACATTGAATATTTGCATGCATTGGTAAAACCAGGAACGCAACTGGAGAAGGATGCAGAACGAAAAATTGTTATTGAATACATGGCAATGCAGCTGGAAGAAATGGAAAAAGAGGCTAAGTTGGTGACAGATGCGACTACACAATTTTGGGGCAGTGTAGTCCAAGACGAGCAATTGGAGCAACTCAACACACAGTTGTAGGAAGCAGATAGACAACTGGCCACATTGAGTACATCGCTTAGATCGAGGCCTCTAGTTGTGTAGATAACAAAAATGACAGAGTTGAAGGAGTTATAGCATCGAGTCACAAAGGAAATGGAGCATTAGTAGAGGAGGACAATGCAACTTGAAGAATTCCAGGACATTGGTGCATAGCTCTCAGTGAAAGCGGTTACTGCACTTCAAGGGATTCGGGATGGATGAAGAGATGTCGTTGCAAATATTGTTGAGCATCCATGAGAGTGTGAAGTGACATAATGGATGGAAATCAACGATAAGGTAAAGGAGCAGGTCAAAGAAGTCACCCAACAGTATGAGGATTTCAAGGTTAATATCATTGGTTACTCTATTTCCAGCTAATGTGGCTCGAGGGCGAGCCACAAGATTGTGTTGGAGGCCTGTTGGCAGGTGGTTTTGAGGATAATTAGTTGCGCAGCACCGAGGATGATGCGCAAGGTCAAAGTTGGTGCGCAAGGCGGAAGATGGTGTGCAAGGCAGATTGGTCAATATTTTGTATATTTTGGTCATATTTTGTGAATCTTGGTGTTATTTTGTATTTTTTGGTCCAAATAGTTAGGAAGTTGATATAAGTGGACCATTTTGTAAAAGGTGCAATCCTATAAATAGACCTAGGAGTTGTAATATTGGAGGATCCTTTTTGGGTGTACTTAGAGAGTGCATCTGTGATTTGTCTTTGATGCGAGATTTGAATTGTGGATTTGTTTGGAGAATTTGCAGTTTTGATGCAAAAGTAATATGACATGACAGATATTTGATGGAAACATTGTGTCTTTTTTATCTTTCTATTTTTTTGTTTTCTTGCAATGTGATGTGAATGGATTAATACTGCATTACAATGCTTCTTTCTAAATAATGCGATGCTTTTATGTCTTAAATCATGTGATGATGATCGATCTGTTTTATATTGCTGCAATCTTAATGTTTTGATGTGATCTAAATATTAGTGATGTGGACCTGCGATACTGAAACAATGCTTGAATCTATGAAATAATGTTGCAGTAGTAATCAGTAGATGCATAAACTCTCCTTTTAACTACAGAAACGTGGTTCTGATAGTTCTCCCTTGAACATCTTGGGTGAGACCTCATCTCCTTTGATGGTGTTGCTGGACAGGGTAAAACCTATCTGGGTCGATGCTCAAGGAGATCGTTGTGGTTTGGGTGTCAATAGAGCATGAACCCCTCTCGACGGATCTGTGTCAATAGACTCTCTGGTTTGCATAGAGGAGGGAAGATGCATGGAATTGTGGTGGAATTATATTTCGAGTAAACTGTTATATTTGTGTTTATTCATGTGTACGAGTTCTAGAATTAATCATGGGTGAGAATTAAATTTGGATATTGTTGGATGTTTTTCCTTATCCATAACCATAATGATAGTGAAATGACCATTGGTGTATGAACCTTCCTTGGTATAATTTCTAGCATTGGGTAATAGTGTGGTTATTTCACTGTTTTTCATTTTGAAAGGAAATCAAGGAAGAAATTATGTTTGGTGGGAAAATAATTGTATGTTTTGTTAGTGAACCTTTTTGTCTGGTGAAGGGTGTGAATTTTGGAATTATCATGGGATTTTGATTAAGAACTGAATTTGGATATTGCTATATGTTTTTCCTTATCCAAAATCGTACTGTCAATAAAATGGTGAACTGTGTATGAACCTTCCTTGGTGGAATTTATGGCATTGGGTAACAATGTGGTTATTTCACTGTTTTGCATTTTGAAAGGAAACCAAGGAAGGAATCGCATTGTTGTGTATATGTTTACCTTGTTTATCTGACTAGTGTCCTATGACAACTTTGAGCATTTTTCCTAGTGGAGTCATTGTCTCAACTTGGGGGTGGCACCTTACTAAGAGATTTATGAGAAAGGTATCCTACAATTTCATGGAGAGTGCCTCACACATAGACATTTTCTCCAACTGTTAAGTATTAAGATAAGTGATTGCTACTTTGTCTCATCCTTATCATTATTTGTATGAATTCATATGCATTGGAATGAATTAATGATTCCTAAAGGATTTTGAATTGTAATTATTTTGAATATGCAGCTTGTGTTTTATTCATGATGAATTATGTTTCAGCCATTTTATTTATGGTTATGAATTAATGTTGTGTATAATTTAACGAGTAAAATAATTCATGAAGTGTTTGAATTAATGTTGCATTAAATTTATCCATATCAATACCATGTTCAGTATCATAAAGAATTATGTTAAACATACATTTTTAATGAACAAATGGAATTGCCAAGGAATTGAATTATTAATTATACATGGATATGTGTGGATGTAGTTTGCATGTTTTACCTGAAATTTATATGCCTCTGATTGGTTTCTTGAATATATAAAGGAGAAATGGAATGTTTCATATTTTGGTTGTTCATTTCTAGAACCTTCATTTACTTAGTAAATTGTTGCTAAGATAATGATTATATGTTATTCCCTTTACTTGCAAGAATGCTAGATGGATTTTGTGACCATAAGCCTTAACAAGGTCGTCTGTTGAAGTTAATCTTAGATTTGTGAACCTTAGGTCTTCTGTTAAACTATAAATATTGAATGGATGGTTGCATATTACATTTATAAATGGTTTGAGTAATAGTTTCCAGGTTGAAGGAAGATGTCTGTATGATTTGTTTATCAGTTTAATTTTCTTGTCTTCTCTTGTTTTATTCATGAATGTGACCAATTTTCAAGTGGAGAGTTGGAAATGTCTTCCATGTTTTTATTAAATTTAGTAGCACAACTATGTGCTAGCATCCCATGGACTCCATGACCTGTGGAATCTATTAGGTGTGAGTTAGTGTTGTAACAGGGTATGGTACTTCTTTTTACTCAACTCTATAAAAATAATTATAAAAGAATTTCTAATTTTATTCTTTATATTCTTCCCTCACTACAATTAGCAAGGAAAGTGATTGTCAGATTAAGAAAGGAGATAGTTATTAGTGTGTCTATAATAAGAGGTAAATCATTCTACTTATAAATGTTTCAAGTTGTATATCAAGAAAACTCAAGCTCTAATTTCTCAACCATAAGGATTGGCGTTAATGAAGGAATTAGGATCTCAAATATTAACCCGTTAAATCCTTATCTTATTCTCATTATCAATGTCCAAGTGATGTGAAATTCTTATCTCACTCTCATAATCAATGTCTAAGTGATGTGGATAAGGAAGAGTAATGATTTGTTATACCCAGTCTCAAATTACTCAAATCAATATGCGATGAGCTATTTGAAAAAATACCACTATGAACCCTTACAAATCACTTTGGAAGTGTTAGGATTTCCATGAATCCCTAAAATGATTATTGTGTGATTTCAAGCAAACGGTGTTAGTTTCCATTCAAGTCATTTTAAGCACCCTACTATTGAATGGAATGTGTACACACATTCAATAGTTCAAGATACATATGTACACTGTGATGTCCAAAATTAGACATCGACTTTACAATTATAAGAACGATAACAAATTCTAGAAGAATATGCACATGTACTCAAGAATGACATCATACTTATGTATTTAGGACCTTAACAATCCAATAGCTCATTTTTGTTCCACAATGACCTAGTCTTACACCTTAGGTTCTAATGCTACCTTCAGTTTGAGATGCACTTTCCTTAGATAAGGAGTTGTCTTCAACCACTTTCTAATTCATTATGTTGCTTCTTAGATAGACTTACAAATTTTGTTAGGACCCTTGTATCCAACCTTAGCATTTATCAAACCTTCAAAAATTCAGATTAAAACAAAATATTCTCCATAAATAATAATTTATCAATATAACTTTGTATTATAAAAAAAAATATTTAACAATAGTTTTGTAATATTTTGAAAATATAAATTAATTTTAAATATTTAATATAATTAATTAAAAACAATAAATGAATCATATAATTTTGATGAGAAAGAATTTAAAAAAAAAATCTAAAAAATAATTGAATAATATAATACAAACCAAAAATATATAAAAGAATCCTACAACTACCATATATAAGTACAAGTATTAATAAGTACATTATTAGCAAATCTCAAGCTTTATCATCATAAATATTTATAATTATAAACTAGTAAATTATATTTATAATTATAAATAAATAACATTAAATAAATAAACACAATAAATCTTCATAATCACAAATAAATAAATAACATATTAGATTATACATTTATTAAATCTATAATATATAATAATAAGTTTATAATATATGATAATAAACAACACATGTAATAAATAAATAAATATATTTATCATAATATAATATGATTGTGGAGATGGTGACATTACATGACATATAAGATCGACATATCCAAATAAATGTAAATGTTTATTTCTATGCACACATTTCTATAAGATATATCGTATAGATTAAACTTTGGATTCTCATTTCTAAATAAATGTGAACGTTTATTGCAATGTTTAGATGTGAATGTTTATTGCAATGTTTAGATTAAATTATGGATCTTTAAAACTAAATGTTTTGTGTAGCTAATTTTGTAGCCATGTAAAGAGCATGATGATTGAAAGGAATTTGATTCATTATCAATTCATTGTTAAACATGATTTACATTATTATTGATCATTTTTAAGAAGTTGCTTAGCATTCTATGTTGAGAAATAGTTCAGTTATTTATGTTAATTTTAATTAACATTTTTTATGATTTATTTTATTTATTTATTTTAAATTATAATTTATTATCCTAAAATAAATTACTTTGTTTAAAGGTTTGTTTATACATTGTACCTTTAAGATTGAGATCTTAAGTCTTATTTATCTTTTAATGGATACAATGTGTAATTCATTGTATAATTTGATTACATATTCCCAAAAAAAAATATGATCAAAACTTGTGATTGTGTTATTGAGTGAAGAGAAAAAAATATTTTGAGTTTTTACATAAAACAAAAAACAAGCACCTCCTTTTAATAACTAATTTTGCATTTAAATCCTGAGCTACAGGTATAGTGGTAGCAGTGTTCTTTATCTATCTTCTAGTAAAGGTAAACTCTTTGTCAACCATGATGTGGTCCCAATTCATGCTCCATTATGGTATCATTGTCTTTTTTCCACAAATTCCAGCTTCTGTCTCCCTCCAGCAATCCAAGATTGGACAATCGATTTGCCAGAGAATTTCTCTCTCTAGATATATGTTGAAAGCTTGACTTCTGAAACAAACCTACACTTCGAATCAAATCTTCATATATGGTCTGCAAATTAATGTTCTTTAGTGATATCTTCAGCCTCATTTAGTTCACCACAATCTTTGAATCACCAAAATCTTGTATATCCTATGCTTCCTTTGAAAGAGCAAGCAACATGACTAACTTTAGAGCCATCAACGTAGCACAGTTGTTTGTACTCAATCCCACACCTCCCAAAAACTTAATTTAATGCTTGTCTAAAAAATAGACAATACCACCTGCCCCACACCTAGAAGGCATGCCCTATGAATCCCCATTAAAGTATGCCCAACAACCAGATTTGGCAATTACCTCCTCTTCCACCCTTTGAACTCTAGTAGGTCCATCTTCCCAAGGGAATATAGTAAGAATTGCCAAGCTTTTAGAAGCATATACAATCATTGAAAATAACATTGTTCCTAGCCAACCAAGTTCCCCAAATCAATAAAGTTGGGAGGGCCAATGAATCATTAAAAGCCCCACTGTTAATCCAGGTGTAAAAGGCATCCTGTAGATCCAATCCATTCCATACATAAAGCATCCCTTTCACCTGTGATACATGATCACACGTCCTCTTCATGTATGGGAAATGAATGAATGTGGAATGAACAAATGTTGAATGGATTCATTAACTCCTTACATAGGGGACACCAGCTAGGTACAACCCAAAATCTCTTAAGCATGGCATCCCAAATGGGTATTTTTTTTTAATAAACCCAACCACAAAACCAACTTGACTTTGAAAGGGCAATTTAGCTTCTAGGTCACAGGAATCCACCAAGGTGGCTTAAGAAGATCTTCTTCCTCACATATGACTCTATATTCCATGCTTGGAGTGTAAGAACCGCCATCTACATTTATAGACCAGATCAATTCATCCACCTTATCCACTAATCGGATATGAAAATCATGGATATCCTTTACGTAATTTTTCCATAGGGTTATCTTCATTGAAAAAATCCATCACCTCTACATTGAACCACTCTTGTCTCATTGGGGTAGTATTAGTTGCATCACTAACCTGACTTAAAAATGACATACCATGTTACTCGAGAGACTCAATCATGTGCGGAGGGATCACTTGTGCACCTAAGTAGGTAATCTAGGGATCCTGTCCAAGTCAAATCCTTCTACCATTCCCCACTTTCCAAACAAGCCACTCCTCAATCACATCAAAAAAAAAGATTAGAACCCTTCACATAGGAGAGACAATCTTGACAAATTTAACCTCATATCTAAACCATTCTTTTGTAGTAATGGGGGGGATGTATTTATAATACACCATATTAACCCATAGGCATTCTCCCAATAAAATCATCCAACCCACCTTGGCTACCAAGGCCTTCGCAAAGCGTGTAGGGTGTTTTAATGCCCAACCTTGATGTTCCTTTGGTAAAGCAATCTTATCCTAGGCCACCCAAGGATAATACTTTTCCTCAACATTCCTTTCCACATAAAGTTGTATCATAGATTTCTAATATGTTTCATGGTTCCTACAGGGACGTATGCCAACGAGATCCAATAAACATGTATAGCTTCCAAAAGTAATTTTAATTGGATAAATCTGCCACCTTGATTCAAGCACTTATTACACCACAACATGAGTCTTTTCTCTGTTTAACCAATCAACTAGGACTAGTCTCTATGATGATAATATTTTGGATTTAATAAAAATCCTAGCTATTTTAGGCCATCCTGTAGATCCACCTCAACATAGGAAAATTGTGTAACAATCCAATCAATGTTTGCCTATTGCAAATTCATAAAGGACACTGTGGATTTTTTGTCATTGAGAATCACCTCATTAGCATAAAAAAAGAGCTAAAAAATCTTCAAGCTTAATAATATACCTCCTAGAGCCATCTGAGAATAGTATAATATCATCAACAAAATGAAGGTGTGTAATATATACATTCCCACCAACTCTGTTCCCTCTAAGAATTCCATTTGACTAAGCATGGAGAATGGATATACTCAAGCCTTTCACAACCAGAATAAAAAGAACCAAGGGGTAGCCTTGCCTCAAACCCCTCACAAGTCTAAAGAAAGGGTAGGTTTATCCATTAATCAGTACAACAAAGGAGACATCTTGAACACAAGCTAACACCTAATTCATAGACTAAATATGGAAACCAACTTGAAGGAGTATCAATCTTAAGTATAACCGGTTGACCCTTTCATAGGCCTTGGATAGGTCCACCTTAACAATAACAACAGGAATATTTTTATCCTTGGCAGAATGTAACACTTATACGACCTAATGAGAACTCTAAATAGTTATCATTTTTTTATAGGGTGCATTTAGTGGCTAATTTTAACCCGAAACTAAAAATGGTGCTACTAGTAGCACACCATTTTTTTTAAGGGATAAAACTACAAATTTTGGGAAACGCATCAGGCTATTTTTTTAACACATAAAAATACTAATATTTATGACAAATGTATCAATGTTTTTAAAAAATAAAATAAAAAATATACATCAAATTGTTTTTTTTTTAAACAATTTTCTCTTTTTTGTGAAAAACTATTCAAATTTAACACACAAAAAACCTATTTAAAATTTTCAAAAACTACTTAAAATTTTAAAAGAAATTAAAAATTATATTGAAAAATTTTTAAAAAAATATGAAAACAAACAAACAACAAACCCTCCCAACAATTCCCCCTCCCCTTCACTCCCATCCCCTTTTCTACCATCCCCTGCCACCTCTCCCCTTCCCCTTACTCTCCCCTCCTCTCCTCTCCCTTAGATCCCTCGCCCCCTCCCCTCTCCTCCCCTCTTGTCCCCCACCCTTGCCCCATCCCTTCCCCCTCCCCTCTGCCACCTCCCCCAGACTCTCGCACACCCCTCCCTCCTCTCCAACACCCACTCGGCCTCACAATCGTTGTGCCCATCGATCAACAACTTGATGTTGGGCATCTATTAGTTGCTCGATGGGCACAGCGGCGAGCGTCTTGTGGGAACCATAGGGGAAGGGGAGGGGACGAGAGGGGAGGGGGTGGGCGTTCAGGTGAGGGGAGAGGAGGAGAGAGGGAGCAGGGGTGGTAGAGGCGGCGAGAAAGGGGAGGAGAGTGGGGACGAGGTAGGTCAGTGGTGTTAGGGTTGTTTTTATTTATTTATTTTATTTTTTGTAATATATTGTTTTAATTTTTCAATAAAAAAAATTATAAAAAAAATTTCATTTTTATAATTAAAATTTTTGTTTTAATAAGAATTTCAAATTTCTTAAAAAACAATAATAAAGAATACAATTTTTAAGTTAAGAATTCCAATTTTAATATTTTTAAATTTTTTTAATTAAAAAAATATTATTATGTTTTTTTTTTAATTTATAGTAATTTTTTCAACTTATATATGTTGTTTTTTTATTGTTTTTAAGTTGAGAGAGAGAGAGATTGGTTGACTGATTTTATTTGTTTTCATAGTTTTTTTCATTTTCTAGTTTTTATTAAAAAATTATAAAAAAACCTTTAAAAGGGAAGAAGGAGAAGTCATGGCCACGAAGAGGGGAGACCCTATATTCCAAGAACTTGATTTTAAAAATGTTGTATTGTTAGCAGTAATTTTTTATTTAGAGGTTGGTTTTAATATTGTTCTACCAATGATATTGATCGTTAAGTCTGTCCATGCTTTCAAACAAGTTATTATTTTATCCTTTCAAAAAACCAATAAGCTACCAGTAACATTAAATTTCTATTCAATGGTTGGTTTTAAGGCTAATGTTAGCAACAATATGGGTTTTTAAAGCAATGGGTGCATTTCAACCTTGAAACAAAAAAGAGTGTTACTAGTATCATCACTTTTCAATTTGAAGGTTGATTATTGTGTTTTTGACACACACAAAATCAATTTTTAGGGTTAGAGTTCTCATTGTGAGTATAGAGTTCTCGTCATGTTGTATAATGTGTTCTGAGTAGTGCTAATGGCTTCATGAATTTATTTTCCCTTCAAAAAATCAAATTGCTCCCAAGAAATATAAACTGACATCATTTTCTAATTGATTCTTCTTACTTTGTCAATCAACTTGCAAATGCAGTTACATAGGGAGATTGGTCTATCTATAATCCCCCCACTTATTCACATTGTCAACCTTGTGAATAAGGGTTATAAATGTTGAGTTAAAAGCTACAAGTTTCCTCCCATTAAGTCTTGATTCTTCAATTACGACAAGAAGATCCAATTTAAATAAATCCAAGAAACCATAAAAGAACTACGTAGGCCATCCATTCGGTCCCAAACTTTTATCCTATTACATTAAATGGACAACTTCCTTAAGATATTCAATGGAAACCTCCTCCATAAGCAGCGCATTTTGATCCTCATTCACAAAAGTGGGAAGAACTATAGTTAATCTAAGCATCTAAGCAATTGATGCCCTATGATCTTCTTTAAACAAACTGCTAAAGTGATTCACCCATGCCCTTGCGAGACTCTTGAATCCCACAACCTGACTTCTATCCTCCTCCTCAAGTTTCCATAAAGTATTGGTATGATTTCTATGTTTGAAAAAACTGTGGAAATATTTGGTGTTGTCATCCCCTTTCTGGATCTAGACGGCCATGCTTTTAAGCCTCCAAGAAGCTTCATTCCCATCTAATTTATTTTCTCTCCTAACTTCAAGTGAAACTATTTTCCTTATCTTTTTTGGTCTTTATTTAAGAAACCATCTAGATTATTAACATGAAAATATTCTAATAAGTCTTCAATCCTACTAATATCTATGTCATGTATTTTCCTCCTCTCTGTAGCCCAAGAAATGGATTGATCCTTGATCCTCTTAATATTATTTAAAAATTGAATGCCAACAAATTCAATCCTGGAACCATCAAAAGGGATCCACAAGATTCTAACCAATTTCTTGCAACCCCCATCATCCATCCCAAAAGATCTAAACTTGAAAGGACTAGGGTGATTTTTCAAATCCCTCATCATATTCATAAAGATGCAGAAATGATCAAATTCCCCACTCACTCAAACCCATTGTATGATACTAATTGTTGTTTACATGATACCATTGTTGAGTAAGAACCTATCTAACCTCTCCACAATTCTATCTCGTATTTCACCAAGTTGGCCTTAAAATGACTAGAAGGATGGCATACGGTGAGGTTTCATCTAGTCTCCTAATGAAGTAAATAGTCAACAAGTCCTTATTGGAATTAGGACCCCAAATCTCACTCTCACCCAAAGAAAAATTTAAATCCCCTCCAATGATGATTTTGTCTGCAACCAACATGCCAGACCTGAACAGATTTTCCTAATAAGCCACTCTTTGCTGATAAGGACCATAAATGTTGATGATAGTGTGAAGTAAATAAGATCGGTTCCTACTTAATATGTTTTAAAGAAAATATATAAATAATTATTGAACGATGATATTTTACAAATGGTATCCCGCTATTTATATGTTTTGGGCTCCTATTTTGAGGATTCACGTCCTCTTAAGTCTAATATTAATTATTCTTAATTAATGATTATTACTTGTATTTATTTATTATTTATGTTTGTAACATTGACATTCCCTTCAAAGGGAGATTTGGACTCAAAGTTTTTTTTTCTAATGTCATATTTATTCTAGATTTGTGTTAAAGTGTTGACATGAGATATACAATCTGGATTGATCCCTTTATACTGATATGCACATGAACCTTTTTTGCGTTGTAATTCCTTCTGCTTCAGCGGTGAGCTTCTCAATCCATGCAACTTGTAATTTCTTCCATTCCATCAGAATTCCATATATTGTTCTTGAAAGTTGGTAGCGTAGGTGGCTAACTACATTATCCATTCAACTCCTAACACCATATCGATTCCTTTGAGTGGTAAAGCATAATAATTGAGTTGTAGATTTAAGTCTTGTATTTGTAAAGGAACCTTATGTCATTTCCCTACTTCCACATGTCAATCCTTGATAGTTGATACCATGAGATAATTCATAAGATATACAAAAATATTGCATTCTTCTACCCTTTTTATATCCATCAAATTGTGTGTACTTCCTAAACCGACTAAAATTGTGATGTCTTTATCCATAATCATTCATGTAAGTTGTAACCTTTTTGGTCCTGTGTTTTCTAGTTTTGTCACCCAGAATAAGCATTGTCCATATTTAATGTTATCACTATTTCTCAAATGGGGAGGAATATATTTCTCTGTAAGTAACTGAGTTTCTTGCGTTTGAGCAACAACTTTATTAGGTGTCGTTGAACCTTTTTACTTATAAGTTTGTTGGATGCATGTGATTGTCTCTATTGATACTTTAGGTGAGTCTGTATCCAAATCAAAATAGCATGTATCTTCTTTAGCAAAATCCTACACTTATTTCCCATCTATGATTTTGCAGTGAGATGTATAACTAGACATACATTTATGACCTAGGATTTTTTTTTGTCACGTCGATGACAAGTGTTTTCTTCTTTTTTCTGTCAATGTTGTGAAAACTAATGGATGTGTCTAATTATTTTTTAGCTTGATACCCATATGATTGGGAATTTTTACACTAATGTCCTGGTGACTAGTTGTCTCAACGATGTCTGCATTGTGTCTCTTTTTGTCGTGAATAACCCTTGTCAAGATTTTTTTGCTATGACTTTTTAAACTTTTGCAATAATTTTTTATTTACGCTTGGCCTTATCCAAATTTGAGATATTGTGTAATTATAATTCATTTTTAATGTACAATTTTAGTTCATGTACATGTTTGGAGTCATTGATTATCCGTTGACTCTGGTACTCATGTTGTTAGGGATTCCTATTTGTCGGTATACTCTTTCGTATCCTATTTTTACAGTAGTCTCGTGATTTTTGCAAAAAAAAAAAATCTTGGTCACATCTTGAAATATTTTAAAGAAATAATTTTTGAATGTGTTCCAGTTGTAGGAGTATACCTTTGTCATAATATTCCACCACATATACCAATTATATTCCTGGCCTTCAAGTTGCATCGATGCATCTTTTATCTTCGTGTCATTGGATAGGATTTTATGTATGCAAAATAATTCTTCCACCTTATTGATCCAAGCCACGCTATGCTTTGTCTCACCATCAAAATTTGGTAACTCTAATTTGGGATTCATCGGATATCCACCAATTGGTTTCATTGAACCTAAGTACGAATGGTTGGGATTAAGGCCTAAAAAGAGATTATGATCTGTATGGTTTTGTGGAATTTTCATCTTGAAGAAATTCATTGTATCTGGCTGGTTTATTTTTAGCGAATCAATGTTGATGGATGCTTCTTTATCCTCGAAGAACTTCATAATTTTTTCAAATCCTTCACTAATTCCTATATGTACCTTCTTCATTTCCTATGCTACCACACTTGCAACCTCATTTTTTACATTCCTTGCTAATTCTTCTTTTCCTTCTTGTAGCTCATCTTCAACTTTATCCAATCTCAAGTTTAATCTTTCGAGATTAGAATCTGTAGCTTGGTTTTCCTTCCAATTTTTATACTCGGTCATTCATCTCTTATTGGGATCTGATACAATTGGGGGTGCCTAGACCTAATTTTTGTTTGTCAAATTCTAAGTTTTAAACATAATAAATTTTATTTTTAATAATAATAAAACAATAATAATGAAAGGGTTTTAATAATAATAAACATTAATAGTAATATTTATTACATGGATGTGGGTGGTGATAACAACGAGGAGGTACATGGTGGGTCAGTCTTGGGTCAGTCTCAGGAATAGGATTTTAATGAAGTCTCATGGCATCAATATGATGATCTATCAAGCTAATAAAAGGATGCATGTGGAGGATGTAACTAACTTTCGGGAATCCTAGAGAATTATGAGAAAAGACTGCTGCTTGGGTGGTGGTCAGTGCAGTGGGAGGGGAATGATTTCCCAAATGTGCACTTGACTCTTCATGAATGTAGACATGATTTCTTGCTTGGGGTGGCTTATGGGATCTCTCATTTCTTTTTATGGCTTTTAAGGTTTAAATTTGGGTAAGACCAAGATCGACGACCATGATTCTTTCTTTTTGTGTGTCTTAGTGAACGGGGATACTATGAGTGGTAGTGAATGCAAGGCTCTGGTAAGGGAATTTTTGGGAGGGGGGTGCTTTGTTTTTATGGGAACCTTGGGAGGTAGAGGGTGTTAAAATATGGAAACTGGAGGTCGAAAGGCTAGCAGGGGGTTTAAGGAAAAGGACTCACTTGGCACCGAACAAGCTATGAGGGATCAGTTGAAAGGTGCTCAAGTGGCTATGATGTACCATTCTATGGTTCCACAGTCAATTAAGGAGGAAATTTCAAAGACCAAGAAGGATTTTTTGGTAGAGTTGGAGGAATCTCAACTGGTGAATGAGATGGTGACCCTTGCAAACTGGATTCAGGATCATGCATTTACTTGAACACAGATGGCCCTACATAATCATTCTATAGCCATGTTTTGGGTGATGAAGAGTCTCCTTGATCGTGCATCATTGGAAAGAAGGGAGAAGGGAAAAGGTGATGAGGAACCAATGTAGTTGTGGAAGGAGCATTATGTTTATTCTCGGATAATGCATAAGAAGATCGACGTGATTGTTAGGAATCTTGGTATTCAGTTTATTCCTCATCAGAAAAATGATGAGGGTGCATCGTTATATCTAGTGCAGACAGAGAAGACGGCAGATTTTGGTGAATTCCAGGTTCTAGGACTTTGAATTATGCTCCATTTGTTAGTATGTTTTGTCTAGTGGGGTCTTAAATATGGGAGTCTTATGGGTAGTGGAATTGGAATTAGACAGATGATAGATAGAGGAAGTATAAGATGATGGTTGTTATACAGTCAAACATTTTGTTGTTGAAATTATATAAGACTAGAAAAGGCCTTGTTTTCCCCAAAGGGGAGGCATAATTTTGGCTCTCTATCTTGAATTGTTGATGAGGAGTGGTCATGGAGGATATGTCAAAAAGTGGCAACAAGGAAGGTCTTATATCATTTGCTTGTGTCCTTTATTGATGGAAGACATAAAACAGGAAGCCAGATTGATGATTTCCTTTATCCAAAGTTTATACTTAGGAAAAGTTCATTATGTGATCTAATTTTAATTTTAATTAATGGAGGCACTTTTATAAAGTTCAAGTGAAAAATAATTTAAGTGATGGCTAATCTAATCTTGGCCATTGATCTCATCGGAGGGTCTCATCCATTGATCCATAGTGAGAGTTATGGTTTTCGCTTGGTCACTGATGTAAAACCCCAAAAATTTCATAAAAATTTAATTTTTTTCTTGCGACAATTAATGTTTACAAATCGTCGCTTAAGAGAGTAACTTAACTGATAATCATTCTAAAAGGTATAATATAGATACTAAAACAAATTCATTTATTAATTTCTATAGTTAAATTCTTTACTAACTTCCTTCAAAAATAAGTAGTGAAGATCGATCTAGAAATGTAAATGGTTTGAAGTAGTAAATATTGAAAACAACTGTTTATTTAACTGTGAGTGCAAGGTACTAAAGTTTGTTTCTTGCTTACTGAAGGGACTTCTTTGGTTGTGCCAAGGATTATTTAGCTTATTGAAGCTAATACAGTGATATGATGATTCTTGTACAGGTCTTCTTACAGATAAATCGTTTTGTTTCCAGTTTCAGGATCGAGATTAAAATCCCAGCTACAAAAGTAGAAATGCTAGACTACTTGTTTAAATTAAGATTTTGATTATTGTAGGTATCAAACCTAAACTTTTCATAAATCCACTGCTATAAAAAAAATAGTATGTCACCTATAACAATGCATTAATTTTTCTTTACAAGCCTAGTGTAAGATATACAGAAGTTTATATCCTTAACTGATAAACAAAACAAGCATACAATTAAAAGAGAAAGAAATGCTTAACCCTAAAATATATCTATAGATTCATCCTATATATTTATAGTTTCTATGTTGTTCGAGATATAATCATTTTCAAGTCTGAACTTGAGGTACCATGTTTTACACAACTAACAAGTTTTTTTTTAAGGTTGCTATATCAACATGTTAGCTAAGTTTCTAAGTTTTTATGTGCAAATATAATCACGATATTTGTATGTTTTTAATACACATATATATTAATAATCATTTATAAGTTTTTATAAGCAAGTACATATATTTATAGAATTCACTATGCAACAATTGACCAAGTTTATATTGCAGGATTTTTCACCACGATGATGGACTATAGAGAAACTCATATCCAAAACCCATAAGATTTAACTCTTGGTGGAATCCACGTGTGGTAAAATCGTTGGATAGGGTTTTAAATGTGTAACCCTTGCTATAAGTCAACCCATACCTAAAAATCTCGCTTATTTCTCCATTTTTTTCATTGTCGTGAGGCAAAGCCGACAGGCTCATGGCCCTTGGGCCTCTGTTGCCAAAACCGAACCTTTACAATTCTCAACACCGATTATAGGTGATCCAAACCTCTTCGAACTTCGTGGGGTGGCTTTAGGAGACATTTCTCGACAGTGGTCTTCTTGGTTCGAGTTATCAGTAGAACTCTTGGCTTCTTCTTGAGGCTTTTACGGTCCTGCTTTCTCTCTTCATGCCGAGGTCGTAGACTAAGAATTTCTATTAAAAGGTGGCTCAATACCTCGGTTCCTTTGCCAGGGTTTGAGTGGGTTTTCAAAATTGCGGCAGTGACTATAAAAACAACTAAAGGTAACTTCTTTTTAAATCCTGCAAATTCTAATTCTTTTTACAGTAAGAAGGTATCCCTTTTTTTAAAAGAAACTGAAAGCAAAAACCATGGTTTGTGCAAGCGTGACTATGGCTGGGACCTGTCCTCCCAAAGCTAACAAGAAGGGGTTTTCTTGAGAAACAAAGATTATTCAAGCTGTTGTTCACTACACTAGTCGACTTGGTAAGCCTCAGTCTTACCACCTGGGTTTCTTCCTTCGGCGATGAAAAGGGTTCTGCTAACGAATATGGTCATGACTTGTTTTGTTTAATGTGTAATTTGTACAAGTCGTAAGGCCATAACTCCGTTATGATATACTGCATTTAAAATATGCTAGGGTTTTCTTTGCAGACTTGTAATTGTTGGGTAGCAATTTATAAGTCATTTGGCTCAACTACTTCGTTTGTTTAAGGACTGTTAAAGGATAAAAACATTTGGGTTTTAAAAACTTGTTTTGTTTTTAATAGATTTTATAATCTCCATACTTTTTAAGGTTTTGGTTCTGAGATGTTTATGGTTTGATTTAATTTGTAAATTATTTTAATAACATTCTAGGGTTTTGATAAATTACTTGTCATTCTAAACTGAAATTGCATTTGGCATAGAACGATTTTTAAATTTTATACTACTATTTGAAAAATGAGTTAGTTTAAGGTCTTTTTACTGTAAACTAAGTGTGTTGTGAACTCTGTCAATTTTATTTGTATAAAGCTTACTTGTTTAAAAGGTAAAAATAATTGTTTATTACCAGAATAATTTCAAGTGACCTTGTGCATTCAAATAATGAGGTTTTGATTCCGTGACCCTAGTTTGATTTATTAAACTCTGTTTAATTTAATAGATTTTACCCTTGTAGTGTAAAATTTCAATTGGATATAATGTTTATATATATATATATATATATATATATATATATATATATATATATATATATACAAGATTAGTAAAATAGTGAGGGTTTGGAGGAATGTTATGCTTTGAAGGGAAAGGAATAACTTGTTTTTCTTGACAGCTTTTCTTATTTAGGGTTTAGACCCAAGAAAATTTATAGTATTTTCATTTTTATTTATACTCTGCATTGTTTTGTTGTGTGTACTATTTATTATTTGATATCTGATGTTTTATTCACAGTATTACTGCAATTACGTATTTGTTATTTGTAAACCTAAATTATTACTATAATTTCGTTATACTGTTTATATAATCTGTAGTTGCTCCATTTACATTATTTTTCTGTTATGTATTAGTTAATAATTATATGTATATATAATAGGTTAAGCCTTAAAGATAGTTATTTTATTGTTCTAAAAAGAGCACAGTAACTCAAACTCTGTACTAGTTTTTAGTAAACATTCTTTTAAGGTAATTTTTAGTTATAAAATAAACAGTTGTATTTAACTAATGCAACTTCTGAAATAGAGGAATCTTTCTTTTAACATTTCTATAAAGATTAACAGTAGAAATTAAATACTCAGATTCCTACACATCTTGATTTGATTTATTTATCAAACTTAATTTCACCTACTGTACTAGAGTACTACCTTCTCGAAGGTGTGGAAAAATACAGTCAAGTAATTCATTCATCAGTAAATTTAAACTAACCCTAAATCATTTATTCTAATACATATTTAACCAGAATTTATCTATCTTTGAACAGTAAAATATTTCGCTAACTAATTTTAATAAACAAATGAAGCAGTCATGTAAATATATTAACTCCTAAATTCATACATTCCAGTTCCTATGCTTGCATAGAGAAAATTAAATAACATTTAGAACTTGGTAATATGGTCAAGGAGACAACAACCTAAGGAGCCTGTTCCACCCAACCAATTCCTGAAGACAGCTGAGCTGCAAATCTTAGGATCCCCAAGCCTGTCTACTGGTCCACCTAGTTGAAAGCACTGGGTGACAGAATAGGTTAAGAAACCCCTGCAACTCCATAGAGTAATCAGCAGTAAAACTTCTGCCTATAGCAGTAAGAACTCAGCCAAAATAGCTGCACTAGTTCAGTAAATCAGCACTTTCCCACTCAAAACTCCTGCCTTTCCCGTCCATCGAACCTCTTGTGCACCAATTTCACAAGTAAAGATTGAACAACCTCAGTTGAATTCGATGGGTAGTTTTATTAGCATGCCTAGGTCTTTTGGGTCATATTTTCATTTAATGAGCCACCTACTCTTGTTCCACTTTCTTGGGCAACATGACCACAAAAATAGGGAAGTTGCCTCCTACAACAGCTAGAAGTAGTTTGAGGATGCTACCAAGTGTCAATCTGCTCTCAACCCAGCCTATTCCACCAAGTCGCCAACAGACACTCATTTAATAGCCTCCTTAAGCTGTTGTCTCATATTTTATTTATTAATTAATAAAATATTTAGCAATTAAATACAATCATCCTTGACCCCACTTGGTCAATAATTACAAACTTTACAATAAAATTAAAGCATAATGTCTTCTCAAACATAAAATGTTTTTGCAATCTAGGGTATGTGACAACTGAGGTATTTGAGACAGGAAGTTACCGGAGTTCCTCAAGTATAGAAGGAGAAGCTTAACCACTACAAGGGTTGTATGTTGGGGAAGAACATTAAGCGACCTTTCTCACAGAGTGAGCACAAGTCTAAGGGAACCTTGGACTTGGTGCATTCGGATGTTTGCGGACCCATGAGTGTCCAATATTTCAGTGGCTACAATATTTGTGTCACATTCATTGATGATTATTCCAGGAAGACCTATATCTATTTTATGAAGGCTGAGTTAGAGGTCTTCGAGCAGTTTCAGGATTTCAATACTCTCATGGAAAACCAGACAGGGTGGAGGATTTAGGTTTTGTGAACAGACAACAATGGTGAGTATACCTCCAAGGAGTTATTAGAGTTTTGTTCATCATAGGGGATAAAAAAGGAGCACATAGTTCATCATACCCCGCAGCAGAATAGAGCGACAGAGAGGAAGAACAGGACATTGGTAGGAGCATCCAAGGCCATGCTATTTTATCAAGGATTGCCACTATTCCTATGGGCCGAGGCATACAGGACCGCAATACACATTCAGAATATGTGTCCCTGCACATATTTAGGGAGGAATATACCCAAGGAGGTCTTCATCAGCACTAACGCAGATGTGAGTCATATACGCATATTTGGGAGTGTCTTCTATTATCACATCCATGATGACACTAGGAAGAAGTTGGACCCTTCTGGTGAGAAGGCACTACTAGTTGGTTACAACGAGACTTATAAGGCATACAAGGTATATATTTCGACTCGCAAGAGGATCATTGTGAACAAGGATTCCCATTTTAATGAGGACAATGCCTTACAAATATCTATGGACTTACCAACATAGGAGTGACCAGCACAGGACTCGGGAGTAAAATTAGAGGATCCACAGGTACAGGTAGAGTTATAGACACAAGAAAAAGGTTTTGGTAATCAGGGGGATTTAGGTGGACAGGATCCTTCGATCATTGAATTAGAGGATGGTCCACAATATGAGGAGGATATCCAGAAGCCACAACATGTAGACACTAGGCCATGACCTAAGTGTTACAATTCCATAGTTCAGGAATCCAGGCGAGTGACTCTTCCACAGAGCTCCATGAGGTGGAGCAAACCACCAGGAAGACTTATCTATATGGAATTGATGACAGAGTTGATTAACTCTGAGCCTTCTAGTTTCAAGGAGGATACACAGCATGATGTGTGGCAAGAGGCTATTGTTGAGGAGTATGAATCCATTATGAAAAAATGGTGTGCGAGGTTGTGTCAAGGCTAGAAGGAAAACGGGTGGTTAGATCCAGGTGGATCTATAAGGTAAATCATGCAACAGAAGGAAGCATGGAGAAGTACAAGGTGCACTTCATGGAAAAGGGGTGTTCATATAAGGAAGGTATTGAGTATGAGGAGACATCCAGCCTTATCATCGAATACTCTTATATGCATACTATTCTCTCATTAGTAGCAAAGATGGGTTGGCATGTTCATCATATGGACATGAAGACTTCCTTCCTCAATGAAGTTATAGAGAAGGAGGTATTTATTGAGCATCCTAAGGGGTTCAAGGTGGAGAATAGGGAGTCACATGTATGCATGTTGCAGATATCTCTTTATGGGATCAAGTAGGCACCTCGGGCATGGTACTCGAGGATCGAAATCTATCTATGGGATATTGGATTCTAGCAGAGTGAGGCTGAACAAAACCTGTACTTCTTGATAGGTGAGGTGCCTCTCATATTTGTTTTGTATGTAGATGATCTCTTTCTTATAGGAGATGAGAGGTTGATCGACGACTGCAATTCCAACCTTGCAGTTGATTTTTAGATGAAATACCTTGGTTTGATGCACTACTTCCTAGGTCTAGAGGTTTGGCAGAGAAATGGGTTCTTATTCATTGGTCAAGGGAAGTATGCAGTAGATATATTGAGGAGATTGAGGATGGAGGACTGTAGACCCATGTCCATGTCTCTAGTTACCAACTGGAGGAATATTTATGCATCGAGTACAGAGGAGTTTGATCCTACATTGTATCGTCAACTTATTGGGTTGCTCATGTATCTAGCTAACACATGGCCAGACATTAGCTTTGCAGTCAACTCTATGAGTCAGTTCATGGTGGACCCTCGGAGAGTACATTGGATAGTTGCAAATCATGTACTTCACTACATCAAAGGTACAATAGAGTACGGATTGGTTTATGAATGGAGTGGGGGTGTACAATTAGCAGGCGTAATAGATGATAACTGGGAAGGATGTGTAGAATACTAGAAGAGCACTTCATATTGTTGCTTCAGCATTGGGTCAGGGGTCGTCTCTTGGTTCAGCAGGAAGCATAATTCAGTTGCATTAAGCTCGACAGAGGTCGAGTACATGGAAGCCAGTTTGGCTACTTGTGAAGGGATGTTGCTGAGAAATTTTCTTTCAGGGTTAATCGAGTGTGAGTTAGAGGCTATGGTGGTTCATTGTGACAATCAGAGTGGCATCAGACTATCATAGAATCCAGTGTTCCATGACTAAAGCAAGCACATAGACATCTGGTTTCATTTCCTGAGAGACTGTGTATAGAAAGGAACCATTCAGTTGGCGTACATTCAGACAGATGAGCAAGTGGCAGACATATTCACCAAGGCACTTTCCAAGTATAGGTTTGTGAAGTTCAGACACAAGTTGGGGTTGCTACTGAATCCCTTTCTTGTTGAGAGGGAGTGTTAAAAAGTGGCAACAAGGAAGATATTCTATCATGTGCATGTGTCATTGCTTAATGGAACACATAAAATAGGGAGTTGGATAGATCATTGCCTTTATCCAATGTTTATACTTAGCAAAAGTGAATTATGTGATCTAATTTTAATTTGACTTAATGGAGGCACTTTTATAAAGTTCAAGTGAAAAATAATTTAAGTGATGGCTAATATAATTTTGGCCATTGATCTCACCAGAGGATCTTATCCATTCATTCATAGTCAGAGTTAGGGTTTTCACTTGGCCATTGAGTTAAAAGGAGATCAATTTGGTGGACATGACACACACACATTGTCAGAGAGAGATTTCTTTCTCATAGATTTCAGCCAGAGAGTGACAAAGAGAGTTTGCAGGAGAATTTTGAAGAGGGTGAGACTGAAGAGAATCTATTTGGAGGTTGATAGGGAAACACAGGAAAATCGAAGAGGTCGTATACAGTGACGCAATGAGGTCGTATTAGTGGCGTAAATGTCATACTAGCTTATGCAGGAGGTTGTACAATCAAAGACCATGTTGTTAGTTCCCTATGCAATCCTCTATTGCTTGAATCTTAGATTTCCATTTCAGGTATGATGTGATGGATGAAGGATGATATCCATAAAGTTCCATAAATGGGGAAATTTTTTATGAAGTATCAAAGAGTGTGTTGTACCACCATTCTTGTAAGAGAAACCACTTGACCTATTGTGTTTGTTTATCATATTCAAAGAAATGAAGATGTTCTTTTAAACATTTATTCACAATCTTAGTTTTCTCATCAAATTGAGGATCATGAACCAATTTAGTACCCAAAGAAGAAAATAATTCCTTCCAAAAATTACTAGTGAAAATTGGATATCTATCACTTACAGTAATCTTGAGGATTGGTTCCATGTGGGTTTTGAGGTTTTTCCCTAAATGCTACAGCTATTGTACTTTCTTTAAAAGGATGATAAAGAGAGTAGAAATTGGCTTATTTTGTGAGTCGACCCACCACTACCATGATGCAATTATTTTCTTCAAATTTTGGTAAAAATGTGATTAAATCCATTGAGACATATTTCCAATCTTTACTACATATGGCTAAGGGTTGTAGAAGACTTGGTGTATTGATTGTGTCTCCCTTTTTTTATTGCAGGAAAACCAAACACTTTGCCATAAAATTTTGGGCATTAGTTTTAAGGACTTCCCATATAAAATCCTTCTTGATCTTGTGGTAAGTTTTCAAGAACCTAAATTTCCTCCTATAAGAGAAGTGTACAATTCCAAAATGACCTTCTATTTGAGTTGGGAATTGTTACATAAATATAGGAAATCCTTATACCAATGTGAATCATTCTTCCACAAAATTTATCTAATGCAGTAGTCTCCTCTTGTACTTATTGAATTAAATTGCATTCTTTGTGATCATGCTTCCATTATCCTTGCTTATTCCACTGAATCATAATACATAACGGAAATAACACAAAGTAGTATGATCCCTCGGTCTTTTTCTTTCCATGAAAGTACATCTACCACCATATTTTGTTTTCCATTTTGTAGATCATTTCAAATTCATAACGTAGCATCTTTGTAATCCATTTATGTTTCTCTTCTAAAGATAATCATTATTCCAAGAAGTACTAAATACTGTCATGATATGTTCTTACCTTGAAGTGTCCTCATATTATGTAAGGGCACTATTTCTTACCTGCAAGCGGTATGGCCAACATTTTGTTTTCATTGATTGGTTTAAGTTTTTTCCTTTAAGTTGGAAACTATCAAAGGCAAAGGGTCTTCCTTCTTGCATTAAAATTGAACCAATGCAATGCTATAAGGAATCACTTTTCACAATAAAGGTTTTGGTGAAGTCAAGCATGAATGATATAGGAGTTGTACGCATAGTCTCTTTAATTTTTTGAAAATATTTGGTTTCTTCTTAAGTCTAAGAAAATGCCTCCTTTTTCAATAACATTGTTATAGGTGCATCTATTTGACTATAATTCTTAATGAACTTGTGGTATAACGTATCAATCTTAAGAATCCTATAATGCTTTTCCAGGTTTTGGGAAATTGTCATCCCATCATAGCGTTAATTTTGTTAGGGTCAATTTTGACACCTTCATGAGATACAATGTGACTCAAATATTCCACTTCATGAACCCCAAAGGAACATTTTCACAACTTGCATATATTTTTTGATCATCCAATAGTTTGAATACCATCCAACATGTTGTACATCTTCTTCCCAATATTTTTTGTAGATTAGTATATCATAAAAAAATACTAACACAAATTTTTTGAAGAAGGGTTTAAACTAGAGTTCATCAAGATTTAAAATGTGGAAGGTGCATTAGTAAAAGTCCAAATGGCATCGCTGGAAATTCATAATTGCCTTCATGTGTTCTAAAGTTTTTTTTTTTTAAGTATTCTTGTCAAAACCCCAAATTTTCCGAAAAAATTCAAAATTTTTAAAATGCATATAATTTTTCATAAATGCAGTAAACTAATTATTTAATTAGTTTTAAGTTACTGAACTTCGTTATTTGAATTATCTACTTGGTCATGTTTATCTTTACAGAACAGTTTTCTTTTTTTTTTGTTTACTGACTTGTTTTCTCTTTACGACCACAAGGTGGGACTGTCATGAAAAATCTGGGCTTACTTAGCTTTCGAGCTAATGCAGAAAGTTTCCTTGTTCTTACAGACTCATAGGTAAGAAGTTCGGGTGCTGCTAGTCATTAATTCTAAGCATTCAGATACAAGTTCGACGCACAATAATATTTCAGTAAAGAATATAATGCTAAACAATTTCCAAAGCTTACTGAGGTAAAATCATTAAACTATCTTTCTTTTTAAGATGCTAAGAAATGCAATTCAGTTCTATTAGTAAAGGCTAGGACTGCCTTCTTTCTAGTAGGATCAAAATTTATAGTTCTTACTGCTTACTGAATTATTCGATGTCTATCGTAAATGTTAAGTGTACAAATGACTTAAATCTTTCTTTACAAGCAGCTTTAATATTGGCAGAGTTATTACATCACTAAAAAGTCACCTAGCATCAATTTTGATAGTTACTAAAATGCTTAATACTTCTGTCTATCAGTTTAAGGTTTATACGACAAATACTTCTTAACATCACTAAAGTTATGCTCTTAAGATGGATATCTTTCGTGGATAGGTTTTTGTACAAATCCTTTCATAGATATAAAAGAGGACATGTCCTTAATGGACTATAATCATTGAAAGAAGCATAGCATAATAGTTTTATGATCTGACTATTTTATGTTGGTGCATTCTTTTGTTAAAATGATTTGTGGCTTGTCCCTTGCCGCGATACAATTCATTGGTTAAAGAACCTTTATTTTAAACAATACATTTATCAAAGCGATCGTTATTATTTCCTTTTGTATCTCATTACCAAACTTTATTATTTGATAAATACAACTAGGTTATTGAGGTTAATACTGACCATAGGATATTTGCCATAGTTTAATTCTTTACATAACAACAAATAATATATCTCTATGTTATGATTCTAGAGGTTGGTTGAGCGAATCCTTGTAGTAAACAACATTCTTACTAAAAGCCAAATGTTATTAGCCCCTTTCTATAATGAGATTGCCCATCTTTATTATTAATCAAAATTGTAGTTGTTTGATGTAATACTAATTACGTAGCTTAGATAGAGAGGTCATGAAAAGACCACTTCAAGATGTACATAGGACTGAACTTGACTTAAGTTTATAAATACCTTAATTTATAAATTAAGGGGTCGTCATACTTCCCACGACCTTGATGATGGCATTGGCAAAGTGTTTAAGGTAATGATTTTTATGTTTTTCCATACCACGTATGAACAGGTTGACTTCGGCTACGATTACAATGGAACTTTCGTTATGGCAATTCAAATGATTGGCAAAGGAGTCCTTCTTGTGAATACTCGTTACAACTATAGACGAAACCCACTGCATGCCAAAAAATTAATTGATGTACATGGCTTCACGACAACCAAGCAAAACGTGAATAAAAGACTCTCCCTTTCAAACCCTAAGCTCATTGTTCAGCATGGTTTTTGGCTCCTGCCACTCTGGACTGTGTTCATGTCTGCGCTGTCGTTTACCTCCATTGCCAGTAGTCTCCCTTTTGCTGTTACTACTTGTGAGCTTACCTTGAATGCTTTGACAGAGAAGTGCTGTCACGAAAACTTTTGGTTCTTGGATTTAGGTTTGTGATGTTTTCTTCAGGTTCTCACCTTCATAACTAGCTCCATTCTGAACCTTTCATCTACAAAAAGAGACTTTCTCCCTCCTCGGCCTGTGCTGAGAGTAGTGGCTTTGTATTCCAGAGTTATTGGGCATAGAGTTCCGTCGTAAGGTAGTTTCTTCTTTTTGCTAGAAGTATATCGATGACTCGGGTGTAAATGCTCACCGCGCTATCTGCTTCTTTACTCCATTGTTGTTAGTTGTTTATGGTGATAGCAAACTCTCCTCCTTTGCCGCGGATGAGGGGTCTCCTTCTCCTTGCACTGGTGGTTGTTTTACTACTCATGGGTGGTCGTGCTTCGATAAATTTTTAGGTAAGCATTCTTTACTTTAAAAAAATCATTAACATAGCAGTTTATTTCATTACATAGTTTTTTATTTAAAAACAAGTTTAACACCTTCGTTCTTTTTATTTGCAGGTGTTGGTCTGTCTCCTTCTGCACGGTTTGATGCGAGGCTGAGGCAACAGTTGCTAGTCACGGGTAAGCCTGGTTTTACCATGGCACTTTCTCCTTGTCCAAACCCTTATGGGTTAATATGGGTTGGTCACCGTGGCCTGAATAACCCTGGTGGTTTTTGGTTATTCTGGTTATTTGATTCGCTGTTTTTAAAGGGTGTTAAAACCCTTGCTTAGTGCAGGGTTCTCCGGCTTCGGCCGTGAGTGTAAATGTTATTTTGTTTTTTATTATTGTGTTTATATAAAAATGTAAAAGATGTACAGGCTGTATAAGCCTTAATCAGTGGATTTTATTGAAGGCCGAGAGGCAAAAAGAGTTAGACTCTTTCCTTTTATTAACTCTGTTGAAATTTTGATAATGTAGGGTTCGACCCTTAACTCGAGTTATAACATGTATTTATTGTTCCTTAAAGGAAATAACATCTTGTACTTATAATGCACTTCATTACTTGTTGTTTATGTTGTATACTGGTTAATTGAGTAAGCTTTGTAAGTCGAGCATATAAGTTGATTAATACCAAAGAGTTTTTACCCTGAAGTAATATTTAATTGATACCTTATGGGTTTTCTGTGCTTTGTTTTTTTATAATAACCTACTCTGTTATAATAAAATTTGTGACTGTTTATTATATAACTTTTAACCTTTGTAACATAGAAAAATTCATGTTTTCTTGTGGTGTACTTAAGTAACTGTCGGTTACTTCTTTGAGTACAGGATTTATAATTTTCTTCGTGTTACTATAATGAGATATCCACATTACTTAACTACATAATACTACTGTACTTATAAATTGTATTTTACCTGCATACTTAGTCCATATAATATATATATTAAAAAGAAATATAATTGTTACCCTACAGCTTATAATGACTTTATGTTTTAATACAGTATTTATGTATCTGTAAGATACAGCCTTTGAGTACAGAATTATATTCTGGTTATTGTTGATATTAAAATATAAAACATTACTTTATTTATATATATTAATGTTGTTCTTATCATTATACATTTATTAACTTTATTCTTTGTTTAGTTATAATCACAGAATAAATTAATGTTTTATTACTGTGTTCTTACACTTTCTGTACTAAATACTTTATAGAAACACTCTCTGTAATCTATATTGTCTTATTTATGTTACAAGTTAATAATTATAAATTACAAGTAAAGGAACTAATCTATTTTCTACACTCTTAATACCTTAAGAAGTATAGGTTAGCAGTTGTATATTTTTGTTTATGCTTAACTAGATAGAACAGAAATGAATGAATAACATATATTACTTTCTTATAAGTGAATTCTGCTACTAGCTGAATTACCTGTAGAAATAAATCGAGATTCTAGATATTCTTTCTTTCAATTTGATTATTACCCTTGCAGTAGTTAAGACTGGAAAGAAGTAAACTGTAAAGTTATAAAGCAATTAGGTTACTGAAAGTAACTATTGTATCAAAAACTGTTTTATCTACTCATTCCTGCTACTTTTAGTAATTAATATAGCTTCTTTCTCTATTTCTAAAAGACTGACAGTTTCAGTACAGGTTAATACTACTAATACAAAGGATATTTCTTCTGATAACAACACGAAGTAAAAATACTCTATAACTCCATTAACATTCTATTCTGCATTTTCATCATACTATTTTATTTATAATTTCACCCCTGTGCTGGAGTACGGTCTGGTCACTCCAGGTGAGGAAAAACACAGGAGGGGTTTTGTTTTTCATCAAAAGATTCTATTACTAAACAAACTAAAAACAACTTCATTACTAAACCATCTAAATATTTACATCATAAGCTACAAACATAACATTCAATCATACACAGTTATTAAAAACAAAGACTGTTAGATGATAGAACCTGTTCTTGAGCTTGGACAACAACAGCAATGGGAGGCCGTTCCTCCCTACCAACTCCTGGAGAGCGCTCAAACAACGACTCCTCAGGACCCCCGAGCTTGCTCTGGTCTCCTTGGCTGGAACTAGGTGCAGCAATAATCAAGTACCAGTCTTCAGACTCAGTAACAATCCTGAACTTATCAGTAAGTTCTCTCAGCTTGCAAGCTGTATCAGACCAAGCTACTGCAGATTTTCTCTCAAAACACCTTCCTTACTATTTTCCCTTTTCCCCAATGAATTCCCTGAATAGAATTCCTCCTGAATGATTCTTCTCTGGAAAAATATCTGAGCAACCTCAGCTCTATTCATTGGGTACTTTTAAAAGATTGCCTAGGTCTTTTTGGGTTAGTTGTCATTTATTGAACCTGCTCTGATCCCACTTTCTTGGGGGATCATGACCCCAAATGTAGGGAAGTTTCCACCTGCAACATAGGAAGTGTTTGAGGATGATGCCACTTGTCTTTTTCCCTCCACCTAGTTCCTTCCACCAGTTTGACCAGTAACACTCTTATTAACAGCTCTCCCATGCTGTTGTCTCCACTTTTTATTTATTAATAATAAAATATTCAAAATTACATTCCACTTCTTTTGACTCTGCTGAGTCATCAGTTCCTACTTAGCATTAAATTTAACATAAGGTCTTAGGAAATCAAATTAAACAATTAACATTATTTTACAAAATTGGGGTATGTGACAATTCTTGCCTCATTTTGATTTGATGATAATTGGAACAAAGATCCAAATTGTAAAAGAAAATTGATTCTTATAATTTATCTAATAATTCATCAATGACAAGAATATTAAAGTTATCATTAATGGTGATCTTGTTGAGATCTCTATAATTTGAACACATATGCCATAAACCTTCAATTTTGTGAACCATCACCATTGGTGCAGAGAAATAACTTTGGATGGGTCGAATGATTCCAACATCTAACCTTTCATAAACCATATGCCCAATCTCAGCCATTTGTTCATATGGGTACTTATAAGGCATGATGTTAGGTGGTACACTTGTGCATGTATACCATAGTGTCCCTTTTTTAGGAATTTGGCATGTTGTTAGAGATTATCACTTTCTAGGATTTTCCTGGGATACCCTTGAGTTTAATTTCCTTTCCTTTCAATGTGAATCTCATGAAAATTTCTTGAAAGTTAAGAGCCATTGTTTCCATTGATTGTAACAATTGCACCCCTAATTTAACATTAGCACCAACCACTTATATTGCAATAATTGGACTATCCAATAAATAATCCCCCATAATGAGATTAATAATATAGCACTTCCCTGAATAATTTATTGTACCTCCATCTGCAATCATTGATTCAAACTCTAATGTTGGATATATAAAACAATTCAAAAGTTTGGCTAATTTTCAATTATTAAAGTTTTGGGTACTACCGAAATCAATCAACATTATTACCTTTTTCCTTTTGATATATCCTTTTATCTTGAGAATTTGAGGGGTGATAATGCTAACCAATGCATGAAAATATATGGTTGGAATAATATCTTCTAGTTCTAGATATTGAGATTGTTTTATTCTTAATCTTCTTCCTACTCACAATCTATGTAGAATAATTTCTTCTCACTACACTTGTGCCCCTTTCTATACTTACTGTCACAATTGAAACATAGTATGTTTTCTTTTCTTTCCTTCAATTGTTGAGGTGTCAACATTGAAGGCTAAGTGATTTTAGGAATAGGGGTGTTCCCCTCTCTATAGGTATTAGTGGTGACCCTTCTAATAACCATACTTTTACTTCCATTTTCTCTTTCCATACTAAAATAATTCTTCAATTATTTAGGTTTGAAGAGACATACCTCCTGTTGAATTCTCTCCTTTAAAGTGCCCATAAAAATAACCAACAAATTATTCTTTAGAATATTATTCACTCTAATGCTCAACTTATGACATCAATTCATCCATAATGTGATATCAATTCATCCATAAAAACAAACTAAGAGACAATAAAGTCCCTTTTATGGTCACAAATCTATTTGTACCACACAAATTGATCAAGTTATAAATACAAGGATGCAATAATTAACTTTTGTAAGGTCGACACGTGGTGTAGATCAAAGAACTACATGTTGTGTAGATAAAATAATTACATGTGATGATCAAATAATTGCATGTGGTGTACATCAAAGAATTACACGTGATTATCTCAAAGAATTATCTTTGAGATCATCTTTATTGATTATCTTTGCCATTTTTTAATCCATTTTTCCATCTCAATTTCTATTTAATTTTTTCATGTGTCAAATCCACCTTTTTTGTTGACATGTCATTCAATTCGTTACATTTCTCTAAGTTGGATATCTAGGTATATATATCTTCACTTTCTTCCCAAGTCATAATAGTTGAGCTCTTTGGAGGTTTAATTTGTGTAGCATTTTTTTCACTACCCTTTGCCATGTGGACTCACAATAATATTTATCTATAGTTATTACATATTTGAACATTATCATAGCTTCCAAATCACCCCAAATAGATATTCCAATCAAATTGTGATGTCCTTGACACAAATAGTTTGAAAGCAATTCATATATTCATTCTGATGAATAAATTTCATCAAATATTTTGCAAGAATACTAGAAATTGAGCGGTAATATGAGCATTTTTTATTATTAATAAAGAACATAGATTACAAGCTCTATGGTTGTTGTGGCAGCAATAGGCCAATCAAACATCGGGAATATGCCATGATTTTTCTACTACTAACTGGATACTCAAAATTATGCCAACCTAAATGATGAATGTCATGTAAAGATCATGGATGTATCCTCCTCCATGTCTAGCTAGGGTGGATATCTCACCATAGAAACTAAACATGTATGGAAGGGTTTTTCCAAACCCTAACAAAAAAATTGGAAAAACCTCAGATGGTCATAAAACTCAATATCAATCAAATTATCCAAAATGGATGAATTCATCTACTTTTATCTTCTTTTGGAACCCAATACCATGGGCCATCCTATACCACTCAACCATTTATCATACTCAAATCTCCTTTTCCAATCTAAATGGCACCAAGGTAACTCCCAAATATGGTGGCTATAGCTTATGAGAGTCTAATAGGAAACTTAGATGTTCCTATAAGTAGCCTCACATGGAAGGGAACATCATAGTCCTCTCTTCCCAAAGATTGATTGTCCTCAAGAAATTCCACCACATCCTGTCAATCCATTGGGTGTACCGAATTGAAGAAAAGGTGAGACTAAGGTCCCAAACCACCCAAAGGGGTAAATTAGTATCACAAGACATAGGAATCCTCATCAACACTGTTAAATATTAAAACACTCTAAATCTCTATGACAACTATCTTAATCTCGGGGTCCCAAGCTAACCTCGAAAATAGTTCACCATTATGACATTGTGTCACTATGATCATAACTATACGAATGCCATGCCTTGTTGGAGTCCTCCTTGCCTAGATATCCCAAGAAAAATACCCATAAGTATAGTCACCATCTCCATGGATGATGGTTTTCATAGGTACCCAGGTAAAGACATATCCTCCAAGGTCACTACTATACTCAATCTCGAGTATCGAGAAGGGAAACATGTCCTGACATATAGAAGGGATATCATCCCAAAAATATAGTGGATCAATCATCGTCACCATTCTGTTAATAATCTCCCCAAACTGGAGAAATCTATCGCTCAGATGTATGCTTGGATCCCACCAACAAATAGGAAGTTCACCAAACCCAACTCCTATTTTCTACAGCTATGTCACGTTGTTAATCATCAGAGGCTCAATAATCCAAGCCCCCAATATATCCTAAGTGCCAAGAATCGATGTTGGACCTATTAATTTGGTCAACTCCTTACAAACTGTATCTAGACATCTACAAACCTAAACACTATCAATGTGATCAAGTACCCCTTAGGGTTGAATCATCTCCCTAGAGAATAGATGTGTCACGGATGGTGCCTCATGCAAATGCCAAGAATAACCTACCCCATGTGAATCTCGCATATTCCTCATGATCCTCTCCCTACGTGAGGACTCCAGGACCAAACATGGGCCATCTCCATAAGGGACAATGTCATCCCCTACACTACCAGATGCAATCCCTACAAAACAAACCAATCTTGCATATGCACTATGTGCACCAATCCCATATTGAAAGAACTCTATTGTGGCTAAGATGCCACCAGCCTCATCCAACTAACCCAGATGAAACTTTCAAGATTTATTGTATAACAACATTATATATCTTTGCCACTACATGTGTGACTGGGAAGTAGCTAGAGTGTTGGTCAACCCCAATGGAATGACCCAGAGACTATGATGAAGTATGGGAGAAGACATGTGTACATCAAATCCCTAGCTCTCATCTGATTATATATCAGCTATATCTTCAAGGGATCTACTACTCTTTGAAGCTCCTATATCTACTCACCGATCTTGGGTAATCCAAACTCAAGTGTATGCTCATGATCTCCATTAGGTGGTCTCCCTAGAGGAAATACTCCCAAACTCCGCTAAACTTCACTGAGTGCCACTAATCTCCTTTGTATATCATCATGTACTATGTATCATGTATGTGCTACCATCTCCATCACTCTATTGTTGTCGCCTGATCTGATATCCCATAAAATGCCTATACCTCTCTATCTACAAATAGCCTCCATGTGTCTATTAGACATGATCTTTGGAACACATGTTGCCTTATCCCTCATAACAACTCGTTAAACCCCTTTGTCCAATAACTTCATCCTCATGATCTGATAATTCATTTTGAAATCTCCGAGTGAATACAACCACTTGAACCACAATACCATGTTGGTATCCACCAAATATACTACATAAAAATTACCAGCCAACGTATAGTTTCCCAACATAATTCTCAACCCTTTAACTCTATGAGTACAAGTCATGTTGTACCCATCTGAAACCAATACATCAAATCCCTCAAACTCCTCTATCGGGATGTGCCTCCTATAGACAAGTGTTGCATCTATGAAGTTGTGGGTATCCCCACCAATGATCAATGTTGTGATTCTCTACCCCTATAAAAGGTTTGTCATCCTAAAAGTATAATATTGAGGAACTCCTGAAAGAGTGTCGATGGTTACCTTCTTGACACCATCTTGAACCTGCAATGGCTCTCTGAACTTGAGAAGTGGTGGCTCTCCCTCATGTATGTTAAGTGGCATCCTCTCCACCATCATCATTATCAAAAAGAACCTTTATGTAGTGTACATTTTCCTTACCCCTACACTTGTGACCTGGATCCCATGGTTATTTGCAGTTGTAGCAAAGCTTCTTCCTACTCAACTCCCTTCGATTCTCTTCATCCAGCCTATCCTTCCCCAACTCTAGTCTTTAGGGAGGGATCAACTCCTTATCCTTCTGTGAGACAATGGGTTTTGTTGGTTCCTTTTGGGATACAACACCCCCCATGTCCTGTACCTTCATAATGGACTCCTGTAGTATGTTAGGCCTAAAGTTCTTCACCCACCCTTTTAGTGGCACATATAGCCCCTTTGTGAACAACATCACCAATATCCTCCCAGAAATATCAGTCACCATGACTTCAACTCTCTAAAACTCGATGATGTAGGTTGCTAGTGTACTTGCTTGTCTCAACTGTGTCAATTCCTTGCAATCAATCTTAGGATCCTTCATGTCAAACTTGTCCATCAATCTCTAGCTTAACTCAATGTAGGATGTGATATTTTCATTCCCAAGTTTCATTTACCCATGGTACCACCATTCATGGGCGTCTCCCTCCAAGTGTAGGGTGGAAAAAATAATTTCCTCTACCTCTGTCATTGGGTTAAGTTTCAAATAGGTGTCCAACTTATTCACCTAATCTCTTGTTGTGCTTCGAGCAGAACCATTAAAAGTTAGGACAGTCAATCATCTTACTCTCCAGCTGCCTTTGGTCATGTGGATACTGCCTCCCTTAGTGTGTTCTCTGCTAGATTCAACATGCCTTATGTTGATGTTTTGAGCAAAATCGGAGATGCTTGAAATTTAAAACTTGTATCAAACAATTTCAGCACTTATGAATTTCATAAATCAACCACATATGAATCTATCAACCACATATAAATATCATAAATACATCAGCCACATAAATATATTATCCACATATAAATCTCATAAATATATCAGCCACATAAATCAACTCCATAAATCAACCATCTAATCAATCAACCATGAGAGACAAGATATACCCTGTGAAAACCCTCCAAACATAGAGGATGAAAAACCCAACAATTCTTTGAGTATGATAGATCGATTTGCAGAGAATGGTTTACAACACATAAGCATATAAGAGATATCACCACAACAGTAGAGAAGAGAGATCCAATGTTACCCTACAAAACAATTGTATTGAACTTGCCATATGCCGAACATATCAATAACAAGCCAAAAAACCTAGCATGCAGAAGTTAGCGCATAGGAGGCTCAGTAAACACACTAAGAGCACCACATAGTGCATTCACAAGGACGATCTAACTAGAAATCCCTCCATGCAAATATTAGCGCCCTTCCTTTCCTTAATTAGATTTAAGTGAATGTTCATTGTCTTGAACTAAAAGTGAACTGACTTGAGCTGAATGTTAATTGACTTGAACTGAATGTTAACCGACTTGTATTGAATGTTAACTTACTTGAACTGAATGTTAATTGACTTGAACATAATATTAACTAACTTGAATTGAATGTTAACTAACTTGAACTTGTTGTCTTTTCTTCTCCCTGCGACCCAGGTTCAACCTTCCTTTTTGGTAAGCTCAACAAATCCCAAGATATCGGCCCGATCTTAGCAGAGCCCAACCACAAGCCCCTGCGACACAGATGTTGTCTCACCCAAGATATCTCAGTTCTTATGGGTAACTGCTAGAACCACATTTATGGAGTTTGTACGGGAGGGTGTTTTAAGTCCTTGGCTCTGTGCTAAGGTTTCAAACAAAGACCGGGAAGTGGGTTGGTGGTTTGTATGTTCTCTGTCAACATGGGATATGATGTGCCCTTCTTTATGCAATCTTACGCAAATGTGCAGTGATCAGACATCACAAACACATTCATTACTCGAAATACAACATTCATACAGTTATCCCTTTAAAGCACAATAACCAATCAATCATTAAACACAGTAAATATGCACTTGTCTAAGCTACTCAACATTCACACATACACACAGCATGTAACGTGGAAACCCATCTAGGAAAAAACCACAAGGTGCTCTTCATCTGGCATTGGAATGAGGAAATAGATGCACCTTTTGTCTATACAGAAAGCTACAGACTCTATTTAAGATATTCTCTTCTTCTCTCTCTCTTTATCACCCTACTATACTCCTACTCGATGATCCGCACACAGCCTAGATCGACTCAACCTTCTCTATATTCCTATGCACTCAGCTGTAGAATCACTACTCGGATGCACACAATGATCCAGAGTCAGTGACTAAAACTATCTACCTCTAGTCTAGCTCCAGTGCCTCTCCCAAAGTCTAGACACTTACTCAAAACTGTTGTATCGACTAATTAGCTCAAAATCGTCTAACAAGAAGTAGCTAATGGGCTAACTAATCGACTGGTTTACCCATTTACAGCTTGGGTTTCTCCTTTTATATCCTTATTACAAACTCGATATATTATCATACATGCTTGTTACATACTCAATAATGACTCGATATAGACTCTAATAGACTCAGCTTTAGTCGCTATCCCAGTCGACTTACTATCCCCAGCCCACAGGCTATCTTTCCTATTCTAGCAATATATGACCAAAAAGGCGCTATCATCCTGACTTACAAAAATTCCTTTACACATGTGGTTTCCGTCGGCTCCATCCGAGCTCGTACCCGTGATCGCTAAGGGCTGCTACTTCCTCAGCATCATGCCTTACTGTCACTTTCTGACTGTTACCATATCTACATGTCTGCTTCTGCGAATATTCTTCCATGTCATCACATATCTTGCCCTATGCTTCCATCATAGCTTACAAAACTAATGCAACTTCCTCGTCTTGCACCTTCTCTTTACCTTTCCCCTTATCTTCCCTCTTCTGTCACAACATCCTTCTCTTCTTCTTTGGTGTTGTTTCCTATGTCGCTAGTCCTTACTCTTCTTCCTTGTACTCTTCTTTCCTTACTTAGGCAGAATTCTATATGAATTTTGTCCTTGTATCTAAGGCCCAACAGGCCCCAAACACTCACCTGTGGCTCATCCCGAGCCACGCGAGCTATTGCTCCATAAACTGACTTGTGAGAACTTTGTTCTAAAAATCCTCCGTGATTTTTAGAAACTTCTATTTTTCTATGCGCACTTCTTCTTCAACTTTCTGCATGTGCCCCACCAGGTCGGAACTGACGTGTCCCGGCATGTTGCTTTCTACTGAGGCCACTATGACGCGCACCTTCTGGTGCACAAGTTGAATTAGCCCAGTGACCCTTTCTTCTTCTGCTTGTAACTCCTCTACCTTTTCCTTGCGTTGTTGGTGCTGCGCACGTAACGCAGTGGTTTGTCACTGCACGCTACGCATTTATACGGTTTTGACCTTCTTCTGCGCCAAGGGAAACTGCTTTATCTCATTATGGATCTATGTGATATTTGCTTCTAGTGTAGTGAGGTCATTTGCAATATTCTATGATTTCTCATAATCCATTAATGTTTCCCAAGTCTGGGAAACTTGGTCTACCGCCTTAGCACATGTTTGTTTGGCATCTTCTATTTCATTCGCAGCTTGTGCAGCAATGTCTCTCCTTTGTGCCAACACTTTTGGAGGTGTATTGGGTTTCCTCTGCTCCTTGAACTGCACTACTTTTCTCTTAAGGTCTGTCACTAATTCTGCTAACTGTGAATTGAACTCAATCTTTAACTAACTATTGGTCACTTAGTTAACAACCTAACTTAAGTGTCATCAATGCTTCACTCTTAGTGCCATCCATGCACAATTTCTATTATTAACTTTTGCATGGATCTCTTTAGTTAACTTATGCATGTTGATTGATGGACATTAGGCTCTTCTTTCCTTTACCGATTACTTTCATTAATAGTTCAAATGATGTTTTGTCTGAGACATTCATATTTTACTGAAGATTTATAACTTGAGTTCACTCAGACATTTACATGGGCAATTGAAATTCTCTTTCTCTATGCTTTATCTCATCATCATTAAATAATTAATGCATGGTCCATATGTGTATTATTTATCCATCTTATCATATCATACTCAAAAGAATTATTACATACCAAAGNCCCAATACTTAAAACCTCCTCCCCACCCATTTTTATACCTCAATCCTTATAAACCACCCTACCCACCCCCACCTTAAACCCCTCATCCCCTCAATACCTTCAATATATTGGTTCGATTTTTGATAATTTTAAAACCCACAATATGAACTAACGTGATAGGGTATTGGTCAACAAGTGAAGCCCCTGTGTTAAATACATACTAATGATCATATATATTACCCCGATCCATATAGTTGTATGCTAAAGTAATTTACTCTAGGGATAGCTAAGCCCTAAAGGAGAGTTGTAGCACTCAATGGACATGACTAGAAATATATCACATAGTATAACCACACGACTTGAAACAACACGAGTCCATCTCCATAATTGGAGATCCATTCTTATAGGGTACCCGTTTATGAGAATCATTGACTTGATACAACACAAGTCTAGAGCCTTGATACAACACAAAACTAGTCTTGATGCAACACAAGACTCCAATCTTGATACAACACAATATTCCAATCTTGATACAACACAATATCACAGTACAAGCATCACACCTCAATACATGAGGACATAGATAGGACTTGATACAACACAATGTCTTGAATTGATACCACACAATTCTTGGAGAATGACTCCTAATTATGTACAATCAACACCTTCCATCAAACTGATTTTCTCGTACATCCAACAATCTTTCGAATACCCCAATCAATTCTTCTTTCATTTATTTTTCCTGTTCTTGTCTTGTAACTAGTTGAATAAGTTTATAGTATACCCTGACCTCAGGGGAATCACTTTCATCATCCATCCTCCCTTTAGATGAATTAGTAAGGGGTGCTCCACCCCTTTCCCGCACCATCAATGTGATTTAACCACACAAATGATTTGGTACTGCTACTGGCTTGTGTGTAAATAGAATACTTTGGTCAAAGAGTTCACCACTGATTTATAAATTTCTTAAGCAACATTCATTCTGATTATCATTTAATCACATACTTAATAGTCACTCATAGTTGAAAGAGAACAACAATAACTATGGGTACTATAGCAATTAACACAATTAAAACCTAGTAACAATGATGCCAACGTCTTCAACAGATGTCTTTTCAAGGGATATTTATGTCTGCAAAATTGTATGCGGCTCCTTCCTTTAAGAGGTTCTTGTTCCTCCAAGGGTGTTTGTTTTCCATTATTAAACTTCAACTATGAATTTCTCTAGATTTCCCATCAACTTTTAATACTTCATGGCCCTGCAGATGGGTCACGTTCTATCCCAAAGGTGAGACGATTGTGTTCAAGGGTCTGGTCTTTAACTTGATTTGTTTGTAGATGTAGACGATAATCCTGAAGACTCATGTGGCTTGCACAAAGAGACTTGGCTCTACAAACGTACCCAACCCTACAAACGTGCCCAGCCTTCGGCTCCTCCATGAGATATTGAACTGTCGTAGAAACCGCAACTTCTTTCAATCCCTCATGGCCCACGATTCTTCCAGAAGGGGGCTTGTATCCTAGTGCCGTGGTGTTGTAAAGATGAACTCAACCTTCCTTCAATTGAACTCTCCCAATCGAAAACGTTGATCAATTTCCCTACTGATTTTTCTCGCAGGAAAACCAACTCTCATACCATTGTGATGTCCCCGACACAAACATTTTGCAAACAATTTATAGCTTCATTATAACGAAGACATTTCATTAAATATTTTTCAATCATATTAGAAATGGAGAGACATCTGATCATTTTTATTATTATTAAGAAAGAACAGAGATTACAAGCTCTATAGCTGTTGAAAACACACAATAGGAATATCAAACATTGGGAATGTCATGTCTCTTTTACTACTAACTTGATACTCAAAATGATGCCAACCTAAATAATGAAGTTCACGTAAAGATCCTGGATGGATCCTCCTCTGTGTCTAGCTAGGGTGGATATCTCACCACTGAAACTAAACCTGTATGAAAGGGTTTTACCAAACCCTAACAAAAACCTTGGACAAACCCCCAGATGGTAATAAAAGTCAATATCAATCAACATATCCAAAATGGATGAATTCCTCTCCTTTTATCTTCTTTTGGAACCCAATACCAAGGTAAATACCATGGGCCATCCTATACCACTCAACCATCGATCATACTCAAAACTCCTCTTCCAAGTTGAATGGCACCAAGGTAACTCCCAAATATGGTGACTATAGACTATGGGAGTCTAATAGACTATTCAGATGTTCTTGTAGGTTATCTCACGTGGAAGGGAACATCACATAAATTTTATGTTAATTGTAAGTTACATACCTTTGCAAACCCTCGTTTCGAGATTTTCTTGTTGGCTAACCTCACACCTGAGGTAAATTTGAAATATCGGCCCTTCTGAATCTAGAATTTTGTCTACTAGCAGCCTGTTATGTCTTCTATGTTGCCACAAGTTTACCAAATTCTGAATTTCCAAGAGAAAGTTATAGTAACTTGTGCATGGATGTTTTCACAATAGATAATAATTGTGTCAAAGTTTCTAAAATTTTCACTATGTTAGAGTTTAACAATGTCCCAATGTTTCAAATGAACTCTGCACCCATCAACAAGGGATCACAAAAAGCTAAATGACGTAGAAAAGACTACAAATAATTACATAGATTTTAGTATTACAACCATTAGGGTTTAGAAACAACTATTTTACAATATGAGGAATACGTTAAAGAGAAGGGGAAAATAGACATTAAGAAATGCTAGGAATAATAAGATAATTAGATAGGGGATTTGTTTTGGCCCTTTCAAGAGAGCGAAGTTATACAACCTTTCTTGTGTCCATTTTTTCTGATTTGATACTAAATATTTTATCTGAAATAGTTTGGCTTGTATACTATCCCATGCAGCTAGTGGCACTCAAATTAAAGCTCGCAAAATTCAAATATACAAATTTCACTCATACTACCTTTTTTAGAGTAGTTTTTGAACTAGTAAAAAACCCTAAATTCCACACATTGTAACTCCAAACATTTAGTGAACTAAGACCTAAAATTCTTACCACAGGTACCTAGAGTGTCAACTGGAGCTCTTCAAACTTTTGCTATCTAAAACTTCCTTGAAATTTTTTATAGAAAAAATGGATTTGCTATCAAATGTTATGGACCAAATTATCAATATAGCATGAAAATAGAAACAAAGAGTAACCCAATGCCTTGAGAATGAAATAAAGAGATGGATAAGAAGCATTTTTCAGGCGGGAAACCTCCTTTTACAATATATCAAATCCACTAAATGAGATGATATCTAAAAATAGGTCTCCTTGGTATATACAGGAGACAAATGATATACTTACAATTAAGGTCCTAGCTAACCAATAAAAAAACTACAAATATAATAATAGAAATGTAATATCACAATACATATGGCTTAATATAAAATCTCCCATGAAACTTCATTACATTTTAAAGAGTGTAAGACTAGTTATTATTCAAACAATACTCGCACATAGTTTGTCATCTCCTTGATAGTCTACATTCCCCTAGTGCCTGGGAACCTAACAATGTACAAAAATAATTAAATGAATACTTATAACATATATCTTCTATCATTCAAGTCCATATGACATCTAGCTTTCACGACACGTATTTCAAATTCATCCCACAAGGTATGCAACCATGCTAGCTAAAATTCCATGTAAAAATATTTTATCTATAATTGTTTTTCACGTATTCTAGTTTTTGCTTTCTTATTTCCAATATTGATCTGCTTTGGCTCCCTGATGACCTAAAATATTCATTGTGACATGGAGTTATAACTCATTGACCATTAACATTAGATGAACATGTGACAATTCAAAGTTTGTCCATTTTTGGCTTATGGACCATTTATATTTTATTTGTATGTGCCAACACACACCACATAGAGGAAGGAGGGAAAGGTGAGCAAGCAAGCATAATTTCAGATCAACCATTTAACCATTATGTTAGTAGAGGGGCACTACGTTTGTAGATGCCCATGTTGAGATTAGATCATGGTCTCTTGTTGTATTTATAATATCACAACCAATCCTCACAATCTATGTGCAATAAGAGGAAATATGATTATATAATCATAGACGCTATTCCAAAATGGCTTATATCTAGTTTAAAATATACTATACATTCAAAGTCCTAAGTCCTCTTAAGAAAAGATTAAACTCAACATCACAACATTTCCCAATGTGATCTAAGATTAAGTATATAAAGACAATAAAAAGACATTATAACAACTATATATATGAAACCTAGAACTTTATTAACAATTTCATAATTTGATCACTCTCTGACACTAAGATTCATCTCGACAGGGGAGGCAGGAGTGGGTGGGATCATCTTCGATCCCGAAGGAAACAAAGTATTGACTTACGCCTGGGGTCTTGGTCGAAAAACCAACAATGAGGCGGAATGGTTAGTGCTTCTTTTTGGGATGGAACGGATCAAGCGCAACAATTACACCAAAGTTACAGTACTGGGTGACTCCATTCAGGTTATCTGCAAAATGATCTTTGGTTACAACAAAGGAGCAATTAAAATCCGAAGGATTTATGATCGAATCAAGCAAACCTCTGTAAATATTCACACATCTTTTTTCCATATCCTAAGAAGAAACAACTCCAAGTCGGACATCTTAGCAAATCAAGGGGTCAAATTAAAAATTGGAAATTCTAGTGTGAATGGCGTTTTAGCAGCTCCAAGTCATGTTCCTTAGAGAATTTTACATTATGTGATGGTCCCAAAGGGGGATTCCCAGCACCTCCACCCTAGAACCTTCACCATGCTACATGATGGACGCAACGTATCCATGATTTGGCGGTCACCAACGTCCTCATTACATATGGCACCTCATTTCTTTCTCGGCAACCAGCTAGCGGGCATGCACCCTAACTACCATCGCCCATGTGAAGGATTTTAATGCCAAGTCCGTCCCTTCATGTTTAATTAGATGCAAGGCACGCATAATGGAAGGCGTTAACCTCCATCCCTCAGCTCAGTCTTTGGTTCATTCAGAATGCAGTGCAGCGTCCTCAGCAGTGTGTTTTCATTCATCTGCCCTCGGTTTTCTCAGTCTTGCAGAAAAGGAAAAGTCCCCATTCGACCAGACGGTGCATCCTTTCATCGTTCATGCAGGCTTGGACTCTTCTATAGTTAGTTTGCGTTCCTTGGTTCTCAGTCTAGAAGAAAAAGAAAGGGGTTCTTTTGAGCAGACGGTGCAGACCCCGCTCTCCATTCACATAGGCTTGGATAATCTTGCAGAGATGGTTGGGAATGATAAACCGATAACGTTGAATGACTTGCAGGCATCCTTGAAGGATATAAAACAGATCTTCGCTGGCTCTACGACATCGTCAATAGAGGTGCAAAGGAAGGAACTAAAACAACAGAAGAAGTCAAGTGGATGGCCAAGCAAATGGGGAACCATGATACCAGGATTGAAGACAATCATAGAGACCTCTATGAGTTAATGAGAACCATAGGATACATGAAAGAAGACCTACACAAGTTAGTCAACATAAATCAATGCAGCCACTGTCAGACCTCTCCAACAAGGGATTCTCCAACGGAGGATACCTCAGTTGCCCAGCCTAGAAAAGCCCCACCGAAAATGTAGCAGCAACTTCCCTCAAAATTATAGTTTTTTAATGTTTTTTTTGTCTTTTAATACTAGGCAGGTCTGTCTGTATTTATCCTTCAAAGGGTTTTAGCATACTCGTTTTGAACAATAAAATGTTTTGATTTTAGCTTACAGTTTTAGTAGCATAAACACTTTGCTCCAAACAGTTTCAACTTCAAAACTTTATCTCTCTTTATAAGCTTGACTCCATACATCATTTTTATATAATACAATATATTCTCGATTCTTATTAAAAAAAAAAATTATTCCCAATTAATAATATCTATCAACCATCATAATGGATAATTGAGAACAACCTTCAGGAGGTGCATTAACAAACAATTTATTAAAAAATGAATATGTTACAATCAACCATATTGCAATTAAAACATAATAGCAAATTGTTAATCACGTAAGTTTATTCCATTAAACAATGTAACCATTATCGATGCTATTACAAGCCTATGCCAATTAAGCTACGTCATCACTTCCCTTCACTAACCTTTGAAAAAAGAAATCGTTTCTACATCATATTATTAGATGATGTGTAACACATATATATATATAATTAATATACTTATTAAGAAAAGTGAGTATACAAATAAAGTTAGTATACTTATATAAAAGTGAAAATAAAAGAATTTTAATAATAATAAAAAAATTTAAAAAATCATTCTAAATCTACTTTAGTATAATATTTTATTATTCAATTTCTCATTTTATTAATATTTTTTATATACCACTCCAATTACGCGATTACGCGATTAACATTATGGTTCAAGTATATTATGTGTTTTTATCAACATTACATTTAGACTTTCAAAAATTATCCAATATTTTTATCCTAACATTGGATCATTTTTATGTATATATGGGCAAAGCTTCTTGCTCGAGACCACTACATTTATAGGAGGTCGTCATGTTTGTCACCTAAAACTTGAATTTTGTGTGCATGTGCTTATAAACTTGGATTTTGTCCTCAGTATTGTTCAAACAAGATAATTGCGACACACTATGATATTGGTGCAGGGGTCGACCACAGCCAACCTTACCAGCACCTCTAGGATCTAGTGGCTCCTACAATTAGCGGGACTGCCAAATTTATCCCTCGACCAAACTCTGCGCTAGATTTGCCTCCCCGCAATTTGCCTTCCGCAACATGCTTTCCCGCAGCACTGTTTCTGCAACCACCTTTCCGCAACAATCTTTACCGCAGCATTGTTTCCACAACTGCCTTTCCAACTTTCCAAAGTTGCTCCTCCCGCAACTTTTCCTCCGCAATTGTTCTCTTCCGTCAGATCTTTGCAGCCTCCTCCACGACCGTCGATCTACGCTTTGGCGTGAATCTCATAGATCTTTGTAGATCCGTTATCGCCTTGGCAACTTCCGTTGCGGATCTCTCCTGGACCGTTAGATCTCCGTCTGCGGACTCAATCTCCACCGTTCGTTCTCTGCAATAAACTTGTTAAGGCAGAAAACTTGTGCACTGCGTCGATTGATTATGGAATCAATCAATCCAGCCTGCAAACTTGAAGAGTAATTAGCCTAACCCTCCTATGCATACATCTACAAACTATTCCAGCTATTCAAGCAACAATTTCATGTGTGAATCAATGCTTTTACAGAAATACACAAATGTTCATAAAACTGTTGAAGTCAGCTCCTCACGGGCACACAGTTCAAACAGTAAATGCATAAAGGCTAATAACAATGTAAACACATAGCTTCTCTTCCTATTAAGCAAACACACACACACACACCCCTCGGCTCTCCTTCCTCCGTCTTCTCAAAATATTTACAAGTGGAACCATACGCAAGTCTGTCCATCTCTCTGCAAATGGGATTCTAACCCAGAAGAACAGAACCCCCTCTACTTCTCTAATCTTCCTATTTAACCTAAACTGTTACCCCCATCCCTAAGTGGTCTTGTTACCTAAAAACAAACCACTACAACGCATGATGAGATGTCCTTGTCCAAAACAAATAGAATGTGGCTTGATCTCCACATAGGGATTCATGATCCACAATTATTCCTATCGGTGCTAACAGACTATGACTTAGCAAAACCAAAAATATGCCACAGCATGTGACCAACTCGTCACATTGCTGGCATGCCACAATGCTCCTGCATCATATATACTATCTACTATGTATCCTCAAGTTTTCTCACGATATTTTCAATTTCAATGATTTGGGTTTCCTGGGTTCACATATCCCCTCCTACTTCCTCAAGGCGACTATCCAGGTAAGAGTTGAAGGACGAGAGTTGAAAGGCTTGTTGTTCAACATTTTCCAAATGCAATTCCATTATGGGCCGATGAGTTTTTGACTTGCGGCTTACATCAATTAGGCCTTCAAGCTGTGACTTCATCCACTTCATTTGGCATGAGATTTCTCTAATATCCGCCTTAGTGTCCATCATTCCTTCATACAATTCATGAATCTTCTCTTCAATTTCCATTTCAAACTCTTTCACCGGCCAAGAAAACAAGTTTCTTGAGTTGCAAATACCTCCTATTCTCTAGGTGCGAGCAATTTCTAATTCTACCCTCACACTCCCATCGAAGCCTTGAGAGATACGACCTGCAGTGCTTGCTAGTACTAAGCCTAAGTCCCAGGCCTCCCAGATCTAAGATACGACAGAGTTTGAACGAATGCTAATTACCGTATGAGAGTGATACTCCACACAATGAATTGTGTTTAAAATAAGAAACTAGCCCCCTAAAGAGTTAGGGAAGGTATCCAAATTCCCTTTAACCGATAACAACATCCCAAAGCCACAACAAGACTCCTCCCCTTGCCATTGTGCACATCAAAAGACTAGAAATGATGGGCAATGAAATAGATCTCATGACAACCTTGTTTAAGAACACCACACGTCGGGATTAAAGCTCGTGATACAGAGCCAGTGGCAACAAGAAGCTTTGTACTCCCCCCTTCATTAATTATTTTGGGCCTATGATCAAGATGTGGAACTCTCACCACTTCATATTTATTTCCCATAGGTTTAATTTTGTTAGGTGGCAAGGGGGTCATCCCTTTCTGTACTCGACACTCATTACGATGATTGAGGTCTTTAAATGCCAATTTAGTAGTGATGTAACACACGAGAGAGGTTAGGGGAGTCAATGCCTTAGAGAAGGACCTCTATTCAACTTGATACATCCACAAGGAAGAAGGGCAACTTCGTTGACAAGCTTATATGCCTGAGCATTGTTTTCCTAATGGACATGAAATATCTGAACCTTGGTGAAGCACTGAAGAAAACTTTCAATTCTCATTTGAAGTCTACCAGAGAGCTTGTCTTTAGGAGTTATTTTTTGCCTGACTTGAGACACAAGCAATAAGGAACCCCCCATGACAACAATAGATTGTATTCTCGACATGATGGCTTGCTCCAAAATTAGGAATAGGGCGTATCTTTATGCTTAGTTGTTAGTGGCTATACCTAAGCCACACGGAAGGGTTAAGGCTATACTTCATCCAGGATAAAAATCGATCCCCACACGTACCACCCCAATATGAGCAATGCCACCAACCACTTATTGTAATAAAATGTTACGATATTCAATATCACTTTTAAGTAGTATATTTATTGATTATGTAGTGAATATAACTTTCAAATATCATAACTATTATTGATGTTATTCCTAAAAAATTAAGATATACTATTATTTTTCTTATCCCTAAAAATCAAAATATTATTATTCTTGTTATTCCTAAAATAAAAAACCTATTATTTATGTTATTCCTAAAAATCAACATACTATTAGTCTTATTATTCCTAAAAAAAAACCTAAATAAAGAAAAAAACAAACGTTTCATTCCGACCACCATGTCACTTTTAAATATCATTTTACTTATCCCATAATTACAATAATTTTCCTTCATACAACATGGATTTCTAAAATTCAGTTAATACATCACATACCATACCATTATAGAAAATGTCGAAATTAAAGTTATTTCCCAACAAATTCCATTTACTATCCAAATGATCATTCATACTATATTTTCAAACAATTCCAACAAAAATCCCACTACTATGCAATTCATCAATCATGCTTTTATTTCAAACAGTTCCAATAATACATTCCTTTTTTCAGGAAGAAAAAGGCATGTTCTTGTTATTCTTATTAAAAATCAAAAGGCATCAATCTTGCCATCCCATAAATGGGTTACAATTAAGAAGAATACAGCTCATAAGGCAATGAGACTCCTTGAGACGCTGCCGAGGGGAAAGGTAATACAGAAGAATGAAGGATCCCATCAGAAAAACTGTCTCATCATAAAAATGGGTCAGTGGCATCAACCTCATCTACCAAGAACCAAAGGGATCTTATCAACAATCTAAAAGTGGCCACTCAGTGAGCAGCAAGACTACAAATGAAAAAGAGGAGTAAGCTCCCCTATCCATACTCAAAAGAGCTGAAAGTAATCATAAGAAACCAATTGGTCCTCCAAAAATTTTGAGAATCCAATAATACATTCCTTATAAAATACACCACTGTCGTTAACTAAACTTCTTCCTTACACTTTACAAAGTCAATCTAAATTATGCCGTAAGGCGTTTAACAAATGGGAGTCGACTCCCCTCAGTTAATGCGGTTTTTTCCCCAGCCGTCGATTTTTTTTTCGTCCGACGATTCAAATCATCTTCATCGTTCATCGTTGATGTCAGTCCGTCCGCCATTACTGCTGCTGTCCAGTCTGTGGTGAAGCGGTGTAGTCTGCCATGCTCCTGTCCAGTCCGCGGTCAAGCCGTGTAGTCTGCCATGCTATTGTCCGTCCGCCATGCTGCTACGGTCAAGCGGTGCATTCTACCATGCTGTTGTCCAGTCCGCGGTCAAGCGGTGTAGTCCGCCATTACTGTTGCTGCTGCCGCTGCATCTGTGGATTTGTTGATTTGTGTTCGTTTTTCCCAGCGTGAGAGGACATCCTGAAGGGTTCCAACGCGAGATCAACTCATCCAGGTATTTCACAGTCTGTTTATTAGTCTTTGCTCTTATCTGCACAAGCATTGTCCTCTCATGTTTTAGACTTTAATTACTTATTCATAGAATATGGAAATTATAAGATGCCTTGTTAAGCACTACTACACCAATAAAGAAAGATCTGTGAAGATATGTAGGTAACAAATCGCTCGGAATTTGGGAGTTCTCAAATGAATTTTTTTAAATATAACTATACCGACTGCAGAAACTAAAATCTGTATTACCCAATTGGTAAAAATGGAAATAAGGATAATAGCAGTACCTCTGTTTCAACAACATATTTATCGGGAGGCAACAAGAAGAAGAGAATATGCAATCCCAAATAATTACAAGATATTATATGCATATAGAGTTAGCAAAACGTACATCGTCATCAGAGTCTGTGGAAGAAGTGGAAGGCCCTACAACCTCCTCTGTCACCCCTGCCTTCACAGGAGAGGTTTGCCAACTAGATTGCACCGGTGCGGAGGTCGCCTTGCCTGCCATCCGAGCTTCCAGTTTTGCAAGTTTTATAGGCAAAGACGGGTCTGATTGATTTGAATTTGATGATAAATGCATAAGCATTTCCTCAGACATTGCCAAAAGCAATTGTGTTGCCGGCCTGTCTGCCTTCTGCAATGCCACTCCTCTAAGGAAAACGGAAAACCCAAATACAGATTTTACTTTCACCTTGACAATTGTAATTACTAGAATCCACTGTACTATAAGAAACCCAAATGTCGAGTGCCTATATGCATCCCTGCCATGGTCTTAAAATCTTCACCATATGAAGCCTACATGGGGCTAGAGGAGCAAAAAAACATCAGTAAGGATAAGTAGTGAAAAAAAGACATAAGAGATAGAGAAGAGAGATAAGGCGGGAGCTATATTGTGAACTGTATGCTTGATAAGACAATCCACCAAGTATTCAGATCACTTGGGCACCAACAAAAACAGGCTAGAAATACAATAAAAAATCCAAACATATAAGGGAAACAATGCATACCTTATAACCCAGGTCCTCAATTGACAATTGACAATTGGAGATCAAAAATGTAAACCAACAGCACAACTTCTGAACCCTTAAGCATAAGCAGCTAATGCATGTCCTGATTGCAAAGCTTCGGGCCCTCTGTCCCAATACACAGATGCATGTTGTGCCTGAATACTTTGCTCCAAGAGCTCAAATCCCTGCACATAAATGACTTGGCCTCGATACTTCTTGAACCTCAGTAACTATGTCAATAATTTTGGATCCTTCAGCCCAAAAACATGAATGCCGCCGCTTACAAAATCAGCATGGATACTTTCAGACCTTGGAAACTAGGCACGACATAGTTACTGGGCTGTATGCATGCATAAACATTAGCCACAACAGCCTGGGCTGCATGCACACCACGTGGTTGAGTTCGAAGCAAAGTGAGGATCAAGGGTCAAGTTACTCGCATTTCACAACGAAGCCTAGAGTATGAAGCAAGTCGACAATGTGAGTAGATGAAGGAGTGAACAAAATTACAAAATCATGAGCATGGAGAAAGTCAACAACATGAGTAAATTAGGGTTTTGCATTTTTCATTTATAAATTATAAAACATGAAGAACACAAATTAAATAACAATTCTAAAGATAAAATTCACCTTCCAGTTCCCCTCAATGCCAAATTCAAATCACCTTTAGGTTCAAATTTGCATATAGGATCAGCTCCATTCCGAATCGAACTAAGCTTCATCCATGTTATTTTCCAAACATAAACGAACTTGAGAATTTGTTTGAGATTCATCAAATTTCGAACTTCAAGGTTGAAGCCTTGAAGTTATACCTTGTAACCCAGGTCCTCAACTGACAATTGACAATTGGAGATCAAAAATGTAAACCAACAGCACAACTTCTGAACCCTTAAGTATAAGCAGCTAATGCATGTCCTGATTGCAAAGCTTCGGGCCCTCTATCCCAATACACAGATGCATGGTGTGCCTAAATACTTTGCTCCAATAGCTCAAATCCCTGCACATAAATGACTTGGCCTCGATACTTCTTGAACCTCAGTAACTATGTCAATAATTTTGGATCCTTCAGCCCAAAAACATGAATGCCGCCGCTTACAAAATCAGCATGGATACTTTCAGACCATGGAAACTAGCCACGACATAGTTACTAGGCTGCATGCATGCGTAAACATTAGCCACGACAGCCTGGGCTGCATGCACACCATGTGGTTGAGTTCGAAGCAAAGTGAGGATCAAGGGTCATGTTACTCTCATTTCACAACAAAGCCTAGAGTATGAAGCAAGTCGACAATGTGAGTAGATGAAGGAGTGAACAAAATTACAAAATCATGGGCATGGAGAAAGTCAACAACATGAGCAAATTAGGGTTTTGCATTTTTCATTTATAAATTATAAAACATGAAGAACACAAATTAAATAACAATTCTAAAGATAAAATTCACCTTCCAGTTACCCTTAATGCCAAATTCATATCACCTTTAGGTTCAAATTTCCAGATAGGATCACCTCCATTCCGAATCAAACTAAGCTTCATCCATGAAGTTTGCCAAACATAAACGAACTTGAGAATTTCTTTGAGATTCATCAAATTTCGAACTTCAAGGTTGAAGCCTTGAAGTTCAGTGAACCTGTGATTCCTAAATAACCATCTCATGATTTTTAGTCTATTATGTTTCAATGAATGCCCCGATTCACTTGTGGTTTCTGGCTTTAACAAAGTGGTGACGGGTATGTATGTGTTTTTATTATATTTAATTCTTAAATATGAATATTTATAAATATTTAAAATAAAATTTTAATATAAATTTTTAACCATTAAATTTTTTATTATAGTCAATCATTAATATAAATATTTAGAAAAAACACTTTAATCTAAACTTGTAAGGTCATTTTGTTTACTTGTTACAAGCTAAAAATAGTGACAATCAACATTCTATAGTTTAACCTGTTGCCTTTTTTTTCCTATAGTGTATGGAGTTAAAGCAAAGGGAAAGAGACAAAAATAATGTATGCTTTGACATACTCTCCGTTTTTAATTGGGAAAATCAAAAAATTTGAAAATTGAGTTTTCAGATATTTTTAAAAGTGAAAATATAATATATAAGGATATGTTTTAATATTATTTACAAAATGAAATTGGATTTTATAGAAATAGTTTTTAAATTAGTTTAAAGTTTAGGTCTAACTTTTAGTTAATACAGTTGTATGTTGTTTAATGACTTAACAAAATGTAATGATAAAAGAACTACTTGGTTAATGACATAAAAATATGATGATTTATAGTCTATCATTTATATGGGTTGAATTTATTTATTTTTTGTTCACAGGTCTTTAAGTAAACCAATAAACTTAATTTGGTATAAAAGCTATAATGAAGGAGGTCTTCTATATGTATATTTTACTATGTTTATGTCTATTTTTGCATTAGAGGTAATCTATATGTAACATTTAATTGTTATTAGCAATAGAAAATTAGAGGTAGTGTCTTTGTATAATTTACTTGTTATTAGCAATAGAATTATATTCTTAATGTAGCCTCCAAGCTTCACATGAGGTCACAAAACATAAATTAGTTAGGTAGGATTGATTGGGCTAGGCATCCATTAATGCCCTCCAATCTGCTTTCATTAGGTATATTTTGAAACATAGCATTGTTGACTTATAGGGTGCTTTATAAATCCTGCTATAAGCAAGTGTTAAAAGAAAACCCGGATCAGAAGTGCGCCGTGCCCAAGGAGGTTAAAGCCGAGGTATAGTTGCCCTGCTCTCCCCTACAAGTCACCCAATTCGTTGTAGGGAGATGACACTATACCGTACAGGCCGAACCACTGATCCACACTTGACGCAAGGTATCTTAGTGGCCAAAGTTAGGAAATCACCAAGGAGCACTTGTGGGTGCAATTGACTCCTGAAGTCAGCTATTGCCGTTGGGAGGTGTTTCCAAGTCTTCTAGATTGGAACATTTGCCCCATCGCCAGTAGAACTACCTCTTTGTTACCTTCACTAGTCAATTGGTGTGTGGACTCCATTGTCACCATCAATTGTGCTTTTGGAAGGACCAGTTACATATCCGCGGAAAACCATAAGCTCTTTTAGGCATTTTACACTTTTTTTTATTTATATATTCAAGCTACCTAACTCATAATTAAACATAACCTACATTTTGTGACTCTTTCACTAAACCAACTTTGAACATATCACTCACTTGTTGCACCTTTTACACTTATTTTCCTTCATAACTACAAACTAGCTAAGTGATAATTAAACATAGCCTACAATCTTGTGACTCTTTCACTAAACCAACTTTCCACATATCACACACTATTTGCACCTTATTGCATTTTTTCTTGCTCACATGTTACATTATTTTGGATGCCTTCACTCACTCATCTACTGCAATGTCCACAGAAGAAAATGTATTTTTTTTTTTAAACCCCTTGCTTTTTCTTTGTTTAGACAAAATCATCATTTCATGGAATAATATGCTTTTATATTTTCTTTATTCTATCAATTTGTAAATATTGCTTATCACACTGCATTCCCAAGATTGCCTTGATTTATTTCAATGGTTTCTAATTTTAGGAAATAAATGCTTGTTGTTCCTGATCATATTTCTAATTATTAGAAACACCTATTTCCCCCTTTTTTTACTTTCCCCTTACACCTAACTTCATTTTTTTTTGCTTGTTCCTTCCAGGTAACAAATAATGGCCACCCCTTTGACCGAACATGCCATTGAATTACTACTTGCACTAACCTCCGACATGCAACCGTTCCTACAAATATTTGCTGTGGAACAAGTCAAATCTATTCGCACCTCAACCATACGATATAGAACAACAATCTCTGATGGGACACACATGCACCACACCATGCTTCCATCAAAGTTCAATTCTCTCATCGCTTCTGGAATACTTCAACAAGGGTCTATTATACACCTTAAGAAATGGACATGTGCAATTCTTTTCCAATGCATGTACGCTTCATTTTTTATTATATTAACTTATGTTTTCGTTTATTCCCCATCACTCTACATGCACCACAGGTTCACAATATTTCGTGAAGAGGTCTTGCTTAAACACCTCCACGCAAACGATTTATGGTATAGGTAAAGCTTCTTATCCATTCTTCCAATAACATTTCAATTTTCCTTTTTTTTCTTCTCCCACATATTACTAACACATATTTCATGCATAGGTATGAATGGCAAAGCAGAGGCTCTGCACATATTCACGGATTCATGTGGCTACCAAATGCACCTGATATGAAGACGCTTGACTGGGAGAATGCAACTGAGGTTCATAATGCTAAGGACTTCTTTGATCAATTCATTTCTACTTGGAACACACGAGATAACCCCCAACAAGGCCCCTTCCTACCCCACTCTGATTTGCTTGATCCATGCCTCTTATCTACTGCCGACATTATAAAAAAAACCCTTTTCAAGACTATACAGAACTACTCAACTGCATCCAACGACACACAAAATGCGCATCAATTACATGCCTCCGCAAAAAGGGCTCTTCCTACACATGTCGTTATAATTCTCCATGGGCTCTTCAAAACTCTTATTCCATGTTCATTGATTCCAATGGCAAAAAAACATACAAACCAACTCGCAATGATGATCGTTTGAATAGCCATATCCCTTCAATCCTATCAATATGGTGTGGAAATGTTGATTGTCAACCAGTGCTCGACATACATGCCGTTCAAAAATACATTGCTAAGTATGCAGCTAAAGCAGAAACAAAATCTGAAAGCTTTCACCAAATGCTTCGACGAATTGTCCATGCTGCACCACTTCTTGACCCTTCCATTGTTGCTGTACAAAAATTCCTTTCAGAAACACTTGTTGATCGTGACATCGGAGCCCAAGAAACATGCCATATGTTGCAAAAACTTCCTCTCACATTTTGTAGCCGTACTTTCTTATCCCTCAATGTCAATCGTAAAACTTTTAAAAGTATTTCTTTAGACATTCCCACCTCCTTCACATCACAAAACTTCATAGCTGCCTACCTTTCCCGCCCATCTGCTCTTCATTCCGTATCTCTCATTGAAGCTGCAAGATCTTTCTCATATAATGCTCATCGAAAAAATGACAAATGGAAACGAAGATATCCCCCCACAATCGTCCATGTTCTTCCCCGTTACTATTCTGTCCCCTCCATAGATACACCCCTTTTCATTGATTTATGCAGAACTGAACTCATGCTATACAAACCTTTCCGCAATATACCTCTCGACATTGGTGCTTCCGACGATGCAATTGTTCAAAACTGGGAAGCACTTAGTTTGACCTACAATCCTTGGCATGTTGATAGGAAACCAAATGACCCCACTTCCTTACCAGAAGACACCATGGTTGCTGACAATTTGCAATACCCACAACCCATGCAATTAGATGAATGGGAATTGCTCTCCCAACTACACCCTAACAATGACATGCAATTAAGTGACTTGGACATCCTTGGTCATCGTGACTTTGACAAAAACCATAATTGGCATGCCACAAACATCCCCCTCGAGTTGCAAGAGCTTTCCATTGAATTCATTCAGAATAATCGCTCAGAACACCCTCTCCCTCAAACACCCTACTCTAATACACCAAATTCTATGACATTGTCCCCAACTCAAATGAAAGCCCACTCCATTATCATGAATCACTCCACAAACATCCAAACAAGTCCTCCACTCCTAATGGTTGTGCAAGGAATTGCTGGCACTGGCAAATCATTCTTCATTCGCTGCATCAGAGAATCCCTTTCCTTATCCAATAACTTCAATCATTCCCCAATCTTGCTACTTCCCCCTACTGGCGTCGCAGCATTCAACATCCAAGCATCTACTATCCATTTAGCCCTTCATATTCCTATAAAAAATTTCATGCCTTTGGAAGGGAATTCACTTTCTAACCTCCAACATGAACTTCAGCATATCCACTACATTCTCATTGATGAAATGAGCTTCCTAGGCCCAACACTTTTAACCCAGATTGATGAACGCCTCCGTAAATCATTCCCTCGCCATAAGAACATCTCTTTTGGTGGTTGCTCAATCATTCTTGTCGGAGACCTTGCATAATTACCACCAATTATGGACATTCCTTTGTATGCAGGGTCTTTGCATGGTTATGCACTTTGGCACAACTTCACCACAGTTGTCACACTTTCAACTGTTTTTCGCCAGCAAGGAAATGACCCATCACAAGTCACCTTCAGGAAACTTCTTACCAACATCAGAAATGCAACACCTACTACAAAGGATTGGAAGCTTCTCATGTCCAAAACAGACTCCTTCCTTTCTATGGATCAGTTATCTGCATTCAAAGGCTCCATGCACTTATTTGCAACCAACCGACAAGCTTCGCTTCATAATCTACATATGCTCAAGTCTTTACAAATTTCAATAGCACTTTCTATTGCTGAGCACATAAACAACAATTGTACGTCTCAAATTGAAGATGACCAACTAGAGCCTGTTGTCTTGCTTTGCCCTGGTCAACGAGTAATGCTTACATCTAACTTATGGGTTTCAGCAGGCCTTGTTAATGGATCGCTGGGCCAAGTTGTTGATATTTTCTATAAATCAGATGTTATTCCTCCACAACTTCCCACATTTGTTGTTGTTAACTTCCAAAAGTACATTGGTCCAGCATGGGATACCAACAATCCTACTTTTCTACCAATTCCAGCGATACAAAGGGGGGGTCGAACTCAAGTCCCACTAAAAATGGCATGGGCATTAACAATACATAAATCTCAAGGCATGACATTACCTAAGGCTACAATAGACATTGGCACAACGGAGTGTCAATGTTTGACCTTTATTGCACTCTCTAGAGTACCCTCACTTACGGATCTTCACATCTCCCCAGCATTTTCCTATGATCGTTACAAACGTATGCAAGATAATCCACATGTCATTGTAAGGAAAAATACAGAGACATTGCTACATTCAATGGAGCTCCCTTAACTACGCTATATATGTACGTACTTCTCTTCTTCCACTTTCTCATTTCACTTTTATTCCTTTCAAGCTAACTATAAACTCTTCCTTCCACCTAACTACTTCTCTACTTGTCATGTGCAGTATCTACTACTCTACAACCTGCAAAGTTCTAGTTGTAATCTACATATCAATGTTCTGATTTTCAATTACATATATGTACTTGCATCATAACATTATAATGTACAAGGATCTAAATGTATATGAATTACTTCATTTCTCAAAACAATTTGACAAACAATTAATATTTTTATGAATCATAACTAGCTGTTTTTAATTTATTGTTATGAATTCCTTATTTATGAAACACATTGAAGAAATGTATCCATGATTGTAACATATACTATGAATCCTTTGTCATTTGGTTCATCCAACAAAAGTTTTTATGGTTACTTTTGAAATGTAGATAATGTAATGGCCATTTATGTCAATAATATAATGATAAATTTTATCATTCAACACTTCTAATTCTCTTTCTTATTGTCTATGCACCCCTGGGTACAATTGTTAGTTACAAATTCTTTCTTCTAAATGTTCATATCCCCTTCACATATATGTACTCACATCAAACAAATTTAATGTAGGAGGAGCGAAATGTATATCAATTCATTTCAATACTCCAAACAATTATACAAACACATATTATAACTACTTCCCTTTTCCACAATTTTATATATCTTTTTTATTAAAAATTAATTTTTCCTTTTTTCTAGATATTTACATCCTTTTTAAGTTTTTAGTTTATTTACTTTATATATTTTGCACAGATCTCCATTTACCTACCTATCTTTTATATTAGTACAATTAAAAGTTCGGGATACCACATCTTCATGTGGTTATGGATTCCATATTTCATGATACACATTTAAGAAATGTATACATCTTTTCTTTTTATTTCATTAGTAGATAGAACCATTAATTTTTTCAATGTTTCTTGATTGTAACATAAAAACTACACAAACTAACACTCCATTCAAATAATTTATTTTAATTTATTTAGTGCATAGATACATTGTTTCTTCATTGTAACATAATCACTACATAAATTAACATTCGAATTTTTAACTTTTACTTTCAATCGATTTTCAATCTATTGTAACATATAAACATTTTATTTTTGCTACAATTTCTACTTCAAGACTTCTAATTCTCTTTCTTTCTATGTATATAAACATCCCTGCTTTCTTTTATTGCACCCCTAGGTACAATTACTAGTTTATGATAACACAAAGCTGCATATCCATTGGACGACCACCACTGCTTTGGATATTCTCAAATTCCACTAACTTACAAACTTGCCTCGATTGGTTCGGCAATCCTTTGTACCATGGTTAATTTGACTCCCTCGATTGGTTTCGAACGCAAAACGTGTCAATTTTTTGGTGCCCAGCCGTTGAGCACTGGTGGGTTTGATGACTATGATTATGAAGCAATCGGTGTTTGGGCCTATCCTTCTCTCGTTTTAACTAAATCTTCAAATCTGTAAGCGGGTGCTCTGTATGATTGTTGAAATATTTTGAGCCCAAATACAAGGTAAGTAACTTTTCTGCTTTGGATAAACTAAATGCTTATATTTCCAAAGAGAGGGCAAGGATTGCACAGAACATGATATGCAGAGGGATTACTTGATTTGAAAGAACATATTCGACTGCAGAGGAAAGAATGGGGGAAACCTCTGATCCAGAGGAGGCAGCAACAAGAAGTTCAGAGGTGCCAACATTGCCCAGCCTTCGGAAGGTTTCCTTAATACCCCTTGTGTTCCTGATATATTATGAGGTCTCAGGAGGGCCTTTCGGTGTGGAGGATTCAGTGAAAGCCGGCGGTCCTCTGCTAGCACTGTTGGGTTTCATTGTTTTCCCCGTCATATGGAGTATTCCTGAAGCGCTTGTGACTGCAGAGATGGGAACCATGTTTCCTGAGAATGGTGGGTACGTTGTGTGGGTTTCTTCGGCCTTTGGGCCATTCTGGGGATTCCAACAAGGATGGATGAAGTGGCTGAGCGGGGTGATAGATAATGCCCTGTACCCAGTTCTGTTTTTGGACTATCTCAAATCAGTAATACCTGCCTTGGGTGGGGGGCTGCCTAGGGTCTTCGCTATTCTGGTATTGACAGTTGCGCTTACATATATGAACTACAGGGGCCTGACTATTGTGGGGTGGACTGCAGTTTGCTTGGGCGTGTTTTCCCTGCTGCCCTTCTGTGCCATGGGATTGATATCAATCCCAAAGTTGGATCCTGCAAGGTGGTTAGTGGTGAACATGAAGGATGTCGATTGGAACCTTTATTTGAATACACTGTTCTGGAATCTGAACTATTGGGACTCAGTCAGTACCCTTTCAGGAGAGGTAGAGAATCCCAAGAAGAGCCTTCCTAAGGCACTCTTTTGGGGGATGTTGTTGGTGGTGTTGGGCTACTTTGTTCCCCTCCTGACAAGCATTGGGTCGGTGGAGCTTGATAGGAGCAAATGGGAAGATGGATACTTTGCGGACATTGCAAAAATCTTAGGTGGGATTTGGCTGAGATGGTGGATAGAGGCAGCTTCTGCTCTGTCAAATATGGGGATGTTTGAGGCGGAAATGAGCAGTGATTCATTTCAATTGCTTGGGATGGCAGAGAGAGGAATGCTACCTGAGGTTTTTGCCATCAGGTCTCGGTTTGGTACCCCTCTGTTGGGTATTTTATTTTCGGCCTCTGGTGTGCTTTTGCTGTCATGGATGAGCTTCCAAGAGATCATAGCTGCAGAAAACTATTTATACTGTTTTGGCATGTTTCTGGAATTTGCAGCTTTTATATGGTTAAGAATCAAGTATCCAACAATGCCACGGCCCTACAAGGTTCCCCTTGGGACTGTGGGAGTAACTTTAATGTGCATTCCTCCTTCGGCACTGTTATGTGTAGTGTTGGCAATTGCCTCCTTGAAAGTCATGATAGTCAGCATCACTGCTGTTGTCATTGGTTTCCTCTTTTATCCAGGCCTTGGGTACTTGAAAAAAAAGAATTGGATGAGGTTTTCCAGTAGTCCATGTCTTCCTGAGACTCTAGACCAACGAGAAGTTGCCTCCTATGCGAACCAAAATGTGGATGGAGCTGCTGAGCTTTTGTTAGGACATGGGGAATAGACATGCCCGCAATTCCTGTCCTAGTATATGTAAGTGCAAGTTGTTAGTTGCATAAAAATAATACTTGATTCTACTAATCTGGCTGGTATTCCATATGCTTACATCATTCAAGATAAATTGGGGCCATCCTGACTGTAGGATGGGATCAATCCCCTCGTAGCCATATCTTCCTGGTGTTAGATAAATTGGGGCCATCGTGACTGTAGGATGGGATCAATGCCCTCGTAGACATGCCCGCAATTCCTGTCCTAGTATATGTAATTGCAAGTTGTTAGTTGCATAAAAATAATACTTGATTCTACTAATCTGGCTGGTATTCCATATGCTTACATCATTCAAGATAAATTGGGGCCATCCTGACTGTAGGATGGGATCAATGCCCTCGTAGCCATATCTTCCTGGCGTTATGTTTCCTGTTATAGATTAAACACATATTATTCATTGCTTTTTGTATATAGCTTTATTTTGCGGTGTTAGCTCATCTAAGATAGAAATGCCAACAAGAAGAGAGTATTTTATTTTCAGGTTTAATTACCACTGGGAGAATCCATTCAAAAGGCATTACCGTGGACTTGTGAAAGCAACTGACAGTGGGGAGGGGCAAGCATGTCACTTGGGAAATTCAAACTTGGTTGGGGTGGGGACAACAACACCCCACTTTAAACAAGCAGACAAAAGCCCCGTGAACCTGTATCACAATCTAAATCAATTAGTTTTAGAATCCCATAATATGTGGGGTTTCAACAATGGAAACCGAAAGAAATGGTTTTTGTTAGGGAAAGCACTTACATCAAGTCTTAAGGTGCATGTGCTTAGTGAAGTCTGTTTATAAGTTCATAACTAAGACAGGTTTGTTTTGATTTACTTCTAAGGGATGGTGGGGCTTGCTTTAGCTGCTATTCTGGTAGTTTCACTAAATCTATAAATTGGTATAGTTGAGGGTAGATGCAAGTGATTGGAATATCTGTAAGTTTGTAACAGTGCATTCCTTACAGCATGCCTGTAGCCATTATTCATGAAGGCATGTCTTGCAAAGAGTGATGATTTTCCATTCTAACTAGTGTTGATTCCTCTTAGGAACATAGATGACCCTAGTTTTGAGTAAATTATATAATAATCTAATTCTATTGACGAATTCCTAGGCCAATGGCTATCCAAAGTCCAAACAGAAAGCTAAATATTTGACTTGATTAATATTTATGGATTTTGACTTCATTGTTTTGCTTGCTGAGAGAGCGGGTTCTTGTTCTGATCCATACAAGTCGCTCATTGGAATCCAGGCTAGAAAGATGAAATTGTAATTTTTTTTTATTTCAGCTATATTTTGTCATTCTAGGTCTCTAGAGTCGCTACTATGGTGGAGTTGGCAGTTGCCTAGCCATGAGAAGCAATCCTCCCTTAATTGATTGCAAATCTTTCAGTATACCTATTGGCAAATTTAACTGTTTTCATTGTCCTCTGAAAGATGTTTTGAGATGGCACATAACATTTTCCCCGAAATCTAGTGAATTTTGTTGCTTGAATTTCTCATTAGCCGACCAATTAATTTTCATCCCCCCATGTCTAAACCACAAAATCATACTTGTATCAGGTTTTACTCATCTAGAAATGCAATGCATTATTTCCTATATGGATATACCAAACTTCTATACATAACCTTTCATAAACATACGATGAAGTCCACGAACAATATCAGAGTAGCAATCTAATTGTTCATGCATTGTTATTTGTACCCCCTAATTGCAAGGTATTTATCAATTCCCCGCTTGGAACCTAGTCTGATCGCTTTTGGAAATGTGCAAAACCACAAATGTGAATTGTTGTCAATGGCTTACAGGCACCATTTAATGAATCTTGTTATTTGGCAATAGTTGCCTTTATGTGAAAACTGTTAGGGTCGAGGGTATTACTATTCATTCATTTGTTATTTTCCCATGGACAACAATGTTTTTGCATGGACTGCTGCCCTTCTATGTCATTTAAAGTCCATTTAAATTCTGTTTGTGCCATGTGGCGGCCATTTTCAGAATTGATTCTCTGTGGTACATAGAATTTCACTCTTTGACTAATAATGATTTTTATTTTATAAGAACTATAATATGTATTCGAAGCTATATATGATTTTGGTTGCTAAAATAATTTTTATTTAGTCGATAAGTTGAAATTAAGTGCTCAATTTATTTATCTGGCTTCATCACATTACAGATCTGATAAGTCATAGGAGATAAGTCGGTGAATGCTTCAACAATTCTAACACGAATTACTCGCGAAATTAGTTTTCTGATGTATTGCTTTATACAAAGGAGATTCTACATCCCATTACTGTTTATTAAATAACATAGAAGTACTCTTTGTCTCTGATAACATTTTAATTGCACTTGCCTGGATGAATTCCAGTGATTACTAAGTTCTATTTACAGTGACATTATGAGACTACAATTTCCTGCAGAAAAGGGTTCAAATCTTGATATAATTGTATGCCAACAAGTCAAGTGCAATGGGTATGCATTATGCAAAAGACAACGCTTAGCACTGTCCAAATTCTGTTGACCTAGTTGGTACTAGTGTTGCATGTTTTCTTAGAAAGAATTGAAGTGAAGTGTTTAAGGAATTAAATGTATATGGCACTACAAGAAAAATAAAAATGGTGATGACAATTTTTTTGTTTCCCAGAAAAAGATCACGTTTTATATTCCGAGGAAGAATACCAAAATGCATTTATCAGGTGCTTAAAGCACAGTGTACACCAGATCACACGAGCCAATAGACTTATTATACCGGACATGCAAAAAACAAATAGATTCGGATCACATTTGAAGCCGCTTATTCCATCTAACAGACTCCACCAGCCATCGAAAAGGAGTCCCAAAATATTCTGTCCATCCCCATCTAGTAAAAATAAAATATAACACAGATACAAGAAACATAAATTAACTTCAAAACTCCTGTTCAGACAGTCAGCCAGAAAAGAAGAGAGATGCCCGTTCTTGGATTCTTCCACAAAAATTCTGGCTGAATCCATCAACTGTCCTTGTTTTGATAAAGAATCTGCCTGTTCATTTAATTCCCTGTATGTGAGTGAAAGATATATACCTAAAGGAGGTTGTTGTGTCCTTAAAGAGGGAAGCCAAAGCCTGCAATTGAGTGTGCTGAGTGTCATGATGGTTCACCATCCAATTTATAATGAGAGCTGAGCCCCTGTAAACCTTTTTAAAACTTTTTTGAAGTGCCAACTGCATCACAGCATGCAAAACCATAAACTCAGCAAGATTATTGGTGCCTGGCCGGAAACCAGCTTTGAGTATAAAACCAGTATAGATCCATCTGTTGTTGTAGTAGCCATGTGAGGCATTTTCACTTGAGTCAGCTTGACAAATAAATAAATAATAATAATTAAAATGTAATTTATTATTGTAAACTGACAAGTCAGCCCGGTTTAAAAAGTCACCCAGAAACTGTATAAATAGAGGGTGCCTCTCCCCATCTTTGAAAAACTGCAACTTAGCATGGCTACACAAGTTTGCCCTCTACTAGAGAAGTTCGCTACTGCTATAAAGATGAGTGTTTTCTGGGGTTTCTCCATCTTTGGAGAAGGTTTTCTCTTATTTTAGGATTGTGCTATTACGATTTGGAAGTACCATCTCTGATCGATTGATCTCTCTTGGAAGGGTGAGCTTGGGGATGACATTATTTTGTCTATGGTTGGGAGATGATCTTGGACCATCGTGGATAAACGAGCTCCACTCTTTGTTTTGTTTTTGTGCTTTGATATTCTTCTAGTGATCTTGGTTTTACAGTTGTCAAATTCTAACATGGGATCAAAGCGGTGCTAGAAGAAGTCATTGCCGAAAGCTAGGGCTCCACGTCTTGGAGTGTTTCTCACCTCAGATCGTCTTGAAAGGAGCATAAAGCAACTCTCGCCCTCCTAGGGGGCATCTTTTTGTGAAGGCCTATTTTTTATTAGAGAAATTTCAATTTTTGACCTAATACTTCTGGGGTCAAGACCTGGACTTCCACATTCCTGCTGTTTTGTCTACAGATTTGGACCAATTTTACCTTGCTCCAGCTCGCATTAGTAGGGCACATCCACCTATGGAACCAGATTTTCAAACCTCCATACTTCATCCATGACCTAACTCTTGCTAGGGTTTCCGGTCCAGTTTTGCAGTCAAGATGATTGGGATGAAGGTTGAAGATAGGCTTGATGGGACTTCCAATTTGAGCTCATGGAGTCTAGGGTTCTTATGCTAGAAGAAAATGATCTCTTGAAGTTCATGAATAAGAATGTTCTAGAACCAAAAGATAAAGCAGAGAAGGCACAACGGAGAAAGAATGATGCTAGGGAAAGGAGAATCTTGGTAGATTCAGTGAAGTAACATCTGGGACTTCAGATCTCTGAAAAGACGACTGCTGGGAAGATGTTTAGAGCCTTGAGGAAGTTATTCCAAGATAGCAATATTAACTATGTTCTTTCCCTAAGGAATCAATAGTCAAACCTCAAGATGTCAAGATTAGAATCAGTTTCCTCTTACTTTATAAGGATTTCAGAGTTGAAGAATCAACTAAGCACCATTGGAGCTCCAGTTAATGATAAAGAACTTGTCATGAATACTCTTAATTGTCTCCCTTTGTCTTCGAAAGCATTCATTCATAATCTTGTTGGGCAACCAAAGTTTCCTAATTTTGATTATATTTGGGCAGTATGTATGCAAGAAGAGACAAGACTTGCAGCGAGAAGCAAGATACATGGCACCTAGCACAAAGAAAGTCAAGCCCTTACATTTCATGTCAAGAAAAGAAAGGGTAAGGGAAGGAAGTTCCATGGCAAGAAAGGAAAGAGTGGAAGATCAAGTCCTACTTCAAATCAAATGAAGGATCTTTCGCATGTCTGTTGCTACAAACACAATCAACTTGGACATTGTGCATGAGATTGTGATTCAAAGAAGAGGAAGCTTGGAGCCTCAATTGCAGATGTCGAAGAAGACATCTCTCAAAAGAAGCCAAAGAATGAGGATCATACGGAGTTCTTCTAGAAGAACTCCCTATGTTGAGGCGATGAGATGAAGATCCAAGTGGTGATGGACTCCCAACAAGAAAATGAAGACCAACGGACTCTCAAAGGAGTCAGTGGGAGCCCACCCACAAAACAATAAAAGATAAGTATTTGATTTTACATGCTCTGATAGATTAGATCCGTTGTTTTGAATTTGTTCTATGCAGATCTAGATTCCTAGAAGTTGTTGAGCATGTAATATGGTTATTTCATTGATAGTAGGCTCATGTAGTATGTGTTATGATTTAGCTCGTAATGTTGAACAACATTTCATGCTCTTGGATGACTTCTCCTTCTAACATGCTTAGAGTAGTGCACACTCTCGATGGTATGTTATAATGGAGATCACTAGCATCCAAATAATAACCATGTGTATGTTGTGCCAAAGCATTGGCTAAAAGATGCCTACATACGTGGATGAACTATTGTTATTGCATGGAATAAATTTGATTATGCAATGTTGCTAACCATCTAATGAGATTTGACTTGTAGGGAATGTTATGGCCTACAAGAAGAGGACGATGAAACTTGGTTTGAAGGAAAGTGATCCCGTTGATATGCATATAGATCGGAAGCAGAAAGCCTCTAGAAGCCTGATTCTCAGCCCAAAAAGTATGAGTGACTTTCGGTTGAAACAGTTAAGTGGAAGTCATGACAACAAACAGTAAAGAACCAAGTACATATGTGAACACATGACCCACAGGTCCAGATGATCTCATGTAGAGATTTGGTGATTGGAAATGGAAGGCTTCTGCAGATGTCGGTCTTTCTGCTATAGATGTTCGTCTCTTCGACTATTATGGAAAGTAGCTACTTTCTAGCCAGAGTCATGGTAGATGGATTCTGGAGGACGAAAGTTACTCAATCGATTTTTGAAGAGACAGAGGGAGTTAGCCATCAAGATGAGGATCTTGGCCTATTGCAAACTTGATGAAGTCTTCCTAAGTCCAGGAAGAGCACAGTTGAGATCCTGAGTAGATCGAGCTTGATGACTATGGCTACACTGATGGCATTGTTGTCTTGATCCAAACAAGACAGTTGAAGGATCCTTGATGTACCCGGTCATCACCATGATGGATACTTACATCGTATCTATGGACTCCCTAGAAAAGGAGTAGGATGCTCAAATGCAAAGGGGGCAGAATGCTCCAACACAGAGGGAGGATTCCCGAACACCCTGATATGGGGTGGGGAAACTAACCTATTGATACTCTCTCTTAGGTACATGATTTCAATGATATGATTTAATATGTATTTGCATTTCATATCTAGAATAGGGTAGTATAGAAATGTATGCCTCGATATATTTGATGCCTCTTATAGCTGAAATGTGTGGAGGTTTAGGATGGGACCGTAACTTCGTGAAGGAGTGGGGAGATGAGTTTTATGTTGACTCCCTCATTGATATTATAGTATTTTCTCTGAAGCACTCTAAGAGGGACTGAGGAGATTGGTCCCATGATTGACTCTCTCGGTAAGAGGGAAGGTTGACTTTACTCCTGATACTTTGTGATGGAGTGGGGAAATCGGTTCCATCATTATATTCCTCGCTAAGAGGGAAGGATGATTATACGTATACCAGCGAGGGAAGGATGATTATACGTATACCATGCATTCTCCCGACACTCCGTGAGGAGTGAGGAGATCTCTCGAACATCTTGAGATGGGATGGAGAGGCCAATGCATTCTCCCAATCACTTCGAAAGAAATGAGATCTCTCAAACATCCTGAGATGGGATGGAGAGGCTAGCTCATGCGTCATGCATTCTTCCGATCACTCTGAGAGGGAGTGAGGAGATCTACCGGACATCCTAAAAAGGATGGAGAGGCTGGTGCACATTGGCGCACACCGGTACATATGTGTCTGTGAAAGACTTGTTGTCTTCATATCTAGCATGGAATAGGGTTGGCTCTGTCAGAAGACGTATATGTGGTCTGTGAAAGACTTGTTGTCTTCATATCCAGCATGCAATAGGGTTGGCTCTGCCGGGAGACGTATATGTGGTCTATGAAAGACTTGTTGTCTTCATATCTAGCATGAAACAGGGTTGGCTTTGTTGGAAGACATATGTGGCCTTCATATCCAACATGAAACAGGGTTGACTATGCCAGAAGACCTATGTAGTCCTAATGTGAACACCTATGAACAATGATGACGATTCTGTACACCTAAGTTCTAGGTACACATCTAGAGACAAGTGATTCTACACCTATGAACTATGACAATGATTTTGGGAACACCCGAGTTCTAGGTAAACATTTGTGGCTGAGAATTTTGATGTGGACAACTGTGAACTATGACGGTGATTCTGTATGAATTCTTGAGTTTTGGGTGGACACTTGTTAGCCATGTAGTGATACCTGGCTTCGACACTAGTAAGTTATGTTATACATAGCTTTGATGCTAGTTATTTATGGGACATGGCTCTGTAGCTCATTGGGTAAGTCATGCCAAAATACCTGGCTTCGACACTAGTAAATTATGTTATACATAGCTCCGATGTCAGTTAGTCATGATACATGACTTTGTATGTCCCCATGAGTAGAGACAAGGCAAGACCTTCGATGACTATCACGGACTCATCTTAGAAATGAGGTAATAGTCAAGGTCTCCAAGGACTATGCGTGACTATCTGAGACTCATCCTGGGGATGGAGTAAATAGTCACAACGTCAGATCTGTATTAACCTGTATTCATATCCATCATGAAACAAGGTTGGCTCTACAAGAAGACATATGTGATTTACATCCAATATAAAAAAGGACTAGCACTGCTGAGAGCTACATCCAGTATGAAAAAGGACTGGCTCTATTGTGGTACACCCAACATGAAACAATGTTAGTTATTGTGCAGATTTAGCAACCTGTATGGTTGGGAGAGTTATGGGTTGTAGCCCATACAGATATGATGAAAGTCTCACATAAAGCTATTGCCCTTGTGAGCCCTCATATGATTATAGTCCTTATGGATGTTATGAGGAGGTTGTGGCGGAAACTCACTAGCTGTGAAAGTCCTAATGAGATCTTTGGGCTATGTTGATGCATGTTCCCCGACGAACTGGGTTGAGTTGAAGCATGGTGAATGCTTCTTCAACAAACTGGGTTGAGTTGAAGCATGGTGCATGCTTCTCCCACGGACTAGGTTGAGAAAATGCATAAGTTGTGGAGCTCGTGCATGTTCTTTGATGAACTAGTTTAAATTGATGCACAAAGATTGATAGACACTTCTTAACAAACTGAGATTGTGTTGGGAGCCCTTCCTTGTGATATAGAGATGATCGAGATAGTCGTGATGTACTATTGATATCCAGATGTGTTCCAATACATAATATTGGTGATGCCTCCTTGGCTAAGAGGGAGTCTTGTTGTAGTAGCCATGTGAGGCATCCTCACTTAAGTCGGCTCAACAAATAAATAAATAAATAATAATAATTAAAATGTAATTTATTATTGTAAATTGACAAGTTGGACCAGTTTAAAAAGTCACCCAGGAATTGTATAAATAGAGAGTGTCTGTCCTCATTTTTGAAACACTTCAACTTAGCACTGCTACACAAGTTCTCCCTCTACTAGAGAAGTTCACTACTACTATAAAGATGAGTGTTTTCTGGGAGGTGCCACCAACTTTGTGTTCCTTTCCTTGATCCCCAAGGAAGTAAATCCATCCCGTTTCTCTTGTTTGTGTGCAATATCTTTATGTAATTCTTTCAATAAAGTTTTTACAACAATTCTAGGTAATAGACATAGTAGTGTTTTACAAAAGGTCATTTAAGAGAATCAAAGTTACTTCATTGAGAAGAGGCATATAGGCACATAGTGGATTGTGTTATTCTTATTCAAGAAGCCATACACTCAAGTTGGGCCAGCAAGGAGAGAGAGGTATGATAATTAAATTGGACATGAAAAATGCCTTTGATAGATTCTGACATTCCTTTCATTTAATGTCATGAATAAATTTGGTTATTGTGTTGCCTTCATCCACTAGATATCAATTTGTATATGGCACCCTTGGATAACAACTTTAGTGCTATCCATATTGGACAAGCACCATATTTTTTTCAGAGAAATAGAGGATTCATTAAGGATTCCCCCTATCACCACTTCTATACTTAATAATGGTAGAACCTCTCAATAGAAAACTAGAGAAGGAGAATATTAGGAAACTTACCAGGAATATACATTGTTTGAGAAATTAAAAGCATAAACCACTCGCAATTTGTAGATGGTAACAGTCCTCATTGGAGGGGCCTCTTTAATAATTGCAGGCTTATTCAAGGTAATTCTATATTTCTTCAGTAGCACTTCTAGGGACAAATAAATACTTTTAAAATCCATATTTATGGTTGGAATGTCTCTAAACCTCACTTAAAAGCTATTACTAGAATCTTGTAATTCTCAATCAAAGAAAATTGGTCCTCCTTCACTTATTTTGGGAATCCTTATCATCCTCTTAAATATTACTTCTCGGGCATGGTAGAGAATCCTTGGAAAAATCATATATGAAATCCAACAATGGGGTTCTCAATGGCTTAATCCAGTACGAAGAGTTGGTNGAATAAAGCACAAATAAATTCCATCTTGTCAACTGGAATACAACCATATCACCAAAGGAGGTTGGTGGTTGGGCATTAAATACCTAGTGTTAATGAAGTTGGCTCTAGGAGCTAAATTTTTATGAAGTTTGGTTACTAGAGAAGAAAAATGGTGGAGAAAAATTCTCTATGGGAAATAGTTTGAGAATGAAAGAAGAAGATGCCTTGACAAACCCCTCAATGCCATAAAAGGGTATCTAATATGGAATATTTTGAAGGAAACAACTCCAATTATCCAAGATAAACTTACATGGATCCCTAGTAATGGGAGAGACATCTCAATTTGGAAACATAAAATAATGGGGAATCCTCCACTTAATCAATGGAATGAAATCCAACCTCTTCAAGACTGGATATTCAACAAACATTTAAACTCTATGTAAAATATCTCCCTTTGGTCTATAGATTCGAGTTCTTGGGTTTGTTGGGATTTAAAATATCTGCCCCATTTTCTTTTGCATTTGGTCTCAATCCTTTAGCATCATCTTAAAGGATGTGCTCCTCATAATCAAATCACTTTGGACTATTATGGTTGGGGAAACCATGATTTCAACGTCAAAAGTGGATACCATGCTTGTTTGAACCAACACTTTCTAAATCAAGATGCCCAATTATGGAAGCATGTTTGGAACCCAAATGGACTCCCCAAATTTAAATTTTTTTCCTGGATGGTACTACATGGTAAACGATTAACAACATAAAATCTCTCAAAGAGGGGAGTTATTGGTCCCTCGAGATGTGTGTTGTGTTCAAACGCTTATGAAAATATAAATCATATATTTGTTGAGTGTAATTACACCAAGCAGATATGAGACCAAGCTATTCTCTTAATAGATCACTATGTTACACTTCCTTTTCCTTTGGAAGATATGTTCAATCTTTGGGTCAAAATATATCATGGAAGTTTGAGAGAAAAAGGGATTTCCAGGTAGGCCTTTCCAGCGCTCCCAAATATCTACGCTTATAAGGTATGGTTAGCCAAGAACAAATGTATTTTCAAAGACAAGAAAGTCCATCCAAAGTAGAAACAACTAAAGCATAAATTATTCTAGCAAACATATAAGAGTTATAAGAGGAAAGCTATTGAACAAGGAAACTCTTGATAATGATGATATGGCATGGCTAAACCAATTTGGAATTCCAACCAACAAGCCATGGGAAGTTCCTCAAAAAATTCCTTCCCAATCATGTTGGCATCTTCATTTATCAGAAGAATATTTTATTTCATGGAGGTCAAAGTAGCAAATTCTTATTCTCTTTTCAATAGGGCTTCTAGAGGTAATCCAAGGGTAGCATGAGTAGGGGCAGAGTGGGGTTATTTATAATCCCAAGGGAAATCAGTAATTGCTGTAATGTTGGCCTCTATGGGAGAGAACCAACAACAAAGTTGGAGTGTATTCATTATTTCTGGGCTTAAGGAAGGAGAAAGCTCGTCAAATCCAAAGTCATATAGTAATAGGGATGTCATATTTCATCGGGAGTACTATTGGGGTTAAATAAGGTTCCCCCCTCTCCCCTACCTTGTTTGGGATTTATGTTGATGAGTTGGATACCTTCCTCCACAAGCATATCAAGGACAGAGATGGGTACCTCCTCCACCAAGTTTTGGTATTGATCCTAGTCTTTGTTGATGATGTGTTTCTCCTCTCCTCATATCTAGAGAAACTACAGAGACATTTGGATGCCTTAGTTATCTTTTGTGACCTCTAATAGTTGATGGTAAACCTTGGTTTAAAAAAGGTCATGATATTCAACGGGTTGAACAATATCGCATACCTTCATTTCTTCTTCAAAGGTGAGGATATCGAGATCACCAAAACCTACACATACTTGGGGCTCGGGGGTGAAATTCTCAAGACCCTGCTTTAGTTTGTGACCGACCCTCTAGCCTAGGATAAAAAAGGGTAAAAAATCCTTATATCTTATCTAGAGACAGTTATTTCAAAACCATTTTTAGGACATCTCATCTAAGATGTCCCCGATGGACTCTCTTGTTTGTCCCACTGTCCTCTATGGATTAAAGGTTTGACGACTTTTTTTTACTTGATTCAGATTGGGCCTTATTAGAGAGAGTCTATATTATTCTCTTTTGATGCATCATTAGATGCAAGAAGATCATCCCTCATCACATCATCCTAGCATAATTTGGGGCCCGACCATTCCAACTTGAGATAATGTTTATATTGGTATATTTTATTTAGATACCATTTCCCTTTGTATCTTTCCAGGTTGGGTTAGAGGTTGGTTTGAAGGAGTTTCAAATCTTTTGAAATTTGCAGGCATTCAGTTGGACCGTCTCCCCCCATTCAAATATTCCTTAGATGCACCTAGTCACCTTCTATCTATTAGACTTGAGTTCAAAAGGATCATTAAGAACGACAATTGTATCCAGTTCATTCAAATCACTTGGGTTTTATTTCAGGGTGGGATGCTCCCAAAGATGGCCTTCCACACTCAACACTTCTTGGAGTTGAGGGATGGGATCATTGTTTGACCCCATCATACACTTTGTATTTGGATGCACACCCTTTGCATTCCCCTTTTCCAGTTCAGAGTGGGTTCTCATAGATTTTGGGTAGAGAAGACTATTAGATTGATCGATTAGATAGGTTATGCCATCTATTCCATCTATATGAGGTAAATCATGGGGAGGACTTCATCTTTCATTTCTCCATATACTATGAGATCACAGGGAAGTTCCAATTCTTATTTAGGGGACCCCAAATCCTTGCTAGCTTCTTCAAATACTTCAACCATATATGTTTGGCCTTATACATGCAAGAGGCCCTCAAGATTCAATCCCATATTCTTCATCCTCCTCCGAGGCCAGATATTACACAATATATCACTTATTTCTTTGTAGTGTTTCCTTTATGAAGGGGCATTGAACAATAGGTTGATATTATTATAGATTCAAAATCCATATCAGTGCAGACCCAAGAATCCTTCCCACATCCCACAATTATTCAACAACACGAATAGATAAGATCCTTCCTCATGAGATGGATGATAATCCACAAACCTTAGTGACACATCACCTCATCACAATGAACGGTCCAAACATCCCACAAATTCTCTTTTCGGCATCATAATATACTGCTTTTCCTACATTCAACCTCATATGTTAGGAGATATGGGTTTGTTCCATGACAACCCCGCCTCATTACTTTTGGTTCTTTTTGGTCCTAGATCTCCCCCCCTTGTACATATACGTCCCAATGCAAGATTACGGACTTGGATCCGAGATTTATCCATGTCGCGACCCTTCTATGACCCTCTACTTGATCTTATATTACTTTTTTTTTGTATCTTTCTTTTTTATAGGAGACCTCTTTATACTCTTTCTTTGTAATGAAATCATTGTATTCAATAGTCCACTTGACCTAATTTTGTGGTCATTAGTCGAACGTTAATAAAATTATATTGTCTTATTTTATCTCTTATCTCTTTTGTTTTTCGACAATTTCTTTGAAATTATGAGTTTAAATATATTGTAGGTGGTATTAGAGCTCTTCTTATGCCAAAAAGGAAGAATTTTAAAGACTAGGCTTTGGCTCTTTCAAATGATTCATCTTGGACCTTTTTTTAAATTTATGTGAAGTTTTAGGGTACATAAAGGACATATGAAAGTAACTTGTGCCAAAATTTCAACTTCTGTGTCACTATAATTTTGTAGATACACTCTTTGTAAGTTTGGGTTTGTTACTAATCCAGAAGGCTCCTTCAAATGAGTCATATTTGCATTTTAGCTCCAATTTGTTTTTTGAAAAGTTTCAAGGTCTGAAATTTTGAGGTTATAAAGAGCACACGTTGAAGTAACATGTGTCAAAATTTTATCTTCTAGGTCACTACACTTTAGGATATACACTATGTGTAAGTTAGGCATTTGAATGGCCCAAAAAATAGCCTTAAACATGTGTTATGGGTAAAACTATTATATATGAAGTTTTAAAATCCACATTGAGTGCCATATATTGTTCTGGAAAGAAGAAATACTAAAGTATTTATAGTAAAAAATTTGTATTCGGAACTGATAATTTGGATGTGTGTCAAGCCATATAATTTCACCCTTCTAAGAAGGCCCAAATCAATAAGTTTTTTGAAAATTACCCTAATTTTTTCTTAGCACATAATAATTCAGTAAACATTGTGGTTTCGCTAAGTAGACATATCAAGATATGACAAAATAAAATTTTAAAATCAAAGATGCACAATTTTAATAGTTACCAAAACTTCAAGGTGATCTTGTAAGACCATCTCCAAATCATGATTTTACAAGAAGTTGTGTTTATTTCCAAAGTTTGTCCTCAAACTATACCTTGAAAAGAAAGTTACTTTCCATTGATTATAAATATCTTACTGTGGTTAGTGAGATCAATTTTTAATTTAACTTAGATACGTGTTCCGTTGTCTTTATATAACACAAAGATCTATCATTTAGTAGGTAAACCAATGGTTGGGGATGCATACACAGAAAATGCATTGGGTACTTAAGCCACATTAGTGTGCACCCTTGTAACCTTTGTTAGCACCATTTTGAGTAGTACCACATCAGAAAACATTTATATATATAATTTCATTTCCACATACCCTTTGGTATATTGAAAGTCCGTTAGGTATACCTAGAACCAACTTTATATCAAATTGATCAACCATCTTATTGCTATATAAAACCAAGAACAACAATCAAGGAGACCACTCTCTAGTACATGAGTAGTCGAGTAGTACAACTAAAGGCATATTTGAGCCTCCTTATTTCCTTGAGATGTTGGGACAATTACTATTGTTGGACTTGACACGGGTATATCGCCTGACACTCCCTTATCCTTAGGACTTGACGAATCCCAACCATGGTGGAACCCTACAAAACCATGTCACACCAATACCCCAAACAATATGACAACCTGATCTACTACTAGCAAGTTGTACAACTTATAATTTCAGCGCATAGAGCTTAATGACGAAATTCAATGCATTCAACAAACCATCAATAGTTGGGATCATGCATGGGATACGAATTTGGAGAAAAAAATAGGTTGTTTGGAGAACATTTTGGATGATAAGTTGACACATTTCACAGTTAATGGCATACATATAGAATAACATAGGAATGCATTTCATGGTGAGGCACACCGGGAAGAAACTTCTCACTCATGACTATCTAGCCACCAAATTCCCCCTTTGGGTCCTCATATTGATAAACCACCGTCCATGAATAATAACACTCAATTTTTTTCTAAAGTATAGTTGAACAAGTTTGATGGAACTATAACCCATCAATATGGGTTACTCAAATGAAACACTACTTCACCCTTCATGGTATTACTAATGACATGATGAAACCTAGGGTGGGGGTCTTGTATTTGTATCCAAGACAATGGAAATAGTGGGAGTGGCATAAAAAAGGATATGGGTGCTAAATTTCTTGGTGTTTATTTGTTAAATATATCCATGAGTGTAATAAGTGAGATCATCAATATTTGGGCTCACCAAGTTACGCCAAACATGCTCAGTTGTAGACTTTATCTTATCCTTCGAGAAATTATCCATATGTACAAAGAACTTAACATATTATTTCTATAACGAATGTTTCATCAGTGGCATCAAGGAGGTGATTCAAGCACAAGTTAGAATGCAACATCCTGCTACTTGGTTAGAGGCATCTCATATGGCTCTATAAGTATAGAATGATCAATAAATAAACTAACAACCCATCTTTCATTCCTTGTTCACACCCTACAATGGTCAATTCCTCAACGAAAATTCCTTGTTCTCCCTTGAAAGCATGAAGGTTGTCTCCAATAGAATGGTATACTGACAAAGATGGGGAATTTACTATAATTGTAAATAAAAGTATGCTCTGGGTCATAAATGCAAAGAGAAAAGGATATTTCAAATTAATGTAACTACTCCTACCCATTATGAAGACATCATTATGGAAAACAACCCTAAGTTGGAAACCACTGACCATACTTCTCCCGTGCATAAAGAAGTGGAAGTTGAAGTTTATTAAAAAGAACTAATAATCTCTCTTAATTCTTTATTTTGTGTTTCAATCCTGTAACATTGAAACTTCTAGGTTACGTCAAGCAATGCAAAGTGGTATCCTTGGTTGATAGTGGAAACACATAATTTTATTCATTGACGTGCGGTTGAAGAACTCTATAGAGGGATGATAAAATATGGGGTGCATTTAGATTATGTGAGGATCTAATTTGGTGATTATCATCTCAAAAATCATATGTTGGCCATAGATATGGTTGGTTGTGATATAGTCTTAGAAGCATAATGGCTACATACATTGGGGCTAGTTACCATGGACTTTCAGAATTATCATTAGGGGAAATTTGAGGTAAAAAATGAACCTCAAACAAAAAAATGTACCATCAAAATAAACTTTATAAGAACCAATAGGGTTCAAGATGATTCCAACCATACCAATAATTTATTTAAGGAAATGGAAAAAATCTATTTTTTCACTCAAATTTTGTACTTATGCCATTGTAGGTTTACTTAAATTTTGAGTATGAGAACTTGTTGGATGCAAAGTTAAATTCTGCATATGATAAGTACCCACATGACATAATTTTAACAAACCAATTCTACATCCAACGAATACCCAATTAGCATGCTTTTGATGGATCATTGGTAAGAGAAAACTCGAAATACAAAAAAAACATATCACGTGACAGGAAACACATTTATTTATTTATTTATTGTGTTGTGAGTTTCTTCTTACCAAGTTTCCATCAAAAGTATGGTGAGAGGGTTCTCATTGGATGCAAAATTTAATTATGCATCCAATGAGTGTTCACACTCGAAATTTTAATAAATTTTCAAGGAGATAAGTAAAAAATATGAGAAAGCATAAGTTTTTACTTTTTCCTTAAAAAATCATATCACTTATTTTGTTATTTTAGCTATTATTTTATTATATTCCTTAGGAGGCCCATTTTGGACCTCAAAATTCCCCTAATGACTTGATATTTAATTAGGACTCTCATATCCACACCCTCAAAGGACTCCAAGAAAGATCCCCTGAAATCATAAGTTCTCATAAAATGGAAAAATTATTTAAGAAAGGCCACTCTAGAATTATTACTCACCTCCATGACATATAGACTCTCGACAACACCACACCAAAAATTCATCCTGACTTACAATTTTTTTTGGTAAAATGTGAGCAAGTCTTTGAAACACCAAAGGGTTTAGCCCCATATAGAGGTGATCATGATCATGATATACCCTTAATTTTAGGAAGTCAACCACCAAATCTATACTTGTATAGAAATTCAATTGCACAAAAGAATGAAATTGGAAGGATCACTGAGGAGGTACTAGCTTGGTGGGAGTTAGTCATTTGAGCACTAAACCATTTCCATTGCACAAAAGAATGAAATTGGAAGGACCACTAAGGAGGTACTAGCCTGGTGGGAGTTAGTCATTTGAGCACTAAACCATTTCCATCCCTAGTGATCATGGTTTTAAAGTAAGAAGAGAATGGGTACATGTGTCCTAATTTTTGTGTCTTTGAATGGAACGAATCAATAGAAATAGTTTTTGTGGTTTTGAAGCATGTCATGTGCATAGCCTAGATTTATTTTACTAAGAATTTTGTATTGGAATACGATGCTTCCATAAAAAGGTTTGGGTGCAATTTAATGCAGTATGGAAGACCCTTATCATCTAGTAGTAAAAAATGGGTTAGTAGGGATTCAGACAAGTTTACCTACAAGGAAAAAATCATGTCCATCCCACATGCAATTGACACATGAAAACAATATATCCTAGGGAAGTGGTTCTAGATATATCAACATAACTTGAAGTATTTTTTGAACAAAGGCTTCCATCCCTAGAGTAGAATAAATGGGTCATCAAGATTCTTGGATACGATTAAAATATCATCCAAAAAAATGAAATAGGTAATGTTGTGGCAGGTTCTTTATCAAGGAAATATGAGGAAGAGACATCCCTCTTGACTTATATTCTTTGGTACATGAATGGGTAGAAAAAGAATGATAAGAATGGCTCACCAAGTTACTACATCTCAGCTCATCAAGAAACTTAAGGAAGATACCAATATTCACCAGTTATTCATCAACCATTAGTTGAAAGTTTTACAACCCATATCAAATTTTTCAAGGCATGGGTTAGGTGGCTTACATGTTAGCACTCCAAGCACACTCCAATATCTACCTAGTATTTCATGTGTTTTATTTGAAGAAGGGTACGGGTCATAATTGTCGATTTCAAACTCCATTACTAGAACTCAATGTAGAAGGATCCATTTGGATTCATCCCGTAGCCATTTTTGACACATGAGAGAATCACCTACACTAATGTGCAATCAAGAAAGTTCTACCCCAGTGGAAGCATATGTAGCCAAAAGATGCTACTTTGGAACTCTTGTCCATCCTACAACCATTTCTTATCTTCTGCCTTGACGACAATGCTACTTTTTAACAGGGAGGGCATGTTAGGGTCCTACCCTAATTTCCCTACTTTATCAATCTATAAGGCCATCAAGCCCAATAATTAGTTAGTGGGTAATTTCTTAATGTAAAAGGGCCTCCCTTACCGAATAAAGGCCCCTAAGTGATTGAACCTCATTAATAGCAGGACTACAAGTAGTTAATCCTTTGGCTGATGAATCATTATATATAGATTAATAGGTTATGTAATGTGAGTCAAGATTTGTCATTGTATTTGGATTTTTTCTCTTGAAGGTTTCCCCCTCGAAGATGCAAGTGAATATATATATATATATATATCTTCTCTCTTGTGTTTTTCTATTTCTACTATGATCTTTTGAGTTAAAGTATATGACAAAAACCTGGAAAATTATGTCCCATATACAAAAATTCACCAATAAAAAAATTGTAAACTATGAATTTTTTTTAAAATTTCTATAGTATTTGATTTAATGTTCTACTTTGCTTGAATTTTTTTAAAATGAAATAATTAATGATGCTAACTAAAATAAGGTCAAAGATTTGTCACTAAAAACCGAAAAAAAATATAATCACTTGATGAGAATTAATTATGCCAAAGTTGCTTTCATATGTAAATACATGAGACAAATGGATTTTATTGCCTAAGGTCAAATTATTCCTTATTTGCATTCAAGTGTAAATAAAAGAGACAAATGGAGTTTATCGTCTAAATTCAAACAAAGGGCGGAGTGGAGAAAAATAACCTCTCGTTGGAGAAAAATAATCATAATTATAGAGATTTACTATGAGAAAGTAATTTTGAAAGCCAAGCCACATCTCATAACGATTATTACATCCTTCACCAATCCTCTATTTCTCATATAAAAATCATTGGGTTACCCTTCGTTTTCAAGAAATAAAACTCCAAAATTTGCATTAACAAAAAATAACAAATCAATAGCTATAGATACACAAGCTTCACAATTTAATAGGATGCAAGGGTCCATGAAGCCAAAATGTCCTTAATAAGAAACTTAGACATGAGCACAACCCAGAAGAAGAGAAGTACAACATTAAACAACCCTTGAAACAAAAGCAAAACCTTGGGAAAACAATGGTTTCCCTAAAAAAAGATTTTTGTGATAGAAAACATGATTACGCTACCACTATATTAATGCATATAGCAGAACAAGCGTACCAACTTGCAAAAAGGATGGTAGTTGTCAGAAAAGGAAAATGTAGTCGCTTTATATATTTGTTACATTCCACCACCCATAAAAAATCCATTCTCAACACAATGCACCTCTCACATCAACATTGAATATGTCAAGATGGATGGTTTTTTTATTGGTGGGCCAATTGATGATTGATAAATATTAGTTGTGTAGGCCACAACTTTAATATTGTTTATATCTTCTACCATAGTATACGAGTATAGGAGAAGAAAGCATAGTATATTAAAATCAAATTATTTTTGCTCATCATTATAGTTTTGTTCATCCATTCGAAAACCACTATCGAAAGAGAATTGAAAGTAAGACAATAAGAACTTGAAGGGCACCCCAAATAAGTAAGACAATAAGAACTTGAAGGGCACCCCAAATAAGTAAAACAATAAGAACTTGAATGGCACCCCAAATAGCAATGACTTTAAGGTTGATATTGTCTAGAGTGAAACATTGGTCCCAAATTGAGAAAAAAAACATTATATCTATTACTTTTTTTTTTAAGAATTGAGTGTAAGAGAGAGAAAGGACTATGACTAGGGAATTGTGTTAAAGGAGATAGGGGAATGATTATTAAACAACAACATATAGTTTAGAAAAAATGTAATAGTATATATAGTGATAAATAAAGTGGATCATGACACTTAAACAAATGATCTCATTCGTACTTTATACCTAATTATTTCAACCTCAATATGAAGATGGTAGAAAAGACAAAAAAGGGAATCTATCAACCCATAAAGGGATACATAGAAGACAATGTTGAGAGGGTAAGAGACCAATACAACTAATATACATCAATAAATCACCCTCAAAAGGGAATAATACATATTAAACAAAGATTCTAGGCTTTAATGGAGGATTTGGAGGAGTTAAACTACTCTAGTGACAGGTTGGAGAGTTCTGACATCTGGGAGGTGCCAGGTGGAGGGTTGATAGAGCAGCTGGTGGATATCCCTAGACTGGGCCAGGACGTGGTGGGCTTGGCAAGCTTGGTGAATGTAGGGTTGGAAACCGTCTCTTCACCGTCTGACTTCCTTGTTTTCTCGCCGGATCTTTTACCGGCTGT
>LPNX010502743.1:0-25713 GCA_001517045.1 Pseudotsuga menziesii | reverse complement strand
CCTGGGGAGCTCAGTGTGGCTACGTCCCGGAGGTAGAGATGTTAACCAAAGGATGGTTCGCGGTCACCTTGGAGAAGGAGGAGGATTTAAGGTGGATACTGAGAATAAGAGCTGGCATATTGACCATTCACCTGTTTTGCTGAAACCCTAGAGCGCCATGTTTGATGCTAGCAAAGAAAGAGTGGATGTCTTACCCATTTGGGTGAGATTGCCTGCTCTCCCTTTACACTTTTAGGATATGTATCACTTCAGAAGGATAGGCGATATTATTGGGTCCTTTTTGGAGGCGGATCTCTCATTCCGCGAAACTAAGGAGAAGAAGGTTGCGAGGATTTTGGTTAACATTAACCTCAGGGAGGGTCTGTCCGAGTCGATTAATTTGGAATGGGGTCCGGAGATCATTCCTCAAATACTGGATTATGAAAATGTCCCCTTTCGCTGTAGAAGGTGCCATGTTTATGGGCATTCGGTTTCGGACTGTCCGGTGCCGGGGTGGTCTTGGAACGGTAGAAGGCGGAAAGATCCTGTGGATGCGCGAAAAGGTCCAAGGGAGAAGGTCGATGTTTCCTCTGGTTTAGCCCAGACTACTATAGATGATTTGGGCAGTGATCCTTCTTCAGAAGAGCTGCTTTTCCCTGAAGATTTGCTGGTCGATGGGGTTAAAGATGCGATGGTACAGGACTCTGTTGTAGGGTCGGTTTCTGAGGAGCCCTCAGGTTCTGGTACTTCCTCTATTCCCAGTCTGTCTAATGTTAACTTGTTTTTGAATAATGTTTCTTTCCTCGGTTACGACTGGATAGATGGTTTGAGAAAGCTATGCCTTTCGGGTCACTCTGGATCCCCTTTGTCCTTGCCTGCTCTTCAAGTTATTGTTGATTCCTTTCCAGGGATGGCCGCACAACCCTCTATTGCGTATGTTGCTGCTGAGCCTGTTTTTTTGTCTGCTATGGTCGAACCATCCTCTGCTGTTGTGGAACCAGACCCTGTTCCTATCCCTGAAGATTCCTGTCCCTCTCCACCTGACTCTACGGATTCGGGCTACTTTTTAAGATCTTGTCAAAAGCCTTCAGTTGGGCTGGGAAAAAACCCTTCGCCGGTGAAACGAGGTCGGGATAGAAAAACAAATCTCTTCAAGGCTCAGTCCAGAGCAAGGGAAGATATTTTGGGAGGCAAACAAATTTCAATTGAAAAGGCCCTTAGAGCGGAGGCGGCCAAGAAGAAAGGCCGCAAATGAAGATTTTGTCTTTTAATTGTCAGGGGCTGGCTGGGCCTGGCAAGAAAACAGCCTTCATCAGGGTGCTTACTCTTGAACGCCTGGATGTGATCTTGCTACAAGAGACCTTAGGAGTAGGAGAGGTGATTCGGGATCGACTGGAAAGTTGGCTTCCAGGCTGGTCCTTCTTGACTTTGGACGCTAGAGGGCGTTCTGGTGGTCTGGCGGTGGGTTGGAAAAGTAGTAGTATTCAGTTGATTAATGCATGGGGTTCAGAGGCTGTGCTGGGAATTGAGGTATTCGTAGCAGATTTGGGGATTTCTCTCAACGTGGTAAATGTTTATGGGCCTTACCTTAATGGAGTCCCCTTCTGGGACTCCCTTTTGCAAAACCCATCGGTGAGTGGAGACAGTCTGGTTTTGGGTGGAGATTTAAACTTCTCGTTGGGGCACAATGAGGTTTGGGGGCCACATGCCCAGGTGGATTCTCTGGCGGGTTACTTTGTCCAGAAACTGATGGAGAAGGGCTTGTTGGACATTGAGCCTATCAAATTAAAACCGACCTGGAGAAACAACCGATGTGGGGAGGCGAGGGTGGCCAAACGAATTGATCGTTTTTTGGCAGCTGAGCAGCTGGTGGAGAGATTCTTCATGGTCAGACAGTGGGTGGGCAGCGAAGGCTCATCAGACCATTTTCCTATTTTCTTTGAAATCTTGAAGGGGCCTATCAATCCTCCGAGCCCCTTAAAATTCAATAAGTCTTGGCTTCAGGACGCGACCTTCAAATCTATTTTCCTTGATTACTGGATTCCTTTTGAAGGGGATATTGATAGATCGGCTGCTATCCAGTTTGCAGAGAATATCAAAAGGATTAAAGTGCATATCAAAGAGTGGTCAATCGCAAAGAGGAACAGAGATGAAGCTGAGCTGAAGTCTATAGAAGAATAATTGCTGCTGATTTACGAAGGAGAAGGAGGTGGTTTCTCTTCTTTAGACTCTAAGGAGGCATTGATAAGGCTGGAGGGTAGACGTACCTCTCTGCTGTTAGAAAAGGAGGAAGCTTGGAGACTTAAAAGTAGGGCTCTATGGATGGAATGCGGGGATGATAATACAAAAATTTTCCATGCCTATGCCCAGGGTAGGAAGGCAGCAAATACAATCTGGAGTTTACAGGATGAGGAGGATATTCATGTAGATTTTGAAGCTAAGGCCAGGTGTGGGGTCATTCATTTTCAGAAGTTCTTCAAAGCATCTCCTCAGGCCTCAATCGAAGAGGTTATTAGATTATCTCAAATGTTCCCCCGTTTTGTGGATGAGGAGGAAAATGGGGTTATTATGAAGGAATTATCGGAAGAGGAACTCAAGGAGGTAATGGGAAGCTTTCAGAAAGACAAAAGTCCAGGGCCAGATGGGTGGACTATAGATTTTTTCCTGGGCCTCTTTGACCTGCTGGGGAGGGACATTTTGAAGGTGGTGGAGGATTCAAGGATGGCTGGTTGGATTCCGGCAAGCTTCAACTCTACTTTTATTGCCCTCATCCCAAAGTCTGATAATGCAACCTCTCTCAATGACTTCAGGCCGATCTCCCTGTGTAATTGTGTGTATAAGATCATCTCAAAAGTGATTGCTCTAAGACTGAAAACAATCCTTTCAGCTCATGTCTCGGCTGAACAGTTTGGTTTTCTGGAAGGGCGCCAGATTCATGAGGCTATTGGGGTAGCCCAGGAAGGTCTTCACAGTTTAAAAACCAGAAGGTTGAAGGGGGCTATCCTGAAAATTGACTTGTCCAAAGCATATGATAGAGTAAGTTGGCTTTTTTTGAGGCTACTTCTAACCCATCTTGGTTTTGGCATCTCATTTATTCGTTGGGTTATGTCTTGTATAACTACTGTTTATTTTTCAGTGCTGATTAATGGGGCGGCCTCGCCTTTTTTTCATGCAGAGAGGGGGTTAAGACAAGGGTGCCCCTTGTCCCATTACTTTTTCTACTTGTAGCTGAAGGTCTGAGCAGGGCAATTAGAGCAGCTAAAGCAGAGGGCAGTTTCTCTGGGATACAAATAGCTCCAAATTTAAATATTACGCATCTGCTCTTTGTGGATGATGTGTTGGTTTTTTGCTCTGGTGACAGAAGAGAGACCCGAGTATTGCAGGAGATATTAGAACTCTTCTCAAAGGCTACAGGTATGGAGATTAATTTTGCGAAATCCTCCTTGACTACCCACTTGTTAAGACCGGAAGAGGAGGCTAAAATTTCGAGGATTTTCCCTTTCCCCGTAGCTGGATTGGATGAAGGGCTCAAATATCTTGGTTTCTATCTAAAAGCAAACCTTTATCGGAAACAGGATTGGCTCTGGTTGGTTGGTAAGGTTGAAAAACGGTTAAAGGTCTGGAGTCACAAGTGGCTGTCTCGTGCAGGGAGGTTAGTTTTAGTTAAAGCTGTGCTGGAGGCCATTCCGATTTATTGGATGGCCCTCTCTTGGATTCCGAAAGGGATTCTTGAAAGGATTAGGAGGATCTGCTTCAGGTTTTTATGGAGTGGAAAGAAGGAAGATCAGACTACTCCTTGGGTTAAATGGAGAAGGATCGCTATTCCAAAAGGTTTAGGAGGTTGGGGGCTAAAGGACATATTCCTTTTCTCAAAAGCTTTGGCTGCTAAGGGTGGATGGAGACTGGTGAAGTCTAGCAGCCTATGGACACGGGTGATTGTCCAGAAATACCTTCCAGGGGAGAGGCTGCTAGATTGGATCAGAAGTCCCAGGAAATCCCACTCGGGGGGCTCGGTGATTTGGAAAGCGATTGTAAAATCGTTTAATCTGATTGAAAACAATCTATCTTGGGATGTTGGAAACGGGGAAAGTGTTTTGGTTGGTAGGGATCCATGGTTGGGGAGCACACAGCAACATCTTCTTCCACCTGATGTTATTGAGGCTCTTGGCCAGGTAGGGATCACAACTTTAAATCATCTTGCTATTCCAAGGCCTGACGAACCGTGGCTACAATTCTGGAGAAGGGCTAATTCCTTAGGGTTGGGGGAGCGGGAGGTTGGGTTTGTGGAGATTTACATCAGAGAACTGGACAGGGCTCATATTATTCTGTCAGATCAGGAGGACTCTCTGGTGTGGGATGCTGACGCAGGAGGTGCTTATACTCCAAAGGCAGGGTATTTATTCTTAAGTGCAGGGGTGGTTTTAAGGGAAGAAGTTTGGTGGTGGAGGCCATTGTGGAAGCTCAAGTTCCCAGCTAAAACAAATCTGTTCATGTGGTATGTTTTAAATAATAAGGTTTCGACCTGGGATGTGCTGCAGAAGAGATCATTTCAAGGGCCGGGCTGGTGTGTGATGTGTAAACGGGAGTTGGAAACCTCTTACCATCTGTTCCACACTTGCAGTTTTTCTTCTGAGGTCTGGAGGGAAGTTTCCTCTTTGGTTGGTTTCAATTGCCTTTGGGAATGAGTTTCTATTGGGACAGCTTGGGATTCCTGGTGGAGGAGTACACCTCAAAAACATCTAAATTTTTTACCTTTGCTGGTAATATGGGGGATATGGCTTGCACGTAATAAGGCATTTTTTAAAGATATTTCAAGCTTACCAGCTATAGTTGGGTCTTTAGCTGTGGGTTTCTATAAATCTTTACCTATCCACTTAAAGGCTGCTAGGGAACGAAGGCTTTTAGAGGTGGATTTAGATCGATCCAAGCCGTGGGATTTTTTCGATGGGGCAGCTCAAAACAATCAGTGTGGAGGAGGAGCAGTTCTTTACCTTGCTGAGTCACATGTTTTTGTTTTGTCTATGGGACTTGGGGGGGGGGACAAATAATTTTGCAGAGTTAATGAGCCTCAAATTTCTTCTGATGTTTGCAATTGAAAAAAGATGCACTGATTTAAATTTTATGGGAGATGCATTGAATGTTATAAACTGGATAAATCAGACTCAAGAATGCAGGCATTTGAGACTTGCTCATATTATTTTCTCCATCCGGCATCTCCTTCAGCGTCTTGACTCTTTTACTTGCAGGCATGTGTACAGGGAAAACAACACGGAAGCGGACAAAGCTTCTAAGGCCGGGCTCAGGTTGGCAGAAGGTATTTGGACAGTGAAGGAATTTCATGATGGCAGACAACAGGCCTTTTATCACAGGCCATATATGGAACTTTTTTGATTCACAGCAGGTTTCCTTTGGGCTTTATTGTGGTTGTTTGCAGGCCTTTAATTATTGGTTGGTAGAACTGTTAAAATATCTCTTTCAGTGGTAAGGAGTTTTGGCTCCGGTCTCAAACTTGTTGGTCAGTTTTTTTATTATAATTATGTCACCAAAGTAAGCAGCGTCGGTTGCTTGAACAATATTTATTAAAAGTTATGAGAGCGATCAGTCTCATTGGATCGTATTTAAATATGCCCATCGACTTTAACGATAGATGGAGGTGCTGTAACTTGAACAGCGAAAGACAAATAACATTTGTTTTGCTGTCATATGTACAGAGTTGTGTTCAGCTCATACTTGTTTATGGTTAAGCATCTGTGTATGCTCTATTTTGACTCTCCCAACAGCAGACTTTATTGTCTGTAGAATGGAACCAATTTTTGGTGGTCCAGAATTCACACAACCGTGAATATTCAGAATGTAATTTTGATCTCGAAAGATGAATGAAATTACGCTTTTTTTTCTTGGAAAAAAAAATACATATTAAACAGAACAAGGTAGCCTCTAAAAAAAAGATGTCATTGATAAAGAAACAATAGATCTCTAAAGGCCAGGACAACAAAGTACTAATGAAAAGGAAGTAAAACCTCACAAAATCCAGAGCCGGACCAGACTTTATTTCCTTGATCTTAGAATACCAAAAAACATACTAGAAAAATACTAGAAATGGGTAAAATTAATGAAACTATATGCAGAACAATAGATTCAAGATCATTGTGGAGCTAGGTCGATCCTTTAAACTAACAAAAATTAGAATTGGCCAAGTTTTAATATGAATAAATTATGGCACACAACCATGAATATTCAAAGGTATCTCCGTGGTGAAAAATATGACTATGTATGCCACGTAACTCCCCTACAAATCATAACATGAGCTCGTCTATGAAGCATTTAGAAGAAACAAGATGAGATGTCAAGATGACAAGCAACCATTGCAATGCAGAAGCACCATAAACCTAAAAAATCCCTCTAAATCATGCCACTAACATATGTTCATATTAATGATAGGTGAGATTATTAATGAAGAATTTATGCCTTGATTCCACTTGTGTGAAGAAGCTTTAATATGTCACAAAATTTTAGCATTGCTTATATCTATCATAAACGCTAACCTCTAATTGTAAAACAAAATATGACCTAAAATGTTATTTGAAGAGCTTGCTTATTGTTGGGTCATGCGTGTCATACACCTTGCATTCTTGTAGCAGAGAAGATAACGATTGCTGAGTTGTAGCAGGGAAGAAACGTTGAGTAGTAGGGAATAAATGTTTCGTAGTTGCAAAGAATTAATGCAAATCACTAGTAGGTAATGAATGATATGTAGCAATAGCTGGCCAATTAATTTTTGGTGGTTTCTAGTACGTAGAATTGGAAAACCATAAATGTTTTATGGTTTTCTAATGTGCATTTAGTGGGTGTTAGGGATAAAGGAAAAAGTGTGCGTGAGTTATTTACTTACTCTTATGATGTCAAAAATTCTCTAGAATCTTTATGATATTGAACTCTCTTATTGAGAGCGTTGTGACTATGTAATATATTGTAACCATTTTTTATTTGTTGATTAATACATTTGAGTGTGATTTGGAGTGGGGGATTTATCCCTCAAAAGGGTTTACCCTACAAATCATTGTCTAATGGTTGTATGTTTTTGTATTATTCATTATTGCATTTTTTTATTTAAATCTCTACACATTCTTCTCTCTTTGATTTGTGTAGGAAGCGTAATCCACGCCTTTGCTTCCTTACACTTGGTATCAAAGTCTAATAATCTTGAATACAAGGTGTTAGGGACAAGGATTTTTTTATCTAAGCTTGAATTAAATGGAATTTTGTGCAAAAGAAAATATATTGCGTGGAAATGGAAAGAACATCTAAAATAGAAATTGAGAATTTTAATACAAGCACTAAATTTGACATGTGGAAGCTCAAGATAAAGGATTTTCTCATAAATTGAATCTATGGGTTGTTGTATTTGGAACTAAACCCATTGGTATAAAGATGAAGAATGAGAGGTGTTAGAGAGAAATGCAAGAAACCTTATTAGGATCTACATGTCTGATTTGATGTTATTGAATGTTTCAAAGAGAAAACTGCAACAACTTTATGGATGAAGTTGGGGGAGTTGTACCTAGCTAAATACCAGGTTAATAAAAGAATTCTTCAAACGAAGTTGTTTTCCTTGAAAATGGTGTTGATGATTATGTTTTTGAGCATCTAAATACCTTTTATACAATTATGACCTGGTGGATCTCATTTGGAGTGAAGATGGATGAGGAGGATTGTTGTATGATCCATGTTTTCTTTTCCAGATTCTTGGGACAACCTAGTAATGGCCACTAGAAACACTGTAAAGACATTAGTGTTTTATGAGGTTGTGACCTCTTTAATTTCACTCTTTAATCTCACATTAGGTGAGGTGAGAATATCTGGAGTCCTCTAATTAGGCCTTGGTTGTTCACAGAATATCAAATGAGAAAGGAAAGAAGAGGAAAATGCATAGATCCAAATACCGAGTGAGACCTAAGTCTCCTAGAAAGTCCAAAGAAAAATGTTGGAACTATGGAAAGGTTTGGAATTTCAAAAGAGACTGCAAGGAAGATAAAAATAAGAATAAAAAGGAAAATAATGGTTATGATGAAACGATCTGGAAAATATTCTCAGGGGGATGGTGGAGATGCATTTGTTGTAACTTTGGAAACCCGTGCAAGCCAAAATCCATCTTTGATATACTTTGGAGCTTCCTTCCATATGAATTCCAATTATAACTAGAATTATATGATAAATATGATGGCGAAATGATATGCCTCAATGATGACTCTCCTCTCAACATAGTTGGTCGTGGTAGAGCTTGATCAAATTCCCTGATGCTAGAGTGAAGGGGATTAGTGTTTTTTTTGCAAATTCTAGGTTTGGAATTCTACCTCTTGTTATTAAGAAAACTTTTTTAATCATGTAGTTGTGAAGATTATTTTCTCTAACAAAGGGTGTAAAATGGTATAAGGAGATATGGTGTTCACTAAGGGTGTTTAAATGGGAACTTTGTTCAAGCTTGATATGTGTACCATTCAATGTAATAGTTATTCAATTTTTGCAGCAAAGAGATGCATAGGATCTACACCCTCACAATCATAACATGTATCTATTTCTCATGGTCATTATTTATGTGTACCTGAATAAGAATTTGCTTCAAAATACAAGTTAACTATGGAGAAGATAATGTGATGGCACAAGAGATTGGTTGATATAGATGTGAAGGGACTACAAGACATGAGAAAAAAAATTCTTGTTGATGGATTGAATGATTATGCTCTTGAATTTTATTTTTGCAAGCATTGCATCTATGGAACATAAACATGTTAAATTTTACTCTAGTTCTCACAAATATGCAAGGTTGTTGGGCTTAATTCATTATGATGTATTTGGTCTTATTAAAGTTCCTTCGATTTCTAAGGATTTGTAGTATGTGTCATTTATGGATGATTATTCTAGAAGGACATTGGTATATTTTATCATAAATTAATCTGAGGTATTTATTCAATTTAAGGATTTAAAGCTCTCTTGGGAAACCATATTAGTAGGAATATTAAGGTGTTGAGGAGTGATAATGAACATGATTTTTGTTCTATAGAGTTTCATAAGTTTTGTAAGGAGAATTTCATTGAAAGGCATAAGAAAATTCCATATACCTCTCAATGGAACGAAGTTGCTAAAATAATGAATCTGACATTAATAGAAAGAGATAGGCGTATGCTCAATGGAGATGGATTAGAGAAGAAGTTTTGGGTAGAAGGTTCCTAGTACCAAAATTAAAAACATTTCATGGAAAAAGAATGCATGGTAATACTTTCCTATCAATTTCATCCTCTGCTTGCTCATGTGGTTTAGTCCTTGCAGAGTCCTCTTCTCCAACTGCTGGAGGTTATTCAACAATGTCAGATGAGGGTTGATTGATGTCCAAGAAACCTCTATTGGAATCGATGGATGACTCTTCCACTAATTGGTGTATATCCTCTTTCCCGGTGGACCAAGGGGAATTCTATTACGCATCTCCTCAAACTTCATCCGAAGAGCGCAGAACTCAGCTTGTAGTCGCTACTAACCTTACTTTTTTAAACTAAAATATACAAGGAATTGAGGAATTGAACAAAGAGGCCCTGAAATTGAATTTGAAGTGATTGTACTATGTTTTCAAGATCTGTATGGTCCTCCTCTTGCATTGCTCTTCTCCATGAGAATTCCCCTTGCGTCTCTTTTCCATGACACTTGCAAGAAGAAGGATGAGGATGTGTGACTACGAGTTGCATTATATCGATGAGGTTTTCCTTTTTGACTCCTTGTTCTTGTGAGCCCCTTTGTATATCTTTCCATCTTCTATCAAAATCATGTGGAAGGATTTCCAATTTTGTTGAATTGATTCCTCCCTCGTTTCCATTAATGGCCATTCAAAATTGCACATTCATGATTGGTGACATGGTGAGAAGATATCGTCAATTCCTTTTCTGAGTGAATCAAAACCCTATAGAGCCACCTTGTTCAAACATTGGCATACAATCTCCCTAAAACTGGGCATGAGGGAAGTACGTGGGGAAGGACGAATCGGCTCTAGGTCGCACGCAATTCTTGTGCGAACAAGGAGAAGTGAAGGGGGAGCTAAAGATAATAATCACATGATTATCATGCCTCCAAGTGTCACGGTGCCATAGTATTTTCACGGGGAATTAATCCAATTGTTGGCTTTATAGGGGTCCTCAATCTTTTCACTTGTGGAGGTTCCATATGGAGAAATCCTTTGGATTCATCAAAGTAAAAATATGATAAATCTATAGTTCTGGTCAAGGGATTATTTGAGAAATATGTTGTCCATTGATTATGCATATATCTAGCAAGTCCCTAGTGGCCAAATTGTATTGCATATCCCCTATTAAGTTATTATATTTGAGGATATGGAAGGGAGAGATGATGTGATAAGCAAGCATCTCGTACTGGATCCTAGGAAGATGGCTCTCAATTTCATATCCTTGGGCGGGTCATCATTTTCATATGTTTGATAACTATTTTTTAATATCTCTGGATTATGAGGGAGTCAATCTTGTGTTGTCGAGCTATTTAAATACCTTGGAGGAGAGCATAGGATTCTGCTTGGTTAATTGTTGCGATACCGATGCTCTATGAAAATTGAATTTCAATATTACCTCATGGGTATAAAATCACCCCACCCATACTTACCACCCTGACATATATTAAAATTATGTTATCAATGACAATGACTTTCGATATTCAGATAAAAGAGATGGATGTGAAAAAAATTCGTACATGGTGACTTAAAGGAGGATATCTATCTGACACAACTAAAGAACTACATTAAAGAAGGTAAATATTCTTTGGTTTGAAAATTAAAAATTTCTTAATATGGTCTCAAATAGTCTTCTTGAATGTGGTACCAAAAGTTTGATACCTTTATGTTGGGATTATAATTTTTGATATCCAAATCAAATCACTACGTGTCTTACAAACAATATGGTATTCATTTCCTTGTTATTTCTTTATATGTAGATGATATGTTATTTTTTGGTAATAGTAGAGATGTGATTCATGATTTGAAGTCTCTAGTTTCAACATAAATTGACATGAAGAACTTAGGTGGTGAAAAATATATATTAGGAATTAAGATCGAAGAGAGAGAGAAAACATAAAGCTTTGGTTGAGTCAGAGTAAGTATCTAAACTTTGTGCTACAACGTTTTTCCTGGAAAATTGAAAACTATTGAGTGTTTCAATTTGTATGGGAACTAAGCTTTCAATTGAATAGTCTTGTACAACAACCACAAAGATGGAGGATATGGATTCTATTCCTTATTCTAGTTGGTATTTTGATGTATGGTATGGTATATACTAGACCAAATATTGACCAAGCAATGGGAGTTTTAAGTCAAATCATGGCTAACCTTGGACGTGAACATTGAGATACAGTGAAGAGAGTATTCAAGTATTTATGAGGTATTTCTAAGTATTTCATTTGTAATCATAGTAAGGATTCAAAGGACCCACACTTAGTGGACATGTAGGGTTATGAATATTTTGATTGGGTTGGGGATGTAGATATAAGGGGATCTATAAGGGGATCTATAAGTGGATATGTATTTTTATTATTTGCTAGAACAATGAGTTGGATGAGAAAGTGATGGGTTTTGGTGACTTTATCCACTGTAGAGGAAAAGTATATCACAACTACTCATGCATGTAAGGAGGCCATTTGGCTTATGAAACTATGTTCAAATGTAGGGCTAAGTCTGAAATCTATTATAATTTAGTGTGATAGTAATAGTTTTGTCTGTATTTCTAAGAATCTTACCTTTCATGCAATGACAAAGCATATTGGAATCTAATACAATTCCATTCAAGACATGGTAGAGGATAGAAAGGTGATCCTATAAAAACTTTTCACTTTGCAAAACATTGAAGATGCATTAACAAAACTAGTGAGTGCAGTTAAATTCAAGGGGTCTTACGGTCCACATTAGTTAGCTCACATTTTGATGCATTCTCCCTTATACTCTTGCAAGGTGCATGGAAAATGGGAGAATGTTGGGACATGTGTGCCATACACCTTGCAGTATTGTAGTAGAGCAAGTAATGATTGTTGAGTTGTAGCAAGGAATACAGGCTAAGCACAAGTAGGGAATACACGTTGCTCAATGGAAGAGAATAAATGAAGGTCACCAACAGGTAATGAAAGTTAGGCAACAATAATTGAGTAGTTAATTTTTGGTGGTTTCAAGTATGTAGAATTGAAAAACTATAAATAGTTTATGTTTTGTTATGCCTATTTAGTGAGTGCTAGGGTTGGAGGAAAAAGTGTGCATGAGTTTTAAACATGTTCTTATGCTACCAAAACTTATTTAGAAACCTTATGATGTTGTTCACTCATGTTGAAATCACAAATACTCTATAATATATTATAACCATTTTTAATTATTGATTAATATATTTGAGTGTGCTTTGGAGTGTGGGGTTTTCATCCATAACGATTTCTCCTAGAAATCATTGTCTAATGGTTGTATGTTTCTATATTATTAATTGATGCACTTTTTTATTTGAATCTTTTCTCATTATTCTCTCTTTTATTAGTGTAGGAAGAATATTCTGCATCTTTGCTTCCTTACACTTGCAAGGTATTTGAAAGAGCAAAGGTGAGGTGCAAAAAAATAGCATGGCAACAAAAAAATGGCATTACCCAAAGATTCCATTCACTTTATAAACCTAATATCTACCACTCTTAATAAATTCTAAGTAGATATAAGATGTATTTACACCATGATGACATTGGTTAGAATAGGGTGAAACATGTGGTTTCAAAAAATAAACTCTCATGGGTGTTACATGATTGAAGTCAAGGATGCTCATTTGAGGGGAAAGAGGGGGGAACTTGTATGTGTTGTTTTACTTATCCTTATGCTTCAGTGGGAATGGTTCTAGGAACTTACTAGTAATTGAAATCGAATTTTGTTGGATTCACTAGCTAACATATACACCTTAGAGGGGGTTATAGGAAGATATCAGATGGGTTCTCAAGAATGCATGGGAAAAGTATGGTCCTTTGAAGATGATGACCTTTTTAAAAATAAGATATGTAAAATAAATTGTTGTAACTATGTTCTATGCCTATGGACTTGACTCAAACATTTTAAAAATAACTTCCTCAAGTATATTTTCTGTGTATGTTGGTTGTGATATACACTTGCTAGAGGATTGCAGTGGGAGAAGGAAGTGAGAAGCATATTGCTACAAACTTACTTGGAATCAAATTGATCCAATTTTGGGGATAACTTCAATTGTTGCACATCAATTAACCTAGATTCCTCTAGAATATTAACAAAAAAATTGCTAAGGGGGCCTTATTTGGCAAAGGATTCCCAGATCTCTTCCCTTTTATGATGAATATAAGATCACCCCCCAAAATAATCTTTTCAACTTTGAAGAAATCCTTACTCAACATTTCTTCAAAGAATACAATTTTATCCTCATAAGGTCCATACTCATTGACAATTGAAAAAGGTTTCCCTAAAACTCCATGAAAAAAAAAGTAAATTTTGATCCTTGAAGACATAAATAATGAGTCAATCAATCTCACTAATATTCAACTCCAACCAATTAGAAAAAACCACATTTATTTTCATACAACCTCTACAACAAGGAACGCCCATTATTTCTAGACTTTAGAGAGGTATTCAATGATTTGTTTACCCTCCCCCATGGATTCTTGAATAAAAATAACATCAATATCATCAAGGTCCAAGAACATTCCCAAGGAATTTTTGTTTGAATGCTTGTTGATTCCCCTAATATTGAGGGATAAAATTAATATATGATAACCTTCATAGGGTATTTCCATGATCTAAGGGACCCTTGTAGTGTTTGTTTCTTTTCCTCTAGTACCTCCTAGTGATATTTATTCTATTCTAGGGAGATGTGGTATTTTTTCTACCTCTTCCAACATGAGAACCATCTTTCCTCAAATCTCTCCATAAACGTCCTTGAATACCCCCAAAATCAAATTGATTTTGTCCCTTTTTAGACTTGAAGGAGTATCTAAATGAGTTACAGGAGTTGACATCAACCCTAGATCTAAGCAAGAAAGGCTACACCTACCCCCACATGGACTCCTTCCCCTAGTCTTAGGTTGAAACTTCCACCAAATGCATATCCATAACACAAAGAAACCCCCTAAGAAATCACTTTCATTTGTTTCTTGTCCTTCCCTTCCTATAAATTTTTATGGGGTGTGTTGTTGTCATCTGCAATCCTTAGCCATAGATCCATTCATAATTTTCCCACTTATTTTTCAAAACTAACAAAGAAGAGGAGAATTAATAAACTTACTATGAGATTGCAGTCTTGCACTAGTGATATTTCTAAGCTCTAAACATCCAAAATTGGCTTTGCAACATTCTTAGTTGACTCTTTTATAATTGAATACCTCAATTATTTATCTTCCCACTCTTTAACTAGACACACACATGACCTATCATTACATCACTATTCTTTACCATGGAAATCCATTTCCCATTCATTAACCAATTTCCCATATGCATGGAATCTAGAGCGTTAGAAGGGTAGTATAACATAATCTAAGGCTTGGACATATATACAACTCCCTATCACTATCTTCATCCCCTCTTACAACACATTCTTACAACAATCCTCCAGTACTTTGGCTGCTAAGAGCACAAAGAATGTTTGGAACTGCTTACCACGTCTAAAATACTCCCCATACTATCTCCTATGGACTTAAATGCCTAATATAACCAATGTTCCAATGCCAATCGTGGAATTTTAACACAAGTTGGGTTCCTTAAAGATTCCTTAGTTATTGGATAAAAATAAGGAAACCATTTTTCCATTATTAGGGGAGAGGAACTCCAATAACATTTCATTTGTAAAATCAGATTAGAATCCTCTTCAAATTGAAAATGAAATGAGAGATCGAATTTTGCTAAAGTATGAAATCTAGGAGCGTATCTTGACAGTTGGTTCCATGAAATTTATATTCAAAGAGAGAATTGTTTCTCGAAGATGAACCTGTGAAAAAAGTGGTATATATGTTCTACTCATCATCCACGCCACCTACTCCATGGTGACATCTACTCCAAGAACCAACTTGGGATTTGATCNNGGGGAGGGAGTGATTAGGGAAAGGGGGAGGGGGTGATTAGGGAAAGGGTGAGGAGATATATAAAGAAGGGTAGGCTTAGTATGAGAGAGAGAGAGAGAGCATGGATGGTAAGGGGGTTAGAGGTAGAGAGAGGGGGGTTATTAAGTGGTTAGAGGTAGAGACAGAAGGGGGTGTTAGGATATTGAGGATAAGTGGAGCAGGGGAGAAAGAGAGTGAGAGAAGGGGAAAGTGACAAACCTTGGATTTAGCATATTTGTATCATCATTTCACCTTATCTATACTCTCTTTTGCTTATCCATTTTCATGCACTAATCCCATTCAATGCTCATATGTGGGTTTTTATGCTCAATGTGTTCTTCCATTACATGTATTAGTATTTTATTTGATTTTTTACTAACATTAGGGAAATTAGTGTAATATGTATTTTCTTTGAATATTGAATCGTCTGTTGGGAAGCAACTAAAAATATTTGAGGGAGTTCTGTAATAGCTACGTAAACTCGACAGGCATCTGCAGAACCTCTACATGCATATGTGGAACCTCTACATGCATCTATGAAAACTCTACAGATATCTGCGGAACCTCTACATGTAGCTGTGGAAACTCTACAGGTAGTTGTAGAACCTCTACATGTAGCTATGAAAACTCTATAGGTAGTTGCAAAACCTCTACAAGAAGCTATAGAATCTCCTACAGAACCTACCAGCTACGGGACCTTTACATAACTTACCAGCTACGTAACCTCCAACATAACCCGCGAGTTGTGGAACCTCTATAAAACCTACCAACTACAGAACCTCCTACATGACCTAGAGAAGTTACAGAAAGTCAATAATTCAAATTTACCTTCAACCACCAAGTTTGGATAAAGATATTCAATAGGAGTAATGGATTTTTATAAATCCATTATTTATATCTTTCTTATTGTATCGAATCATGATATTAAATTATTTGAAAAGTAAAGGTGGCAAATGGAGGTGGATATGAGTGGATATTTGGCTTATCCACTAATATTTGAAGGTCTCTATGAAATATATGATGGACTTAATAAGTCAAAAGTTTTTATGAGACATTTGAGATGAGTTTAACCATTTTATAATAGCATCTCTCCCTAAATTCAAATTTGACTTCAAAGGTATCATAATTAGCATGTAGTTAGCAAATATCTTGTAATGAGTTTTGAGATCCAAATTATTAGGAAATTATTGAGGATATTTTGGATATTCATTTATTATTTGTTATGGAAAACTCATGTACAAATAAGAGCTCATTCTCCATTCCAAGGTTTGGACTCTTAGAGCAATAGTCCAAATAATGATGGAATCATCTTAATTCAATAGAGATCTTAGTTTTAACATTTTCTTTTTGTATTGTGATTTTATTTATTTAATAACCATGCAGTTTTAATTTAATTTGTTCCTTTCTTTCAATTAGATAATTTTGCATTTCTCGTTGTGTAAATTATTTCTGCAATTTGATTTTAACCAATATATTAGTGATTGAAATGCTTATTTTTACAATGAATGTGCTTAATGCAATAATCATATTTACTACCTTAGATCTTAAACAATAACTTGTATTTGGAAAGGATAGCTTTTAGATTTCATTTCTGCAATTTACCTTTCTATCAAGTGTGGTGTGAACTTAGTTTTAGAATTTACTTTTCCTACACATTGTGAATTAAATTTAGCATTTACTTTCCAAGATGGTGTGAATTTACTTTTATGTCGTGTGGTTTAATTTCCTTGCAATTTAGTTTCACTAAGTGTTTAGCTATCTAGTTACTTGCCAATACTATGTAACAGTTCATACCAATGTTTGTAAGTAAGGTTATTGAACTACAACTTCACAGTAGATAAATTTTATTTTGATATTGAGTTGTTTGTTTTTCATTTCTACTCGCATATGATTTTTAAGAGACAAAGGCCCATAGATAAGTAAGATGCAAAGGCGACCTCACTGCAACATTTTCCATAGCGTAACAACGCACCGCAAGTCTCAGTAAATATGAACCCAATTTAATGATTTATGCATAGAGTTAGAGACAATAGGGGTAGATTTGTTTAAGCACTTTTTTCATGAATAAAAATAAGGACCTAAGAGTATGATTATGTGGTGCAGTAAGATCCACCTATATTACTAATTTGTCTTATGCAGAAAGCTTGGAAAGAGGAAGAAAGCGCTAGTAACAATGATTCCACTGGAGGAAGAGAAAATAGGGAACTTATTGCAATAAATTTCAAGGAGGTATGTTATGCATTGTTAAATTCATGATTTGAAAGACTTTCCACAAATTTGCATTCTTTTCGCATATTCGCTGGATGAATTTACTGAAAAAATAGTTGGGACAATCCAGTTTTAAGACACCGTATGAGACTATTTTTAAAATTTGTTTATATATAAAATAATCCTTTAAATATATTTTCCAACCCAATTTGAATCACTCAATTTGTATATCAAACAAAAAATATATGGTCAAAACACCTACTAGGTGTCAAGTAGGAAATTCAGGAACACAGTTGGGACAATCAATATTTCAGGGGTCAAAAGTATATATTTTAAAAACTTGTTTCTAAGGGATATATAACTATAAATATACTTTATACACCTATTTTAATCTCTTAATTTGGAGATCATAAAAGAAATTTTTGCCCAAAATACTACACATTTGTCCTAATTCTGAACTGCTGAAATTTTGTTTATGAGGTTGTTCATTGGAATATTTGACCCATCAATTCTTATTAGAATTAAAAAAATGTTTCTATTTGAGGTACACATTGCAATATAATTTAATATCCAATTTTAATTGATTCAATATATCTCCAAATGAAAAAGTTATGCTCAAATTAATGATTGTTGGTCTAGCCTGTAAATTGCGAACAACTATGTCATGCAAGATGTTCTTAAGTATATTTAGAGTAACATGTCCATTAATTTATAATAAAATGTTTCTATTGTATGTATTGATATAAATCCACTTTCATTTTGAATTGGAATCACTCAAATCGGTCATGTAACAAAAAAAATATTAACAAAATACCGTTGGGTAGTGTAAGATGACCACCACTCTCCAACAGGTAAAAAGTGTTTTTTGTTTGTTTTATACTCATTGGATTTGTTTATAAATGAATTATTGTATTTATATTTCATATGTTTTTTATTAAAATAGAATGATCACCTCTCTTCTTCCATGATCTCATGATGCTTTTTCACTGGTAAGTGCCATATTTCTTCTGCAGGTCCTTGGAGGATGAAAGAAGGTCAAACTACACATGAGCGATTCATGAAGATCAAATTTTATGCCAATGGAAATTCCATCCAAAATTCCAGCAATGAATATGAAATTTCATGAGATTTTGTGCTTGAAGCTCAATTTCCTCTAAGCTTAATCCAACAATGTCTTACTTGAAGACAACAATAAGGATACTTTTGATCAAAGGTTGCAAATGGATTTGGAATGAAACACATGAATAATTGATTTGACTAATTGAATACCAATTTTCCATAGGTCAATTTCCATTCCCACATTCCCCATATCTACAGAATAATTCTTTTAGAAGACCTAAGGTTCATCATGCTCATTCACTAGCGCCATGGTATGCATATGCATTTCCTTCTTCCCATTTTGATATACATGCCTTCTAAAGTTAATAAAGCTTTCATTTCCTTATGTGGTTGATAATTTTTTCTCATGCACATCATTAATGTCACCATTTTCATTAAATTAACTTTAGTTTTATTCGTTCCATAACTTCCATGACTTTCTTCTCCATTCATCCTTAACCCACACAATAAAGTCAGCTTGGATCACTAACAAAAGCTCCCTCACCTCCCTACCCAATTTCCAAATAAAATTTGATGCTGAAAAACTGTCTCAGGAAACATCAAACCTTGGAATGCTTGAAAACCAGCTTGTTGGTGGGCATCCCTCGAGAGTAAAACAATTATGACTGTGAAAACCTTATGGGTGTATTCAGACATTTTTTTTTTGAAAACTAGCTTGCTGGTGAACAAGGTTTGCAAATAAATTGAGAAATAAAGAATTCCATCTAAGTTGCACTTGAATAAATATTTTCAAGGTTCATAACTACTCCATCAAAAGATCACTTTCATCTTTGGATCCCAGTTTTAACTAATCATGCTATGAACCCCACACTGCTCTTTCCTGCAAGTTTCTACACCATTGTGGAACACATTAGTTCTTGTGGTTCTCAAGGTGTTGATGCATATTTCATGATATTCGTAGGTATTTACATGCTTATTTTCCTTATTGTTAGTCAAGTTCATTGAATACTATAGATTCATAATTAGAAAATCACTTGAGTCTTTTCCTATTTCTTCCTATATATCCAATGGTAGTAAGAGCTTTCAATTTGGGGGAAGGGACACACCGTTACCTACCATGACCACCCCATTACCCATCATAATCCTTACATCAATCACCATCATTCTTTCCCATCCCCTAACATCCTTGCTTAATCCAAACCATCATCTTTCTATTTTAAGCATCGCTACATATTTACTTCTCTACCTGAGCCAACTCCAACATCTCATAACACCCAAGCATGAAGAGGATGTTTTAGGCTTAATCCCTATTGTTGTCACACAAGAACCAACAATAGAAAATATTATTGTTTCCACATAAGAACCAACAGTAAAAAGAGAAGAGGAAATCCTACTGTTGTCACACAAGAACCAACAGTAAGAAACAGGGAAACAACTAATGTTGTGTTTGGGTTGGATTTGGGATATAAATATATTATTTTCAATTGTCTTCACATCCCTTGACAACATAGGATTTCCATTTTTTTCCACCAACTGGAATTCAAGATTTCGTCTGCAACCTATGCAATATTTTAGTTCGTAGCCACTGTAGATGGATGTTTTTATATCATAGTCGTTGCAACCTTTGGAAATGGAGAAATTCCTCTACATCCCTTGAAAATATAATATTTTGGTTATTTTTCCACTAATTGAAGATTTCATAGTGTAGCCTATACATGGAAAATATTTCATATTACAGTGACTTCCTTAGCTTGTGTTACATGATTTCAACATTGGTTGGTAAACAATCCTATAGCAACACTTCACAATCTGATATGAAGTTTATTTTAGCAACACTAAGGCAACATTAGTAGAAGATTGTGGTTCCATCCCTAAGCATAATGGTTTCCTTTTGATGCCTATAAATACTGATCTTCAATGGTAACAAATGCAATAGAGAAAACATGATATTTTCTTCCTTATTGTTGGGTCATATTTTTATTTGAAGTGGTATTTTTGCTCATAAGATCTACAAAGGAAACCACTAGAAGGAAGGAATAGGATGGCCACAAGAACCTGTAGCCAAATAAGTTGTTGTAGAGGCCATTCCTACACAAGAATACGTTTTCATACAAGAGGGTACAAAACAAAGGTATGTGTCCCTTAATTTGATTTCATGGTTTAGAGGTGCACATGTTGATTTACATCTTCAAAAGTTGTTGACTGAGATTTATTGAGGCCACATGGATCTTGGTAGTAGGACAATATTATTTCATTCCATTTACAAATCATTGATTTCTCTCCATGAATTTTGAATATTAAACGGGGAATGCTGCCTTGAATTTCAAGTACAAGATACCAAATCCATCTATGAACAAGGACTCAACATGTGGAAGTAGTATTTTGATCTTTTTGTCAATACAAATATGATACTACTGCTAGAGAAAATGCTTATTGCTAAGGGTGAGACCTCAAAACTCACTCACAAACAAGGCCTTGAACAGATATAGGAAAATTTTTCATGTTATTGTCCTTGTTATTTTCTTTGTATTGCCTTTAAGATGGTTCATAAGGTGTGGGATCTATTGATAATTCCACCAACAAGTTGCCAGGACTAATTATTGTTTTCCTAATGCGAAAATATACATGTTTCTATAATTGATGTTTAAATTCATTGTCAAGATACTAGTTTATGAGTGGTGATATGCCATTTTAGCCTCCTTTATTGTGAAACAAGGAATAAAACAAAATCAAGACATCTACATTAGTATATCTATAAATAATGGTGCAACAATTAAAGGATGTTGAGTTTTTTGGAAAGGGTCTACAGATTTGGTAATTGTCAAATTTATTTTTTTGAATACATTTTGAGCATATTGGATCCACATACAAAGACACCATATGAATGGAACATTGGCTTTCCATCTGTCATTTCCAGCACATCATATGTAGCAACTAGTTGATGACTTATCAAGATTGCTTCATCCCTTTAAATTAGTCATCTCATGCTAAGAAACAAATATGAACCGTGGTAATGTTCCTTCCAACATATATTGTCAAGGATACTGAAAGAATGTAACAATGGTTTCCAATAGACTTAACTTCAAGGCAACCTTCATATCAATTTTTGCAACCATCCATACATTGTGGGGGCATGTTCATGACATTTATAAGGATGGTTTGATAGCTATTTTGATTTAAGTTTCATCCCTAAATGTACAACATCCATCTTCGCATCCTTTTTATATGCAACATGTTTCCTCATTGCTGACATTTTGGTCTTTGGAGATATATTCATTGAACTGCTCTTCATATGGTTGCATTGTTTCCACTATATATTTGGGTCCCTAGGCATTTCCTTTGTGACAAATTTGATTGAAGTTGACTCTCAGTCATTGCGAAACACTGCCATTACCAGTTATATGAGGAAATCCTAGGAATCAAATAAATACATCAAAGTTGACATGTTATAGGAGAAAGTTGTAGCAGAATAAACATGGTGTGTGCATCGTGAACTTTATTTTGAGTCAACATTATTGTAGTATCATGCATGCATCTATATGAGGGAAACTATTACCAGCTTCAAGGTATATCTTGAGATGGTTTTAACTAGTATTGCATATAGAATAAGATTAATTATTTTTTTGTGTCTTTGACCTCTCATGAATCAACATAAAAGTTCATCTCTATTTTTTCCCCACTTCTTCACATTTGTCATTTTTGTCCAAGGACATAAAAAGTGCTCAGTTTGGGGGAGTTCGATGACATTATCTAACTCAATGATGCCATGTTTTCTTCATACATGAACTAGTAGTAGGAGAATCAAAGCGAACAATGGTAGTAGAGCATTATTTTTATGGTAGTTTTTAAAAAATGATTTAGTTCATAAATTAAAGTGATTGTATATCCCAAACGAAAAACTAAGTATTCACGAAACTTGGTGGACATAATCACTATGGTAAGAAGAACAAATCCAAAAAAAATCATCTCTATACAATGCACGGTTTTTGAGAAATCGAGCATAGTCACCTATGACCATTTTCTTGAAAATCATAATGTTGGCTTCTCCAATTTTTGTTTGTGAGAAGCATAATTACATTCCTAACACCCTTTAAAAGTTTGGTTGAAAACTAGTTTGTATTTTTCGAGAAACCACTTTTGTTTTGAAGCTACAAATTGTCGGCCCTACCATAGATCACTAGTCCACTGGCTACAGAACCTAGTTTTCTTGCATTTTTGCCTTGAAAATGTTATTTTTGAAGGTATGTTGGCATGGAGAATTGTTCAGGATTATATTTTACACCTCTTGATGATCATGTGCATTAGTAGTGGCTTGTAGATAATGAATTTTGAGACATGCATAAAAAGGAACATCATTCAACTTGGTTGACAAAGGGTTGCATGAAAACATACAACATTTTCAATTTGGGGGAGATGATGGGCCTTGTATTTACAATATTTTTATCATCATTTCACCCTATCTATAATCCCTTTTTATTATCCATATTCATGCACTAATCCCTTTCAATGCTAATGTGTGGGTTTCTATGCTCAAGGTGTTTCTCCATAACATGTCTTTGTATTTCATTTGATTTCTAACTAACATTAAGGGAATTAGTGTACTATGTATTTTCTTTGAATATTGAATCATCCGTTGGAAAGAAAGTACAAAATATTTGAGGGAGTTCTGTAGCATCTCCAGAAACTCTACAGGCATCTGTAGAACCTCTACATGCATATGTGAAAACTCTATAGGCTCTATGGAACCTCTACATGCAACAACAGAAACTTTACAGGAAACTATGAAACCTCTACATGCAGCTGTGGAAGCTCTACAAGAAACTATGAAACCTCTACATGAAGCTGCAGAACCTTTACGGGAAGTCACATAACCTCCTATAGAACCTATGAGTTGAGGGACCTCTACATAACCTACCAACTACAAAAACTCCTACAGAACTTGTGAGCTGCGTAATTTCTACAGAACCTACCAGTTGCAGAAACTCTTACAAAACCTATAGAAGTTATAAAAAGTCAATAATTCAAATTTACCTTCAACCTCCAACTTTGGAGAAAGATATTCAATAGGAGTAATGGATTTTTATAAGTCCATTATTTCTATCATTCTTATTGTATCAAATCATGATGTTAAATTATTTGAAAATTAAAGGTGCCAAATGGAGGTGGATATGAGTGCATATTTGGTTTATCCACAAAGATTTGAAGATCTTTATCAAATATATGATGTAGCAAAGAAGTCAAAAGTTGTTATGAGACATTTGGGATGAGTTTGACTATTTTATTATAGTCTATCTCCCTAAGTTCGAATTTGACTTCAAAGGTATCATAATTAGCATGTTGTTAGCAAAGATCTTGGAATTAGTTTTGAGATACAAATTATTAGCAAATTATTGAGGATATTTTGGATCTTCATTTATTATTTGTTATGGAAAACTCATGTATAAATAAGAGCTCATTCTCCATTCCAAGGGGAGGACTCTTAGTAGATCAATAGTCCAAATAATGATGGAATAACTTCAATTTCATCTTGATTCAACAAAGATCTTAGTTTTATCATTTTCTTTCTGTATTGTGATTTTATTTATTTATTGACCATGTAGTTTTAATTTAATTTGTTACTTTGTTTCAATTAGATAATTTTGCATTTCTCGATATGTAGTTTATTTTCGCAATTTGATTTTAATCAGTAGATTAGTGATTTAAATGTTATTTTTTAAAATGAATGTGCTTAATGCAATAATCTTATTTACTACCTTGGATCTTAAAGTGTAACTTGTATTTTGCAAGGATAGCTTTTAGATTTCATTGTTTCAATTTACCTTCTTGTCAAGTGTGGTGTGAACTTAGTTTTAGAATTTACTTTTCCACATAGTGCGAATGTAGTTTTAGACACGTTTTAGAATTTACTTTTCTGCACATTGTGATTTAGTTTAAAATTTTACTTTTTTTTCGAACAATGTGATTTAGTTTTAGAGTTTTCTTTTCCCACACGGTGTGATTTAGTTTTAAAATTTACTTTTGTTGCATAGTGTGATTTAGTTTTAGAATTTACTTTTCATGCACAGTGTGAATTAGTTTTAGCATTCACTTTCCAACATGGTGTGAATTTACTTTTATGTCGTGTGATTTAATTTCCTTGCATGTTGGTTTCAATAGTCGTGTCTAGTTAGCTAGTTCCTTGCCAAGACTATGTAACTATTCATACCTCCATTTGTAAGTAAGGCTATTGAACTACAAATTCATAGTAGATAAATGAGTTTAAGAGGAGATTTTGGCTTGCACATATAGTGCACGGTAACTCGCAAGTTTCCAATGAACCTGGGTTGACAATTAGTGTACATACTTCTTACTTATCCTATGAGAAATTACAAGGTTATTAAAATTCTTGTCAGTTAGTAAGGGTTAGGGAGAGGAGGTGAGAGAGAGAAACAGAGAGAAGGAGGGGGTTAGTGGTAGGGGGAGGCATATGGATGTGAGAGAGAGAGAACCAATGGGGTGGTGGTGTGTTAAGGGGTTGGTGAAGACAGAGATGGGTAGGGGTTAGGTGTATGTGGAGGAGTAGGGGAGTGAGAGAGAGTGGGGGAGGGTGTTAGTAAGAGAGAGAGAGAGAGAGAGAGAGAGAGAGAGAGAGAGAGAGAGGATTAGGGGGTTAAAGGTTTGGGGATGAGTAGGGATATTAGAGAGAAAGGGGGGTATAGGTGAGGAGTGTGGTTGGTGTGGTTAGAGAGGGAGATGGGGGGGTTAGAGGTTTGGGGAGGAGTAGGGAGATTAGAGAGAAAGGGAGTATAGGTGAGGAGTGTGGGTGTTGGGGTTAGTGAGGGGGTCAGGGGTTTGGGAAGGAGTAGGGTGAATATTAGAGAGAAAGGGGGGTATAGGTTAGGAGTGTTGATTTTGGGGCTAGAGAGAGAGAGATATATATATATTGGGGGTGGTAAGGGGTTAAAGGTAGAGAGAGAGGGAGGTGTTAAGGGATTAGAGGTAGAGACAAAGCGGGGGTGTTAGGAGAATGGGGGTAAGTGGAGAAAGGGATAACGAGAGTGAGATAATGGTTTAGTGAGGGTTAGAGAGAGAGAGATCCAATGGGGTGGTGGTGTGTTTGTGGGTTGGGGAAGAGAGAGAGGGGTGAGAGTTAGGTGTAGGTGGAGTAGGGGAGTGAGAGAGAGAGGGGAAGGTTAGTAGGAGTTAGAGAGAGAGAGAGAGGTTTGGGAAGGAGTAGGGTGATTAGAAAGAAAGGGGGTGCAGGTGAGGAGTGTGGGTGTTGGGGAGAGAGAGAGAGGGGGAGAGAGAGAGAGAGAGAGAGGGAGAGAGATATTTGGGGATGGTAAGGGGTTAAAGGTAGAGAGA
>LPNX010502727.1:103202-123745 GCA_001517045.1 Pseudotsuga menziesii | reverse complement strand
ATAATGTCGTATACATATCAGCAATATATATAAGAGAACAAGAATAGATGCCTTCCCTGATCATAAAAAATAGATCAAAGAGCAAACGCAAGAGTTCTCAGTAAAACCGAAAAGCCCAAATGGATCAAAGAGCAAACACGCAAGAGTTCTCAGTAAAACCGAGAAGCCACGAAGGGGATGAATGAGGCGATCAGGACGGTGAACAGGGAGGGAATGGAAGGCATTGAAGCAGCGCCTGGCTCCATTGTCGGACTGGGAGATGGTGCAGTCACATCTGCTGCTCCAACCATTACTGTTCCCACCATAATCATCACAACGGCCAAGAGAACTGCAGATGCATAGCTGCCTGCGCCTGCCATTCTCGCTCGCAACGCCTGTTACAGCTAGTTGATGTGGAAAAGCCCAAATCCTGAGCACAACTCCTGCGGAGAAATGTGGAAAAACCCAAACCCTGAGCACAACTCCTGCCGAGAAAATCTGAATCTCAAACCGACCGACCCAAATTCGAAGCAGCAATGTTTCTTGTTTGAGATTCGAACAGTCGAGCAGAAGATGTGCAGAACACAGATTTTGCACAATGAGAGGGTTGAGAGTCGCGCGTATTAATAACCTCGCCTGCTCCTCTCCCAAGACCAACGGACAATTCACGCGTTCCCCAAAAACAATATAAAAATATCGACGCTGTATATGAACGCGTGGGATACAAAACAACCAAAACGCGTGTATGAATGACGAGTAAAATGCGTTGTAAGAATAAATAGGGACCGCGACAGCAGGGGAAATTTGCCGGGATACGCGCTTTGTTTTGGCTCTTCTGGGTGATCTTTCATTATTTTTTGTTGACTGACAGCGCTCCGCGCGGCAATAATTTGGTGACAGCAACGCAAAGGAAGCAGGTAGGGCACGGCATGTGACGGAGAGTCCTTCCTGTTGTGCAAAGCAGAATGAAGTAAACGGCGGTGCCATCGACATAAAAGAAGCGTTTAGATGCAACGAGGAAAACAATTTTATGGCCTATTTTTCCAAAATAAAATTGTGTAATTTGAGTATGGTATTGAAAGGTGCTGAATTTATTTTTATATTTAAAATATATATAATTTGAATAATAAGAATTTAATTTTATTATAAAATTTATTATAGATTTAAGAAAAGACATGATGTTTTAGTCAACTTCATTGAGATGTATTGACCGTTAAATGTGTAACCCAATTTGCACACATACATTTAAAGTTGAGATCATTCACACAACTCTTTACATGTGGGGTGTAAAGAACCTGTTATGGTTAGGTGACGCCTTGAGCTTAAAGAGCCTATGCAGAGGCATTTGCATCTTTAGACAAGGTTTATGAAAAGATATTATTTATGCTAAATATTTTTAAAAACTTTTTTTAAATCATTGGATTAGATACATAAGGCTATAATTCAAGTATCAAATTTTTGGAGAGGTTTTATGAAGGTTTAAATCATTGGATTAGATACTCTAATAAGGTTATAATTCAAGTATCAAATTTTTGGATAGGTTTTATGAAGGTTAATCATTGGAGGGTGGGAAATGGCAATTTCATACACTTGGGAGTGGACCCTATTGTTGGTGAGGATGAATTTTACTATTTATCTCAACCACTTAGCTGCTTATGGTTATTACAAATTAGCTCAAGTTAGAAATACGATGATTGGATGCTCTTGTTATCGGTTTATTACAGGTGATATGGGCTTAGCAGGTCCTTGCAGAGGAATGGACCATGTTTTTCTCAGAGTTAAATCATCAGGGTTCTGTTACTTTAAATTGGGAAAGGAATAAATTTGACGGACAAATAAATGCAAAATCTGCATATGAGGCAATCTCTTCAATTGTTGTTGTTTCTATAGGGAAATGGTGGTTCAAGAAGTTGTGGAAGTGGAACTTACCACTAAAAAACAAATGTTTCAACTGGTAGTGCTTAGAATACAAGATATTGACATGGGACAATCTTATTACTAGAGGTTTTATTGGTCCAAACTTATGTATTATGTGCAGAAATAGAGTTGAGAATGTTGATCACCTGTTTGTTGAATGTACATTCACCAAATTTGTTTGGTTTGAAGTTCTTTTAGTTGTTCACATTTATGATGGTTGGAAGGAGTCATCCTTTGAGGATATTTCGAAAATATGGTTTCACCAACACCCCTAACATAAGGAGCTCCCCTCCTTTGTATGTTGGGGCATATGGAAATCTAGGAACCTCTGCATTTTTGAAGATATTCAGGCTCATGCTCAAAGGACTAGCATCAAAATCCTACGACTTTATAAGGAATATCATAAGTCTCAAGTTATAAAGTCACCAATGTTGTTGGCTGAATCAGTTCACCCTATTGATGGCATATGTGTGGTTTTTTGATGGCATTGCTATAAACAGTCACTGCAGTTGTGGTATGATGTTGAGAACTACATAACATAAACATTCCCTTCTTTGGATGGGTGCTGGAAATTGTACTAACACGTGAGTAGATCTCTTGGCTCAATGGACTCTGATTCAAATAGCTCTTTCTCAGCACTTTACCTCTCTACACATTTTTGGAGACTCAAGACTTATAGTGGATTGGGCAAATAACAAGGGCTCCATTTAGGTAGCAGTGTTGGATCAGTGGTGCCAGAGGGCTAGGTGCGTTGTCTCCAAATTTTCCCACATATCCTTCACTCATATCTACAAGACTTAAAACAAACTAGCAGATAAACTCTCAAGGAAAGCATTAAGAGCATATGAGGGCTCTCTCTTTTATGAAGAATTTGAGGATTTTTCGAAGATTGGTGAGGGATGTTTTGAGATTTATTACTGGTCTTTAAGTTTTTGGACTCTGTTTTGTATAACTACAAAAATGACTATACAGACTCATGGTAACTGTAATGTTATTCGTTTTGGTTCTCATGTATTTTGGTTTTCAACTTTTCATTGTTGTTGTATGTTATGTTCTAGACCTCAATATTGTTTAGCAGTTGTTTACTGTTGAATATATGTTGATGGATATTTTATGTAATGCGAAATTATAACTTTGATTCAACTAAATATCAAGTTATAGATTTTTTCTTCTTGAACAAACTCTTTATATGTCATCACCCTTAAAGTTTAGTGTAGTACACATTTTTATTGTTTAGTCTCCAGGTTACCAAAAAATCTCCCTTTAAACTCAGTCGACCACATTGAAAATATTTTGGGACAAAGTAGTTTAAAAAAGCTAGGATTTGGACCATTTTTCGATTCTATGTTTCGATTATTTGTCTAAATTTGGTCAAATTTGTTGGAATCGCAAATATAAGTGATTGAGATTACAAATCTCAATGCAATGTGGGTATTTGAGGGTATTGAATCCATTTTTTCAATCAAAAATAGATTTTGAATAATGAAAAATCTTGATTTGACCAAAGATTAAATCACCAAATTCCGTCAATATTGGCCAGCAAAGTGAAAATCATCTAATATTTAGACATCTTCTTTTAGGATTGTTCATGTTCTCACTTCAATGTTTGTCGTATGGAAAATCTCAACCGTGAATTTTCAAGATGGTTTTTTGTTCAAAATTTATAATGATGATTCAAACATCAAAATGAATAAAGTGAATAGATTGAATGCATTGAAGTGAATACAAATGAATTGTGTATAAAAGCATTGTACTTTGAAATGTGTGTTTTTCTTTAGAAGACAAGTACATCACCAATCTTGGACATAAGAAGGTCCCAATTCTCTAACAAGGAGACTAAAAACTCCATCATTTGGACTTTTCAACAGTTTTTGGTCAGAGTTCGACGATTCTTTTTATACCAAATCTGAATTTTGTGGGATTTAGATTGAATTTATGAATGCATAAATGGATTCAACACCCTCAGATACCCCCAAGGCACCTTGATTATGTAAATTTAACAATTGTTCTTTGGAATTTTGGGAATTCCTTTATAATTCCTACCATATTCCATAAAAATACATACAAAAAAACCATCCCACTGTAGTTAAAGAAATTGGTAATGATTAATTGAGACGAGAAATTGTAAATGGAGGGTCACGAGTTAAAATACCCCCCCCAAAAAATACCAAAAAACCCCACCGGAAAAGGTTCAAATCATTGAACCTTTAGACTACGCTAATGTAGGATTTGCATAACATAAATTTTTGAAACTTGACTTAAGAAGGCTTACTACATTGTTGTAAAACAAACATGATAATAGTGATACAGTTCTATCAAAGTGCGTTGCCATGTGATGTTCTTACATACATTGGAGTACCTCTTATTAGTGGTATTTCACCAAGATCACTAACAAGCATAATGGAGAGGCCACCAAATGGGGCGTATTTATGGAAAGGGAATGGTTCATGAAATCATTCATCAATGTGATTAAACAATTTTTAGTTGATGAATCACATCTTGTTGATGAGAGGATAGAAAACATGCTTCAATTCTTCTTAGAGTTTCCAACAATTGTCCCTGTAGAGGTCTCATCTTCTTTATAGGGATTTGAAGGGTTGTATGTATTATTGATGCATATATATTGAAGGTTGTTATGTAAGTCAGAGACAAACTATGGCAAAGGATAGATTTTGTTAGTTGTGGTTGCCAAGACTACATGTTTAATGCACCAATCAAGTATGAATTTTTTGTCCCAGTAGTGTCCTTGATTATCATTTTTAGTGGAGGGGTGTTTCCATTTCTTGAAACCTGAGATATAACAATTCAAAAAATGACATATCATGTTGGTCGATGAAGAATCTATCCAAGTAGGAATGGAAACATGAGCATGTGCACTATGGTGGTTTGGGAGATCAAACTATACAAGTTGTATGTTTTTCTCTTAGAAGTGTAGATGAAATGCAAGGGAAAAGGTAAGGCTCCAATTATGGTTGTTGTGAGCGTCCCAATGACCATGCATGTTAAAGTCACGTTGACATGGGAATGCGATCCTCATTAACCACTTAGGATTACAAATTTCCAATTAACTCTCTCACTAATGAAATGGAAAACAATTTATCTATTGTGTGGCTACCATATGCAAGGTAAGATGTTGCATTGTTCTCTCTTATCTATCTAATCTAAAGTTAGTAGTGTAAAATGCATAAATGTAAATGAAGATGACAAGAACGCAGAAATGAAATGATACAAATATAATATGATAAAATGAAAGATATAGGTATTCAAATCCTAACTAAAGGACCAGTGGACAAGATCTAGAAATACAACAAATAATAGTGAGAGTAGTCCACCAACTAAAGTACATGTATAGTCAAAAGTTTTTAGTAACTAAGAATAATCCATAACCAAGCGAGAAACTCCTTATTTCAAATAAGATGTTAAAAAGAATAAGGTGGTTGAGAATATAAGCCATAACAAGAGAATAGTCCACAAGTTAACTTGTTCACAACCATAAGCACCAAAAAAAACTACGAGAGGAGATAATAGACACTGCGAAACATAGCTCCGCAAAAGTATAAGCACACTAGCTAATAACAATCCCTTTATTAGCATATGAAGATATATTAAAGCATTTCTTATATTAGAGTGGGAGAAGACTCTTGAAAGGGAAAGGCCTTATGAATTATGACATACTTTTCAGACTTTTCATCTTCTTTAGACCAAACTTCTCAACATCAACTCTTTTACTCAAGTATTACAATTTAATTAATAATTAAGATCATGAACTTTGAAGTATAATTATTGAGTTGGTTGAAAGTATTGGTAAATAACTCTTCAAATGGGGATAAAATATTTCCACTTTAGTTCTAATCTCTACATCAATTCTTTTATTAGAAAACTTGAAAGTACAATATTAAGCACTCTAACTTGCTAAGTAGGAAAGTTGCATGACCATCAAAGACTACTCCATTGAGTCTTTGGCTCTCATTGATGGCGAGCTTCTTTAGCTTGATGTTTTTGACAACATTCTCACTAAAATTTATGTTTGCTTCTTTGCGATAATGATTTAGGAGAATTAGCATATTTCACATAACTTGTATATCTGAATTTGAAATCTCATTCATTATGTTGATTAAATTGGCTTGTGCACTTTGAGCACTTGAATCTTAAATAACCATATGTGCATTACATTCAACCACTTCAAACTTGTCGAAGGTATGTATGAAAGAAAGGACTAGCACATGCCACTAATGTCATTGGGTGCATTTTATGAGTTGACACTATCATTGGAGGACCTTGGCCAACCCACAAGAGATTCACGTTGTTGAGCAATATCTTATCACATTCATTCATAAAGGGGGCATTTTAATTGTGAAAAATAAGGTCAATATATTGTAGATATTGGGGCAAAGGGAATAGGGTATGGGGGGTTTAAAGTTCCTAAAACACCATGGGTGGAAAGGATCTGTCGTCTCTGTGAGAATAGGAACATTGAAGATGAAAATCACTTCCTCTTAGAGAGCCCTACGTACACCCACATTAGATCTCAGTTTCATAATCTTTGTTGCAATACCAACTTTCCTGGCCTTTTAACTTGTCAAAATTATAGTGAGCTCGGGACACTTCTCACCAAGCTCTTTGAGCATAGGAATACAATTTTAAAACAAACTAATTAATTCGTTTATTTAGGTCTGATAGACCAAAGTTTGGCTTGAGTGGACATTAACCATCATCATCATCATAAAAAGGGGTTTCTAGTAAAAATAAGGAATACATTGCAAACATAGGGTTTTTTTCATTGGAAATATGTATTGGGAGGGGACTCAATAAAAACATTTTTGTAAGTAATTATCAATATCTAGTGAAATTAGGGGTATTCTTTAATATCTGTGAACGGAGGCGCTATGACATGGTTTCACTAAGTGAAGACGCTATGACATGGTTTCACTAAGTGAAGACGCTATGACATGGTTTCACTAAGTGAAGACCCCGTGGGCCAACCTATTATTGATATGTTGATTGAACTCTCTATAACATAGAATGTAGGTAAGGCAATGTTGAAGTAGCAATGAATATTCACCTTTCACTTAAAAGCAATGTTGAAGTAGCAATGAATATTCACCTTTCACTTAAAACTTAGATTTGCTCTCTTGAAGTAGCAATGAATATTCACCATCCACATTGCACATGAATTATTCATTGTTTATATCTCCCCTTAGTTGCTTATATCTCCCCTTAGTTTCTTTTATAAGTTATCATGTTTAAGGCTTGGCCTTTGAATGTCAAATGAGGATTGGTGCTAATTTGGTCATTTCACACATTAATTTTAACATATGCATGGCATCACTCTCTATCTTCACTTCATCTCACAGTGATATGTGTTGCCGACACATACCCTAAAAGGGTCTCCTTAACCTCTATTATATACCGAGAGGTATGGAAGAATTACATCACAAAATACATGTGGGATAAATGATTTTCCACCTCTTTATATAATTAATGGTAATAGAACAATATTTCTCCATGATGCATGTGGGATAACTTCCTTTTACATAATATTAGAGTTCTTTATGCCTTTCAATGCTAGATAAAACATCTTATGATATCATACTAGACATCATTACACACGTAACATACAAATTACACATGCCGATAGTTTAACTTTGGTTTGATCATCTTGCTTCTCGATAGTAGTGCCTTACCTACTTTGTTCATTATTGAAATGATATTGTTCTTCAAGAGACATGACTTGATCCTTTTGAGATAGAAATTTCCTTGGAGTAGGCAACCTAGATTCCATGGGACCAATTATTTCAAGTCATTCCACTTCCTAAATTAGAACCATATATATTTATGTCTCTCATTGTGATTCCTTCAATTGCTTCAAAATTAGACTTTGATTGATGGACAAGAACGTCAACCACCTTTACAAAGGTTGTTTGCAAGTTTCATGATGGTCTTGAAATCATCAAGATGGAGCATGTAATACCTACTTACCTATTATCCCATCTACCTTTGTGGAATCCTTAACCCCTTTTGTAAATCCCTTCTTGATTGTTATGCTCACTACAACAAAACTCTATCATTAACATCCACAATGAGCTTCCTTTTTTTCTTCCATTTACCTTTTTAGTGAATTTTTTGTAGTTTTTATGGAAAATTAGTGCTATTCCATAGGATGGTACTAAAGTTAGCATTGTTTTACTAGTTGGTGATAAACTCAACATTAATAGCCCTAGGTTTAGTGCGAGTTTAACACGAGGTTTAGCATTTGATTTCCTCAGTAACTAAATAAATGCTAGGGAAATCTCTTATCTCAACTAAATAAGGGATAAAGTAAGTCACGTATCTCATTTCTCATGAGTGTGAAGGAATTTCTATTATTTTAATTAAAATCTCTTATTTTACCTCATACCCCTCAAAATGTACTCTTTCATTGTTTTCTCATTTTATCTCTTTCTCTTTTCTTGTATCCCCCCTTCTCTTCTCTCCCATAGGGTTTCCTCTCTTAGGGTTTCCTCTCTTAGGATTTCATCCTCGTCGAGTCTAGGGATTTAGTTTCATGGAGGAACCTCCATGAGGAAAGTAATGGTTTTCCCTTCCCTTCGCCTCCTTCCTTCCTCTTTTAATTTACTTTTCCTTTATTGATTTGCTAATGCATTTTGTTGTTTCAATTTTGTAGGTTTAGGTTTTCGTGCATGGAGGCTAAGGTTTCATGGAAGAAACTCCACGATGAAGGTAATTCCTTCTCCCTTCCCTTCTTCTCTTTCCTTCCTTCATGTTTTATTTTATTGATATGTTGATGTTTATTGTTCTTCTATTGTTGTAGGTTTAGGGTTTCATGGAAGAACATCCATTAGGAAGGTATTGGCTTCTCCCTTCTTTTCTCCTCTTTCCTTCCTTTTTTCACATTGCTTTCCTTTACTGATTTACTAGTGCATAAGTTTTTGTTGTTTTCTTGTTATGGTTTTAATGGAGAAAGGAGAGAAAAATGACATTTTGGGGGTTACCTTTAATGCATAGATCTAGCTTATGGGTATGGCCTAAGGAAATCACTTGCATTCTTGTGAAAATATTTAGGTTCAAATCTTGGCACTCAGCCAGTATGGGGGAGATCCTGTCACGTTAGTCACGTTATGCTAGCCGACATAAATAAAAATATTAAAAAATTAAAAATTAAAAATAAACTAGCATAGATCCATTTAAAACCCAGATCTATCAAGTACAAGAGGAATGCAAATGGTAAAAAAAGTACACCTCAAGAAATTGGATCCGGGTTTTAAATGGATCTATGCTAGTATTTATCAAAGATCTACATTATTCACTTGTTTCCATGTATAAGTTAGGTTAGTTTCAATTCAAATCTATACTTTTAATGGTAGATTTATGTGAGAATGTAGCTCAAGTAGATTCTTTCCATTTTGCAAGTGATCTCGGTTCAAATCCCAACATTCACTTACCATTTTCTATATATGTTTCCATTTTACCATTTTAGTTGTTTTTCTTTATTTAATTGTTTGTCTTAAACTAGAAATTGCAATTTCATTTTTGTTCTTAAGTTTATTCTAGTTGGCTTCCAAAAATAGTTAGGGCATAAATACTTAGGAGAGAGATGCATGCACACTACTTGCCTTCTCTTTTAATGGGAACTCTAACATAAGAGTCTTATTAATGCTTCCAAAAATAGTTAGGGCATAAATACCTATGAGAGAGATGCATGCACACTACTTGCATTCTCTTTTAATGGGAACTCTAACATAAGAGTCGGGATCGACGCACCATTCTAGGCTAGACTAGGGTTAGGGCTTAGCATTCTAGCCTACATGCATGGCGAGGATGACCTAACCCCTAATCTCTAAATGAGTGAGATGGTCTTCAACTATGATGGTTAAATATTTTGATATTTTGAGCTATAACATTGTAATTTTTCAGTGAATAGAACCCAAATGCAAGGTTGAGAGTTTAGACTTGCATACTCACTATTATTATTTTATTGTGATGTGTTTATAGAATCTAGCATTCATCAATTTCAAGTTTCCTAGTTTGATTTTCTAAGCGTAGATATGAGAATTTCTATTATTGTTTTATTGTGATGTGTTTATAGAATCTAGCATTCATCAATTTCAAGTTTCCTAGTTTGATTTTCTAAGCGTAGATATGAGAATTTCTATTATTGTTTTATTGTGATGTGTTTATAGAATCTAGCATTCATCAATTTCAAGTTTCCTAGTTTGATTTTCTAAGCGTAGATATGAGAATTTCTATTATTGTTTTATTGTGATGTGTTTATAGAATCTAGCATTCATCAATTTCAAGTTTCCTAGTTTGATTTTCTAAGCGTAGATATAAGAATTTCTATAGAGAGTTGAATTCAAATTTGTCAACACTTACAACTTGATTATTGAGATATTGGTTAAAGATCTTACCGATAAATATTTGTTCCTCAAAATTGGAATGTAATCCCCAACCATTTGTTGGCAGGATTAGAGGTGGACTTGATAGGCATCATTAGTTGATTAGCACTAGATAACATATGGTGATTGGCCTCTAAGCAGACATGGAAACTTTACATTGAACTAAAGAAAACATTTTTGCTTGATTCTTGATTTTGGACAGCTTTACACTTGATTAGCACTTCAATATTTGGGAGTAATTCATCCCAAGTGCCTCTCAATTATTCCCTGACCCTGAAAATCTACTATTATTGATCCTTAATTTTGGACAGCTTTACACTCAACTAACACTTCAATATTTGAGAGTGACTCATCCCAAGCTTTACACTTCACTAACACTTCAATATTTGAGAGTGACTCATCCCACAACTTGTTAAAAAGAATTTTTTTGTGTTTTATTTGAGAAAGATTAATTAATGGAACCCTCCCAAAATACTAAACATTTCACTTTTAACTAGCTATATTTGAGAGTGACTCGTCCCACATCTTGTTAAAAGATTTTTTTTGTGTTTTATTTGAGAAAGATTAATGGAACCCTCCCAAAATACTAAACATTTCACTTTTAGCTAGCTATTCTATTGGTTTAGTTTCACTTAGCTCTTCTATATGCTTCTTTGCCATATTATAGCTTATTTGTTTCTTTGCCATATTATAATTATATGTGAAGTGACTGGCACATGAAGATTTTTGTATGCCACATTTTTTGGGACTAGTATACGGGACAAACCAAATTGCCCCAGACGGCCAGAATCGGGAATCAAAAGAATTGCTGAAACTGTTGTTTTCATTGTTCGCTACAGAAATTGCAATTTTCAGGAACATTTTTTTACCGGATTTTATTAAAAAAACACTGACTGATGCGGATTTGATTAAAAATCCGGATTTGATTAAAAAACCACTGAAAAACTGATGCGTTTTTTTTGTTTGGTTCTTCTTTATCCTATGTGCATTTTTTAGTACGGCTTTATCCACTAAATATTTCTTTTAAATGGTCATACACAGTTGGAAAAATATTAATGATTTATTGCACTTAAATTATTTTTAGTACGGCTTTATCCACTAGATATTTATTTTAAATGGTATGGTCTTACACAATTGGAAAAATATTATGATTTATTGTACTTAATTAATTTAAACGTTGAAAAAAAAGTAAGGAAATTAATTCAATGCAAGGCAGAACAACTAACACAATTTCATTGTACTCAAATTTGATCGTTACAAAAAGTGAAAGAAATTAATTCAATGCAAGTTCCGAACAAATTGAAGTAGGCTAGTCTTTGAAAAAAATGGAGTTCAATTTAGTTAAAATTTCAGAGGCAGTTTCATGTATTTCAGGAGGAGATAAATTCATCTCAACAAACTATGAAATCACACGGAAGAGCTTTTGCTTTATGCCCTTTTTCCGGTTTAGTTTCTTCTGTCACTATAAAAACCGAGAGCCATTTGTTGAGCACTAGGTCAAATATACAATTATCGTCAATTATTGAATTTGATTCAATTCAATCGAAACGTTAGTGAAATTCATTTCTACAGTAAAATTCTGCAGACCATTCAACTACAGAACCTCTCTCTGAGACTCGAACATTACCAGAAAATTGGACGGTAGTCGGTCACTCCCCTAAAATCCGGTGAATAAACCTGACACGATGTTGGAAAAAATCGAATTCATCAAAATGTAAAGTACTCTCCACAAATAACACCATATTGTTTAAAGAAATTCATAAAGAACAGAGAAACCCTAAATCTGCCACACCATTGTAATCTGTTCAATCCAAGATTATCAAACAATTTTTATTAATTCAAATCTTAAATTGACCGTGAAGAGATCCCCTTTATTTCCTAAATGGCTAAACAATGAAGTAAGAAAACCCTGTACCGGATACAAAACACTCTGGCCCTCGTCCAGAAAAGAATAACCTCCACAAAACCAAAACCTATAATGTCGTATACATATCATAAATATATATAAGAGAATAAGAATAGCTGCCTTCCCTGATCATAAAAAAATGGATCAAAGAGCAAACGCAAGAATTCTCAGTAAAACCGAGAAGCCAAGAAGGGGATGAATGAGGCGATTAGGGCGGTGAACAGGGAGGGAATGAAAGGCATTGAAGCAGCGCCTGGCTCCATTGTCGGACTGGGAGATGGTGCGGTCACATCTGCTGCTGCTACCGTTCCTGTTCCCACCATAATCATCACAACAGCCAAGATAGCTGCAGATGCATAGCTGCCTGCGCCTGCCATTCTCGCCTGCAACGCCTGTTACAGCTAGTTGATGCGGAAAAACCCAAACCGTGAGCACAACTCCTGCCAAGAAAAACTGAATGTAAAACAGACCGACCCAAATTCGAAGCTGCAATCTTTCTTGTATGAGATGAGAACACACGACCAGAAGATGTTAGAGCACAGAGTTTGCACAATGAGATGGTTGAGAGGCGCGCGTATTAATAGTCGTCTGGATCCAACGGGCAATTCACGCATTCCCAAAAATAATATAAAAATATGGACGCTATGTATGAATGATGACTAAATGCGTTGTAAGAATAAATAGGGAAACAGCACGGAAATTTGCGGGGATACGCAACCCCACTGCAACCCACGCGGCAAACAGAAAGAAATAATTTGGTGACAGCAACGCAAAGGAAACAGGTAGGGGCCAGGGCCATTAGAAATAAGAAGCGTTTAGATGTAATGAGCATTGAATATGAATCCTATTTTACTACAAAAATACACGTAACACCAAGTGCCATTCACACAAGTCTTGATATATCATCGCCCTTAAAGTTTAGTGTAGGCGCACATTTTTATTATTGCTTAGTCTTCAAGATACCTGCTTTGGAAAATCCTCCATTTCAATGTCAGTCAGTTACATTGCTTTACATTGAAAATTTCAGATACATATTTTTGAATATTTTGGGATAGTGCACTTTAAAGAAATTATGATTTTTTTTTAGTTTTTTTTAATATTGTTATTATTTTATTTTTATTTTTTTAATTTGATTTAAGTTGTTATAGTTTTTTTTTTAATATTGTTATTATTTTATTTTTATTTTTTTTAATTTGATTTAAGTTGTTAGAATTGGAGATATGAGTTATTGAATTTGGAACTACACAATCGAAGTTCAACATTGATAATTGATAGTAATTTTTTTTATTTTTACAATAAAATTTAAATTTTGAATATGAAAATCACAAAAAATTAAATCACCATATTTCATCAATAATTATTGGAAAAACCAAAATTATTTAAGGTTTAGACAGCTTCTTTTGGAACTACACAATCTAAGTGCAACATTGATATTTGATAGTAATTTTCTATTTTTACTTTTAAATTTTGAATAGGAAAATCACAAAAAATTAAATCACCATATTTCATCAATAATTATTGGAAAAACCAAAATTATTTAATGTTTAGACAACTTCTTTTGGAACTACACAATCAAAGTGCAACATTGATATTTGATAGTAATTTTCTATTATTACAACAAAATTTAAATTTTGAATAGGAAAATCACAAAAAATTAAATTACCATATTTCATCAATAATTATTGGAAAAACCATAATTATTTAATGTTTAGACAACTTCTTTTACAATTGTTGCATCCAGAGAAGCTAGATGCTCTCCATAACCAGTATGGGGAAGATCCTCTCATGTTATGCAAACATACATAAATAAAAAAATATTAAAAATCACCCATTTGAGTTGTAGAAAGCCCCTCTCGGCGCAAAAATGAAAAATATAAAGTACATATAAACTTAAATAAATAAATTAAACTAGCATAAATCCATTTTAAGCTCCATGGATTTATGCTAGTTTAATTTTTATTTATTTATTTATGTCCATTAGCATAACTTGACTAATGTGACAATACACTGTTTCTACTATGGAAATTTTCAAAAAGGATTTTGTTCAAAATTTATCATTGTGTATAAATGCATTGAACTTTGAAATGTGTGTTTTTCTTTACAAGACATATGAAGGCCATCTTGGACATGAGAGGGTCCTAATTCACTAATGTAAGCTTTGCATTCTAATGTTTAACATAAGATTTTGAAAAATTACTTAAGAAGGGTTAAAAATAATAATAATTCTGACAAGGTTATGCCAAGGTGTGTTTCCATGTGATGTTCTTGCATAGATTGGAATACCTTTTATTGGTCAATAATTTGCCAAGATCACTAACAAGGTTAATGGATAGGCTACCAAATGGGATGTATTTATGGTAAGTGAATGCTTCATGAAAGCACTCACTAATATGATTAAACAATTGAGTCAATCAATCTCAACTTGTCGATGAGAATATAGAAACCATGCTTCAATTCTTTGTAGAGAGTTGCCAACAATGATCCCTTTAGAGGTATGATCTTCTTTATAGGGATTTGAAGGGTTGTAAGTACTATTAATGCATATATATTGAAAGTTGTTATGCCAATTGGAGCAAGTTATGGCAAATGATAGATTTTGTTAGTTGTGGTTGCCAAGAGTGCATGTTTCATGCACCAATTAGGTGTGATTTTTTGTCATGGTAATGTCCTCGATGATCATTTTTAGTGGAGGGGTGTTTCCATTTCTTGAAAAGAAAGTTAGAACAATGTCAAGAGTGGCATATTGTGTTGGTGGATGAGGAATCTAGCCAAGGAGGATCGAAAACATGAGCATGTGCACTATGGTGGTTTGGGAGATCAAACTATATGAATTGTATGGTTGTCTCTTAGAATTACACATGGGGGATTCTCTAAGTAGACAATATCATATAATGTGAGTTCATATTGTGATATTTAAAATTCTGAAAAAATGGAAGTGATATATTGCTTAGTGTATGGGGGCCTATGGGTATTTCTAATAAACCAAAAATATAAAAATATTAGGCAGGGGTTATAATTATGCATCAAGTGGTTGATTTAGGTATTGGGACATTTAAATGGGTGTAAATTTTCATGCGAAAGTGGTGTGGGTTCGAATAGTTGTCTAGACCTCTAGCCATCAACTTTGAATCCCCCATGCAACTCCTTAACCCCCATGTCTCCCCCCTCACACCCTGTAACTACTTACCAATGAAACGTTACCGACCTTCTCCCAGCTCGCCCTTTCTCTCCTTGGCTCAACCCTCGACTTAGCCTTTGATATTATCCTCTTCCTCCAATGCCCTCCCACCACACCCAACCATCACCATCTCTTACACCTGTTCACCTCGCTCCATTAGCAGCATCACTGCAACCGTTCTTATCCTACCGTCACGCCCCACCCTTACTAACGTGATCTCTTCAGATGCATTTGTTACCTAAAACACTAATACCCCCTCTAATTCTAAATCCAATTCTAACCCTATTTGACCCTTCCATTCAATCCCTATTTCTTATACTAACCCTAACTCTAATTCAAATCCTAATTCACCCTTTAATTCAATCCTTATTTCTTATACTACTTCAAACCCTATTTCATCCTCTAATTCAATTCATAATCCTAATTTAATTCAAACTCTAATTTAAACCCTAATTCTTCCTTTAATCCAAACTTTGACACCTTTAATAAACTTTCTCCCCAAAATCATTTATTGACATCTATCTCTCTGGGTCCTGTCTCTCAGCTTTCATCCTTTACTATAGTTAATATCTCCTCCTAATTTCTTGACTCTCTGACTCTTAATCTCCTTAACCACACACCTACCAATACATGAAGCCGAAAAACTTAGGCAATATTGCTCTAGAATCCTCAAATCCACTAAACTTCCAAAATATAACCTCTCTAAAGATGAATTCCTAGCGCTCTATAAACTTAATTCAAACATGAGCATTGTTATCCTCAAAGCCGACAAAGGAAATGCCATCATGACCATGAATTCCTTGAATTATGAAGCTAAATTGTTCAATCTCTTATCTTCCTCCTCTCACAAAACCCTCTCCAAAAATACCATTGTTAAAATTACCAATTTGGTTACTAACACCATTAAATCCTCAACCTTAAACCCCTCAATAAAAAAAATGTATCCTTCCTCTTAATCCCATCCCCCTAAAATTTATGACCAACCTAAAATTCATTAAAAAGATGTTCCTCTCAAAACCATTATTAGTGTCATAGGAGGTCCCACCCATGCGTCATATATTTCGCTAACTTGATATCCCCCTTCATTGGTCAATCTCCCTCCTTCATCAAAGGTTTTATTGATTTTGTCCTTAAAATTCAAAATATCCAACTTGATGATGAAAAGTTAATGGTCAATTTGGACGTTATCTCACTTTTCACCAAAATCTTAGTACCTCAAGCCTTTGACCTTATCTCCAAACTTGTAGATGAGGAGACCCTTAATATCATTTGAATTTTCCTTACCTCCACTTTCTTGTGCTTGAAAGACACGTTATATGAACAAATTGAATGCACAACCATGGGATCACGATTATCACCGGTTGTGGCTAATATCTTCATGGAACATTTCAAAACCCTAGCCTTGAACAAATTCCCCTTAAAACCAAAATGATGTATTTTTTTTTGTAGATGATAATTTCTCTTTCTATCCACATGGTCTTGCATCCCTTAAAAAATTTCACTCTCATCTCAACAATATCTCTCCCCATATTCAATTCACCATGGAGATCCAGCAGGAAAATTCTCTCCCCTTCCTTGATGTCCTTGTAACGTGCTAGTTGGATGGCTCCCTGTCTCACCAAGTTTTTCAAAAAAATACCCACACAAATAAGACCCACATGCATATATACCTGCATGCATAGTCCCACCACCACCTAGACCAAAATTCGATTTTTCTTAAAACCCTTATTGTAACGGTAAAAAACCGTTTATTGTAACTTCTCGAACTTCCACTTTCTAAAATACAAATAATCCATGAGTTGATAAAATAGATATGATATATGATTTTACATTGAGGCTCACCTTTATAGGCTTGAACATATGTAGTGAAGGGTTAAACCCTTTCACTAAGTAATTAATAACTATAATTAATATATTATTTTATATTTGTTACACTCTTTGTTAAGAGTTACTTATTTAATTATTAGTAGTTATTTAGTGTTTATTTATTATATATATTTTTGTTCATTACATTGCCTCTCCCTTAGAAGTGCTTTGTCCTCAAAGCACAATTATGGAAGACTGTATCCCTTGTTCTATCTCGTAACCCTTTCTCATGACATTGTGTGTTGGTAGTTGCAACATTTGACGAAATAAGAAGATACATTCTTTTAAACATTGTGTTGAAATGTTGCATCATTTGTGAAATCGTCCATCCGAGATATACCCTTAACGGAATTATTTGTGGATTGAATGTCAGGAGTTGTCGATTTTGTCTTTTCTCTTTGTAGGAATAATACTGGTAATTTTCCTTTTGATTTTTTTGTCTATCATAATGACTCTTGTGATTTGGATGGCGATAAGGAACTCGAATCGCCTGTGAAGTGTTTACTGGAACTTCAACTTTTGGTGCTTCTAACGATTTTTGTAATTGTTTTTCGGAACCATTTTTTGTTGATGCTTGTAGCCAAGTGACAATAAGAGTTCTTTTTAACTTTGACAAGATTTGCATTGCTTCCCCTTTCTGATGTTTGAATTTGAGCCTTTGATGACTTCTCTATTGCGTTAGTCATCGTTTCTTTGTCGACACTTAATCTCTTGCAATCTAGCTTTTCTTGTAAATATTTATTATCCGGCTTTAGCTTCCCAACTTGCATAAGCATGTCCTAATTAACTTTATTTAAGTGTAAGAGTTCTTCTTTATAGTTTGAGTTGACGACGTCATATTGATTGCCTTGATTTTTTGGTTCTCTTTCTTTTAAGTTTTTTATTTGCTCTAACAATTCCTAATTAACCCTTTTTAAGGAAGAGCTTTCTTCGTCTTTGCATGATAATTCTTTTTGAAGATCTCAATTCTCCTCTTCAAACTGTTGATTGCGTTGAAACTTATCTTTTGCCTTCTTGATTTACAGAAGTAATTTCTGGTTATGATCTCTTAGACAAGAGATCTCTTCTTCTTTACCTACAATAACCTTGTTGAAATCATTATGTATCATCTGTATTGATTTCTCATTTCCCTGCGACAACATCTTTGATATTTCTTTGAAGTCTTCAGATGATGTGCCCTCTGATTTTGTCTTCATGTTAATGTCCGACAATGTGATTTTTTTCTTTTTGTAGGGGAATGTTAGAAACTTTTTTCAACATTTAAGATAAAAGTCCCTAGTGTTTTTAGCCACGGTAATCCCAAAAATAGGTCACCATTACTACTCCACAAGGATTTAACTATAAATTGTGAAACACCAGTACAATCTCCAATGTTCCATTGTAAATCACTTATTATATATTCTTTGTTATTCGAAAAGTCTAACCTTTCACTTATATTCGTCCTCGGAATCACTAACTCATTAGAAAATTCATCACTAATATAATTATTATGCTCGCCGGGAGAAATAGAAATAGTAATGGCTTTCCCTCTAATAGTTCCTTTTATTTGAAATAACACTGAGACATAAGTTTTTAAATTGCTTGGAAATATTCCTTGTGTTTCGCTATTAGACCCCATTTTTTTTAACCTAAACTTCCTTCGAAAAATACCTTGATTACGACTTAAATAATACTTTAATACTTGAGGTTTGAACTTTTTTCAATACACTTCCCTTATAATCCTTTGATTTGAACTTAAGCATTATTTGTAATACTTTTTTTTAAAATACCTTTAATATGTAACATAAAGTTTACTTAATACCCTTATAACTCTGAAGTACTTTTAATAGTTTTTGGCAGCGTATGATTTTGTTTTTGTTTTTTTATGGCTTGTATTGAAGTCTATATATATTGGATAAATATAAACCTTTCTTGAAAAATGCAACTCCTTTATAATAATACTCTTTCTCTTTTTTTTTTTCCAATAGTTTTATAAAATGCCAGTAGATTGGGTGGTTAGGAGGAATGAGTGTTACCTTCCCCACCTAAGTTCAAATATCACTTGCTTCTTAGTAGCAATTATAATGCACTTTTATATTTTTTTTTCCTTAAGTTTTGTAAAATGTCAGTAGATTGGGTGGTTGGGAGGAATGAGCGTTACCTTCCCCACCTAAGTTCAAATCTCACTTGCTTCTTAGTAGTAATTTTTATGCACATTTATATTCAAACCCAAACTCACTTATTAAGAAACCATGGGTGGTTTCACTTTTTACCTCTTTTTTTGCGGGGGGGTTACTTTGCCCTCTTTTTTATTTTTATTTTTTAATTTTCAAGGACAATGTCCTATTTTTTTGGGAAACCCAAATCTACACAAAGTGTAAATAATGTCCAAGGGCTGTATAGCTATGATACCGCAGTAACGATAAAATACCGTTTAGGCTTGAGCATATGTAGTGAAGGGTTACACCCTTTCACTTAGTAATTAATAACTATAATTAATATATATTTTATATTTGTTACACTCTTCGTTAAGAGTTACTTATTTATTTATTAGTAGTTATTTAGTGTTTATTTATTATATATATTTTTGTTCATTACACTTATTACCAAATCCATTCGCATATATAATCCCAATAATTTAAGCATAAAAATATACGACCTCACCAAATCATTCCTAAATAATGGTTACTCTATTATTCAAATAAAGGAATCCTTTCACTCCATCCTACAACCCAACCCATCCTGACCTAACCCTCACCTCAAGCCTTAATCTCTTTGCCTTAAATCCAAGGTATCACAAATAGTGTATCTCTAAATCTATAATTCAGAAAAACATCAAAACCGTCTCCAAACCTTACAAAACTCTTAAACAAATTTTTTCACGGCATCAAAGATAAATCCAACCCCCTTCTCTCCCAAGGAGTTTATCAAATTGCATGTTCCTATGAAAAATCTTATATTGGCCAAACCAGTAGATTCATTCATGCTCACCTCAAAGAACTCATTGTTGATACCAATCACAATCGCTTGGCTAAGTCCACCTGTGCAAAGCACTCTTTCAATTCTAAGCACTTGATCTGTTTTTACCAAACCCAAATCCTCACTCATATCTCTCATTTCTCCTCTAGCCTGATAAGAGAATCCCTAGAAATAGAAAGGAATCCAAACAATTTTTGTAACCGTGAAGGAGGCTATAAATTAAGCATTTCTTGGAAATTGTTAATCCATCACTTAAACCACCAACCCTCTTTCCTATTCTCTCCCCCTCCTTTATCTTCCTACGTTTTCTTACAATTAAATCTCGTCTCCTTTCTTATTCTTC